>VWZP01005675.1:447469-492184 GCA_013396995.1 Dicaeum eximium | reverse complement strand
GGGACATGGGGGGATGTGAAGGACACGGAGGGGTATGGGGGACATGGGGGGACATGGGGACCTAGGGCCACAGGGACACTGGGGAACACGAGGGGATTGGGGAACACGAGGGGATAGGAGAACACAGGGGGACACGGGGACATGGAGGGACATGGGCTCAGGCTGCTGAGATGAAAGGAATGAGCACCCCTGGGCAGCGTTTCCTTGGCTCAACACTTCCTTTCAAAACAAGAAGTGTCTGCAAAGTGCCACCAGCCCCAGCTGGATGTCCTGGGAAGGGGCTGGGCACCCCCAGCTCCCCCCCAGCAGGGAAATGCCCCAGGAACGGCAGCACCAGGACCCCCAAACCCCAAACCCCAAACCCTGCTCCAGGTGCTGGAACTGAATTTCAGCTCGGCACTCCAAAGGTAAAACCAAAATGTTTGGTTCAAACATCCTGAACAGAAAACATCCCTCTCATCCCCACTCTCCAACTGGTCCCAGTCAACCCCAACCATGAAATTCCAGCATCCCACTCAACCCAAAATAAATGTTTTGGTATCAGTTTCACCAGAACCATTTAACCAAGAAAATACTCCTGCAAAACTGCTGCTGTATTTTCAAGTAATCTCCAAACGAAAAACGGTTTTGCTTTTAACACATGCACAACTTGCTGGCGAGGAAAAAGAAAAATCACAAAGTTTGCATGGGAACGTCAGCTTTGAGGAGGAATCCACCTTCTGTGGCAGCTCAGGAAACCACACTGAACAAACTTGTAAGGTTACAAAATCCAACTTCCTAGAGCAATTCCATTGCCACACAGTTCTACCAATCAATCACTAAAAAAGAAGAGTTTTTTTTTTTTCTGAAGCCTTTTTTTCCTTTTTTTTTTCTATGAGATCCCCCTTGAAAAATGCTGTAAAGGGAATTTGAAGCATTTTAGGCTGAGGTAGGGATTGCAGAGAGTGAGGAACTGGCTGGCAATGTAACAGTGGGAGAGGCCAGGCAGAAAAAGCAAATTTAAAGCCCCAGGGTCACAAAAGCAAACTGGAAACGTCTCAGACCAGACCAAAACAACACAAACCCCACTCCAAAGCCCCACTCCCACAGCCCTGTTTTGTTCCCCAGCATCAGGTGCAGAAAGGGAAGTACAGACAATAATTACGTTTCTATTTCTTCCAATTTCCTATTCCCAAGTCGCTTTGTTGTTACAGGGAATTAATTATGAAACGCTATTGTTGACTTAATTTCTGCGGGTAATTAGAGCGATGAATGAGGCAGGAGGAGGGAGGGGATGGATCTCCAGAAACCCAGGAACAATTGGGGTCTTTCCCTTCCCAGGGAGCCATCGAGAGCTCGTGGTTTTTACACCACAAAGCATCTTTAACTCTTCCCTTTGGATCATTGCTTTAAAAAAGAAAAGTGCTGAAGATGTGAATTACCCCTCCTGCCTTGCTGGGATGATAAATGATGGAGTCTGAGAGATGCAGAAATATCCTGGCAGGAAAAACTTCCAGCCCCAGGACAGGAACAGGGGAGAATCCCAGAGCTGATCTCCTGCCCTCCCCAGCAGAGCAGGAGCCACTCCTCAGGTGCTCACTGCAGCTGCCATTTCTGGCTCTAAATCCCCTCAGGTGCTTCAGCATCTCCTCTGCCATCGATTCCCATGGCAGGCAATTCCACTTTCCCACTTTTAAACTGTTGTACATGGGTTAAAGATGAGAGGGAGGGCACGAAATTAAATAAAAAATGGGAGAGGTTTGACTCAAACAAAATCTTTCTGATGAGAAGAATTTCCTTTTCATTGACTCCAGAGCTTGAATTGGACACTGGTCTATAAATCTGATGATTAAAACCTCTCACAGGAATTCTTCCTAAGGTTCTTTATTCCTATCCCTGGAATAAATGGGTCATTTCTCTGTTCCATGGAGCACCTGGAGGAGTCACCCAGGTGATCCCAGAGCTGCCCCACTGCCAGGAAAACCCTCCACAAACCCCAGGGGAACACAGAGCTCAGAGGCAAAGGATCCTTTTCGGGATTTAGAGCTTTTCAGGATTTTTTAAACAGCTTTATGCTAAAAGGGCAAACCCAAAGTGACTCAGTGTTCCTTGAATTATTCCCATGGAACACAACTCCATGAGAAAGAAGCCTTTCTTTCTGGTTTAGGATTTTGGTGTTTCTTTAGAAACAAACACTTTTTTTTTTTTTAAGTGATTTTTACCTCTTCACCTCCTGATCTTTTCTTTTGGAGAATTCCTTCCATGGGAGATCAGAAATTAAGGGAAGGAGGAAGGCGTGGGACATTTGGGGGAGCCGGGTGAGGTTCTTTTATTTTTTTCCCAGAAGGGAACAAAGTAGAAACAAAGGAAACAAACTCAAACATTTATAGTCCACCAATTACTCCTTAATGAGCTGCATCCTCCCAGCCCAGGGGTGGGAGGGACCCTGGCAGGCACCACGAGTTTTATCCCTTTCTGCTCCAGGATCCATGTTTGTGGTAATTGCAGCCCATTTTTCACTCCACCTCCTGCCACTGTTACACAACATTTATTGAAAGCACATTTGATGGTAATGAAGTTTCTATTAACTATGATTAAGTTTCATAAAGCACCTGAAGATAATTTAAGATGTGCAGGAGCAGAAAATGAAACATTTGGTTTAGTGCATTAGGAGACATAATTGATTAAATTATCTCATTTACAAGGAGTGCTCTGCAGGAGCTGTGCAGGGCCCACCTCCCCAGCTCCAGCAGGGACAGGAGATTTGGGATCTGGGCAGGAGATCCCAAAAGTTCTCCCCAGTGATGGGCTCCTCCCCATCACTCCCACAGCCCGAAGTCCTTCTCCTCTGCTGGGTTTTTTGGTGGTCCCAGCAAGAGTGGGAACCCAACCCCCTGGGCCCTTTGGAGGGGTTCCCCTGCTGAGTTCTTTTCCAAGGATGAAGAACGAGCAGGACTCTCTTTTTCTTGGTCTTCGGGTTTTGTTTATTCTTATCTTAAGTTCAGCCCCGTCTGCACACCAGACTCAGCGTGCGAGAAGCGAGGCACAAAATGGACCCAAACACCCAAACCAAGGCACAAAATGGACCCAAACACCCAAACCAAGGCACAAAATGGACCCAAACACCCAAACCAAGGCACAAAATGGACCCCAAACACCCAAACCAAGGCACAAAATGGGCCCAAACACCCAAACCAAGGCACAAAATGGACCCCAAACACCCAAACCAAGGCACAAAACGGACCCCAGACACCCAAACCAAGGCCTTTTAAAGCTGTTTAACCCAATCACTTTCTAACACCTACTTTGTTTCTACTTTTCTACCAATAACTTCTACTGATCTATTCACATAACCTCCACACTGCTGCTTGCTCTAACCAATAACTTTGTGCCTGTCCCTTGTCCCCCAGGTCCCAGTGTCCTGCTGGGGCTGGGCAGAGCTGCAGGTGCAGGACAGAAGCCCCAGAGCAGCCCTGAGATGATCCCCAGGCACAGGGAAAGGCACAGAAACACCACAGAAACCCCTCCAGGTGAGACAGGAGGGAGCTGAGCAAGCTCAGAGCAGAACCAGAACTGCCCCAAGAAGCCCAAACTTGCAGTAATTCCTTTTTTCCTGATTCCAAGCGCTCCAGAGATGGATCCCAAGCCTGGAGCATTCCCTGTCAGACAGAAATTGCTCAGGATGAGCCCTCCCCTGGCTCACACTGAACCTGGGGTCGCAGAGCTGCTCCAAAGATGCTTTCAGCAGATGCTAAAGCCTCTCATAAAACCTTGGCTCCTGCTTAGCTGCTAAACAAATAACCCAAATGGCAGAGAAGATGAGGAAAATCATATTTACAGGAGGAAAAAAAAGAACTTACTTTGGGATTTTATTTCATGAAGAGGTTTTTTATCTGAGAGGGAGAGAGAGAGAGAAAAAGTTGCACTTAATAAATTTACATGGAGCATATCTATCTCCTATATTGCTTCTGTCTCACTCTATAAATGAAACATTTTCTCCTCGTTTGCTGACAATATGAATATTTTATGTTGTCCATGTTTTTCTCTTCATCTTCTCTTTTTTTTTTTTTTTTTTTTTCCCTAAATCCCTATCAGGAAGTTCCTTTGCAGCAATTTCTCACTTGGTTAATTCAGGTTATTTGTTGGCTCTATTGGATGCTGTTGTTTATTTACACCTCAGCAAGAAGGAAGTTCAATACCTTGCAGTGGATCACTGGCAAAGAGACTCAGGTCAGAATTAATGATTCCTTTGTGTCTTTGATGTATAGAAAGGCTGGAGATGGGCACTTAAATTAGTTTATAAGATATAAAAATGCCTGGTTTATTCACATTTTTGTACCTAAACACCCCCAATAATGGCACCTCTCTGTGTCTGTATGAACACACACATCCATGTGCCCCCAGCAGATGGAAATATGGGATAAAAGGGGTTTTCTATGGGACTGCAGCTCTCAAAAATGAGCCTTCTCTGCCTCCCTCATGCCAAGCACTTGAGTCAACATTTATAACCTAAACCCTGCCAAAGTAATCCCTAAAATTGGGAGATCAGGTGGATTATGAGGCTCTTTCTCTTCATTTTAATGTTTGTGAGGACGCTCAGTTTAGAAATACTTAACCCAAAAGATTGTTGGATTTTGGCTTTGCCAAAAACCTGGTGGGATGAGTGTTTGGGTTTTTTTTTTTTCTCTGCCCAAGGTTGGTTTTGGTTTTGCAGGAAAATGAGGCAAAAACACCCAGAGAGGAGGGTCAGACTGGAGTTTGCAGTGGAGCAAACCCTTTCCTGCTGCTGTGTGCACCAAACTGCAAAAGGAAAAACATTTCCCATGAAAATGGAAATTCCTGGATCCAGGAGCCTCCTGGCAAGAGCAGCAGCGCTGCTTGGCAAATGGAAAATAAAATGATTTGTGATTGTTTTGTGATTATTTGGGGTGCATTAGTAAAAAGATGTTTGCAGATGGCTCCTTGTGGCCCTACTTGTTTGTTTTGGTTTTGGGCACTGGGAGAAGAAATCAATAGGTTTTGAAGTCGGGAGAAATGACTTTAAAGCAAACAGATAAAAGTAAAACAAAAAGCTCTCTAAAAAACCCCCTCTCTCTTTTATTAAGCAAAGAGAAAGCTTTCACCTCTGCAGGAAAGAGAGAGAAATCCACCCTGGCAAAGCATCCAACTGGGAATACTGGGAGGGAATAAACACTGGGAGAACAAACATGCAGGAAACCAGTGAGCTACTGGGATGTGTGGGGTCAAAGTGACCAATCCCAGGGAATCGATCTGGCAGCCCTGGAAACCTTTCATCTCCATAAAACCCCATGGGAATCTTCCTCCTGCATCTAAGCTTGGGTTTACACAAGTGTTGCAGGTTCCAGGAGAAATTCCCTGAAGGAAAAGCTCTTCCAGTTGCTCCTCAGGAAGGGCTGGGCCATCGGGATCCACCCAGGGAATCCACGGCCAAAGGGAGCACTGGGATGTTCCCCTGGGGTGTCGTGGGGTTATTCCCAAATTCCCCAGTCAGGGACTGAATGAAGAACCTCAGAGTTGATCCATTTTATCCCCATTTCATTCACTGCCTCCAGATCTCAATGCTCATCCCAAGGATCAGGATTTTCCCAGCCAGCTCCAGGCTGGTTCTTCCCTGGCGTCCTCCATTCCCATCCTCCCTTCAGCTCAGTCCTTATTTGTTAACCAAAGGAATATTTCTATTTTTGCCTCACAGAAGGAGCAAAGTTAACGAGTTGTGCCTGATAAAAAACCTCCAAGAGATTGGTTTGCTGTGGCTCAGGGCTGCATTTCCTCCACAATTCCCCACGGGATGAGAAGCGGAGCAGGAAAGGCACATACTGGAAGATGAACAGGGGAGAAGAGATTTTTAAAAAATAGGCTAATTGCATCAATTCTTGCCAGCTGAGAAAGCAATCACAGCCCTAAAAACAACGTGACACGAGGACATGGGGACAGCTGGAGCCACGAAGGAGGGATAGGATCACACCTGGGGATGGGAGGAGCAGGAGACACGGAACTCTCCAGTCCAGCTGAACCCACAGGGAAATGCAGCTCTTGGAGCAGAGCCTGGGGGTGCTGGACAGGGCTTGGAGCCACCTGGGACAGGGGAAGGTGTCCATGGAAGGAGAGTGGGACTGGAGGGCTTTAAGGTCCCTCCCCACCCAAACCACTCCAGGATTCTTGGGCTCCAGGAAAAGGAGGGAATGAGTTTGTGTGAACCCCCAAGGGCTGGCAGGGCAGAGCTGACACAGCTCCCTCAGTGCCAGAGGCTCCCTGGCACAGTCCTGGCTCTGTCCCTGTGCCCCTAGCCACAGAGGAGGGGTGGCAGTGACCCCCAGGCTGCCACAGGACCCCACGGGGGGAAAGGAGGGAATTTGGGGCAGGACAGGAACATTTCCCACTGGTGGTGATCCTGCAGGCAGTGACCTGACTGGGGCCACCTTGAACTGACCCTGGGGACACCACAGACAGAGCCAAGGGGGTGGCAGGTCCCCTCTGGCTGTCACAGCTTCAGCTGCTGCTCCACACATCCTCCTGCCAGCCCCCCACGGATATGCTAAAGGCACCAGGATGGCTTTGGGATTGATCAGCCATCAGCAGGGATGGGCATTCATGGATGGACAGAGAGAAGAGAGACCCCAGAAAACATCCCAGGAGCAGCACAGACCTGAGAGCTGAGTGAACAGCACTGCTCCCAAACCCTCTCTGGTTATTCTTTCTTAAAGCACAGGGAAGGAAAAGAAAAAATGAAATTTCATTTCTGTCCTTGCACACCTTGGAGCTGTTCTGCAGCCCTGGGAATTTTAAGTGCTGGGATCCACAGCCAGAGTGCTGAGTGTTCCCAAACCCCAGCAAAATCTGAGTGAAGGTCTCAGCTCAGGGACCTCTGAAGCCTAAATAAATATACAGGATGCTCTCTGCCACTGGGAAAGTATTAAAATCTCAGGGCAAAAAAAAAAAATAGTTCATTTTGTTTAGAAGAGCAAAGGCAATGCAGAACCATAGAAACAAGGACAGAGGGCTGGTTAAACACAACATTACAGAAAACAGACACATCCTTGTTTACATCTCCCAGCCCTGGCACTCCTGATGGCTCCCAGGGCTGCTGTTCCACCTGACGAGGTGACAGCCCCTCCACAGGGACAGGAGCAGGCTCAGGGCAGGGATAAAATCACAGATTCCTCCGGTGTGCGGAGCCTGCACAGCTGCAGGGCTGCTCTGCCCAGCTCCCTGTGCTGGGGACAGCAGCAGCTTCCCAGTGCCAGATGCTTCCCAGACACTGGTGAAGGGCAAAGCCTTTCCCAGGGAGCTGCAGATTTCCCTGGATTTAACTCCTGTTAAAGGCAGCAAAAGGAGAAAACTCTGACCTTGACCGGCCCCTGCACCCGCAGCTCTCCTGGGGGGCTTTGCCCCTTTGCTTGCAAGGAAAGGCAGAGGAGCACATTTGGTTGTGGAGGTTGGAGTTCCACCCTGCAAACCCCTTGGATTTGGGATTTGGCATCATCTGACCATTCACCAGCAAAGAACGTGCAACACAAATCCAGCGACCCCGAGAATGTCAAACTCCGCAGGGAAAACCACCTCCCTTTTCACGGGGATAGTTCGGACACAAGAGTCCCACCCACACGGGTTCCATGGCCTTCAGGCCGACCCCAAAACGCCGTGGCAGCTCACCTTGGATGCAGAGCCCCTCGGTGCAGTTCTCGGACTCCTGGCCCAGGCCCTCGCAGTGCTTGCCGCCGTTCCTGGGCGCGGGCGCGGCGCACTCCCGCACGCGCAGGTGCTCGCACTCGGGGCTGCACACCGACCACTCGCTCCACACCTCCCAGCTCCCGTCCACTGCAGGGCAGGGAACAGGGTCAGCTCTGCCTGGGCCACCAGAGCTCCTGCAGCGCGCTCGTTTCACAGAATCACAGAATTCACAGAATCACAGAATTCACAGAATCACAGAATCACAGAATTCACTGGGTTGGAAGAGACCTTTAAGGTCATTGAGTCCAACCCAGCCCCAACAGCTCAGCTAAACCCTGGCACCCAGTGCCACATCCAGGCTTTGTTAAACACACCCAGGGATGGGGACTGCACCACCTCCCCGGACAGAACATTCCAGAACTTGATCACTCTTTCTGTGAAAAACTTCTTCCTAACATCCAACCTAAATTTCCCCTGGTGCAGCTTGAGGCTGTGAGCTCTGGTTCTGTCAGAGCTGCTGCAGACAGAGCCCAAGCCCAGCTGGGCACAGGCACCTTCCAGGGATTGCAGAGAGTGCTGAGGGCACTCCTGAGTCTCCTCTTCTCCAGGCTGAGCACCCCCAGCTCCCTCAGGGGTTCCTCACAGGGTTTGTGTTCCCAGCCCCTCCCCAGCCTATTGCCCCTTCTGGATGCACTCAAAGATCTCAACGTCCTTCCCAAACGGAGGGGCCAGAACTGGACACAGCACTCGAGCTGTGCCCTCACCAGTGCCCAGCACAGGGGGAGAATGAGCTCCCTGTTTCATCTCTCTCCTCCATAACTCCACGTCTAATATACTTCAAAGCAAATTTTCGCAAGATAAATAATGCTTTTAACGAGTTCTCAGCTCAGGTTTCTGTGTTTCTCTTTCTGGTGTTGTTAACATCAGCTCCCCTCTCTAAACTAACCCCAGACCTCCTGATTTCTCCCCGTGAACCAGTGTCCCTGATTTAACCCAGGTCCCTGATTTCCCGCTGGGCCTAAAAACGACTGCATTTCCCATTCCCTGCCCCGCTCCCTGCCTGCTGCTTCGCACCGAGAGCTTTCCCGTAAACGTGGCCCCCTCAGCCCTCGCTGCCCAGGCACTCACCGGGGCACAGGGAGGTGCAGGTGATTTTCTGCACGGACATGCCCTCGCAGAAGGCTCCCCCGTTGAGGGGCGCGGGGTTGGTGCAGGTGCGCGAGCGTTTCTGCCAGCCCCGCCCGCAGCGCGCGTTGCAGCTGGACCACTCCGTCCACGAGGACCAGCCCCCGTTCACTGCAAAACACAAACATGGGTGGGGCTGAGGGGCCGTGGGGCTGGGCCAGAGCCCCCCAGCACCAAACCCAGCGGGAAGGGCTTGGCTGGGTGATCCTGTGCGTGCCAGATTTGAATCAGCGCAGCAACAGCAGCACAAACCAAAGCGAGGCAGCAACGCAGGCACAGCCAGCTCTGCCCCCAGCCCCTCTCACTGACCATAGACCACCACGGTGGCTGACAGGCTCCTCCTCTTGGCCACGATGTTGGCAGCCATGCAGGTGTAGTTGCCCGAGTCGGACAGGCGCGCCTGGCGGATGATGAGGTTGTGGTCGGCCCTGGTGTCGATGTTCTCGTCCAGGTTGGAATCGATGGGCTCCTCGTTCTTCAGCCACTCCACCTGGCAGGGAGGAGCACAGGAAAACGTGGAGCAGGCCAAAGGCACCTCATGACCTCGTTAATTGGATGTGAAATGCTTCCTTTGGCTGGGAACTTAGAAAAGCTGATTTTTCCTCAAGGAAGATGGAATAAAATCTCAGCCGAGAGAGAATAGGAAATATTTTTACATATTGCTCCTGCTGCACCATGCACTGGATGTTCAAACACTTGGACAACTACCAGTTCTATAAAACAGATAATAAGTGTTATCAATTCCACTTTTTTTGTGAAGAACCAGGAAGACGAAATTGCCTGACACGGCACACAGAGGAAGAGCCGAGTCATCATAACAGATTCCCAGCTGACACAAACACCCTGAGAACAGAGGCCATTAGTGTTTGCTGCCACGGCCCATAAACCCCCTGAAATGCTGTGTAAGATGTGTTCCAATCCATCTTCTTCAGTTCACCACCCAACATCTCCGAGCACACCCAGGAATCACCCGCAAGGCGCCTCTCCACTCGAAACATTAACAGAAAATAGTTAAGGCATGGCAAGCTGCTGTCACAGGAGAGCAGAATTAAAAATAGAAATAAAATCAACGGATTCTATTAAAAGACCGAAGAACAGGGGGTTGTTTTAACAGCTTTTCCAGATCTGGAGGAGCTCTGGCTGTGCCCTGCAGTCAAACTCCCTTCTCCACTCCGTTCAGATGAATAACCTTGTTTAGCAACTTGTGGAAGGACTTGGAACTTTGTGGTAATGAGCTTATGGCTGTGGTAGCTGCAGGCATTCATTAGCACTCAGCTCTGCGCAGATGGGCTGCAATTTGTACATTTTCCAGTTCCTAAACAAATCTGCAAACGCTGACCATCAAAGCCAATTATGTTCAGTGCCAGGCAGCAGATTCCCCTCCTCAGCAGCACTCCCGGCTTTGCTGGGACAGATCCAGCCCTGCACATCCCAGCCAAGGGCTGCAAACTCACCTGGAAAAGGCTCCAGGTCTGGGCACCTCATCCTACAAGGTGGCTACGGAGTTAAATCATGATTTGACACATCTGTGCAAATGTGAGTTACCTGAGAGCGAGGTTCAACATCACACGTTTCACACTGAAAATGGGGGAGAGATTCGAGCTCTGGGATCCCTTTGCCACCTCTCTGTCCTCCTGTATCCAACCCTCCCTCCCAGCCAGGGGACACATTCCCTGTGCCTGCAGGAGCCTGGGCACAGCTCGGGAGCAGGGCCAAGCATGGGCTAAATCCAGCCATGCCAGACCTTTCCCTGGGCAATATCCCTGGGAGTGTGTTCCAGCCATGCCAAACCTTTTCCAGCCGTGCCAAACCCTTCCCTGGACAATATCCCCTGGATTTTGTTCCCTTTTCCTGTGGTCTAAAGACACAGAACAACCAACACACAGAACAACCAACTAATCCACTCGCTATTCAGTTCCCCTTCTACAGTTAACCTTAACAGTAATTATCCGAGGGGGTTTCAGCAAAGAAATCAGGAATTCAATTTAAATTATGGAGCAGCCGCACGGGCATAAATCAAGTGACAGGAGTTCGATGGTGAACACACTTTATGTGCAATGAAATGGGCAGAGAAATGACAAACACGGCCAGCATTCCCACAGTTCATTATTTCACAAGTGTGTTTATATTTTGACTCTCCTCGAGCCAGGGAATTTTTGGGGTGGTGAGAGGGGTTCAAGGTTCCTGTCACCCTCACCCTCGGAGGGAGCACACACAGATCCTGTGTTTGCTAAGTCTGGGGATTTGGGGTTTGGTGAGCAGAAAACATTAAAACATTTACATTAAAGCAGAGCATTTCAAAGAATGATGATCCCAGTGAAGGGAGAACATTAAGCAGACGGAACATAAACACCAAAGTGTTGGGACGTGAGATCAAACCCTGATTTGTCAGAGAGGATGGCACTGCCAGTGCTCCCCTCATTCCAGCCCCCCCTTCCTGAAAAAAACAGGTTTATCCAAGGCCATCCCCTGCTCTGCCTCAGCAGATGGAGGCTTTCAAAGATGGAGAACCAAGGGATGGATTTATGGGATAAAAATACATTTAAGGGAGTCGTGATGACAAAAGATGTTTGTCACTGGCAGGGATGTAACCTTTGGGAAACTTCAGCCCCCGCACAAACACTCACAAACCAACCAGGGGGAAATAAAAGCAGCCAAGAACCTAAAACATGTCCCCACTGGGATGAGCTGTGGGGTCTGGACTGCAGTGTCTGAAGAGCAAACTCAAAACCCCTCAGAGTTTCACTTCCCTCACCATGGAGGTCACACAGTTGCTTGTAACAGAGTTAAATCCTTTTCCTTTTAAGAATTAGTCTGATGTTCTGGAACCAGCCTTTAAACCTGCTGTAAAATGCTGTAGGTTTGTAGAAAAAGATTTGGTTTTTTCCCTCTGAAACTCAATCTGCTCAGAATTAACCCCCCTCCCTCAGCTTCCAAGGAGGGCTGATCACATCAGGATCTGCAGCTCGAGGCAGGCAGGGATTAACTCGTCCTCTCCCTGGGTGGCAGCAGCCCAATTAGCATCATCAGAAATTTGTCCCACTTACAGAAAGCAATTATCACAGACCAGCCTATGGCATTATCAGAGTAAAATCAGCTCAACACCCCAGAGCCTGGGCAGATTATGGGAGTCAGAGAACTCAGCTGCCTGAAAAACAAAGCTTAGTCCAACTCAGCCACTAAGAGCTCCTCACCGGTCGCTCTGATGGAGATTCAAATATCCCAAGACCTGGGACTGAATTTTTGGCTCTTTCTGGTGACCTTGTTTGAGATTCCAAACAGATTTAACACCCAAAGCAGCTCCTTGTGGGTAATTCAGGAGGTCAGCAGACAAAGGGTGTCCTGTCCCTGCTTTGGGATTATCTCCTCTGCTGCCCTTTAAACACGGCCTGTGCCTTCCCATGGTCAGTCCCAGACACATCCACACCTCAGTGACAGTGCCAGCTCCTCCTCAGGGGACAGCCAATGGCTTCCTGCCACCAGGTGAAAGCTCCAGGGTTTGAGATGGGGAAGGTGACTCAGGACAGCACTAAAGGTCCTTGTAGCACAGTCCATGGCAATGTTTTTCTCTCTCTCTCAGGTGGAAAAGCAGCAAAAGCCTCCTCACCTTCCTCTAACATGAAAGTCCTGCTCCTAAAAATTCAGGCTGGAGGAATCTTCCTCACTGTTCCAGCTGGAATTAGGATGGGGATGGGCAGGTGCCCCTGTTGCAAGAGTTTTGTCACACTTTTATCTTCCTTTCCACCCCGAGACTCAAACCAGGAGGGGAAGCCTCCAGCAGCACGAATCTCTGGGGGGTTTAACACAAACCCAAGGGCTGCACACACTCCTCTCTGCCTGTATTATTGTTATTTTATCAACACCATCACAAGCCATTAATCCTGCTCCCGAGCCCCTCACAACACCCAGAGCAGGTCAGCTGTACCTGCTGCATTCGTTTTAAATTAATCCACTGAGGGAACTCTGTTCTTGAATCATTTAATCACAGCCCTGTCACACCAGGCTGGTAAGCATATTTTTCCTTCATTAGATTGAATAAATAATCTCATTACAGGAATCTGACACGCTGACTGGCCCATAAATCTGCCTGGGCTGTGCTGGGGAGGCTGCAGGAGGCTCAGCTCTGAGGGGAGGCACTTGCTGGTGGCCAGAGGGATCAGCTGAGCCCCCCAGTGCTGCTCATGCCCATTTCTGCGTGGTTATTTCCCTTGCAGAGCAGGGTTTGCTGCACAAGCCTCCACCAGCAAGGGGAGAAAACCTCATTTGTGGCCACCACAGGCCACAGCTCCTCTCTGAGCTCTGCTCCCTCTGGAATCCCAACCAAACATCCACACCGATGGAAGATCCAGAGGAGGGAATGCAGGCCAGCATGGGAGGGGGTGAGTCAAAATGCAATTAAAATGTGGTTTGGAATTGGTGTAAAGGGAGAGGTGACAGCCTGGACGTGTGCATCAATTTATAGTGGTAGAGGTGGGCAAGGAGCTGACTCAGCCAGGATATTTTGGGTCCCTGAGATAAGGAGCCATTGCTAAAAATGCCACTGCTAATGGTACCTTGTCTGCTTGGTAAAGACATCAGCAGATCCCAAAGAAGTTTATCTTTACTCCTATTTTTGGAGTGTCTAGCATTAACTGGAGCACTGTTTTTTTATCTCCATGCACAAATGATGAACAAATCAGCATTAATAACCCCAAAGGTGGTTAGGGAGGGGAGTTTCCCAGTGGGATAGAGCACACACATGGCCTGACTTCAGTTATTCGATGGTGAGCAGAGAAAAACGATCCTGGTGCAGGTCAGATCCCTGTCCCTGCAAAGCTCAGCTCAGCTTCTGTTTTCCTAAATAAACAGCTCCGAATTGAAGGATACAGAGAAATCCACGGATCTCATTTGAATCTGGTTCTCAGTGTGCAGATATTTGGACAGTAATTAAGGTGCTGCTGCCACTGAAAACCCCTCTTTAGATAAGGCTGTTGGTGAAGATGTTTGCAGGTTTTGCCTGTCCTGACAGGCAGGATCACATTTATATAGGAAATGCTTGGAGATAAGGAAATCATCACAGGCAGCTTTCAGTAATTGAGACCAAAGCCTTCCAAGGCTGTGATTTCACTGTTCTGGGGTATCAGCAATACCGATGATGTTCCTTTTTGTTAGCAGCCTTCAGATGGGATCAGTTCAGGAATGTAACTGGGAGCTCTTACAGGAATCACATAATTACCTGGGTTGGGGGGTGTCCCATTGGACACCTTTAGATTTGTTTAAAAATCATCTTTTTGAGCACACTGGAAACAGTATTTAACCCCAATAATACAATCTACAATAATACAATTGTTAGTTAACAAATGTGCAGCGTCGCTGAGTACTAAATGCAACAGGCAGCAGATTCACAACTCCCTGCTTTCTCTTTTAATGCTGTTTACAATTAAAAGAGGTGTTGATCTCTGTGCCCAGAGGCAGAACATTCCCCCAGCCATTAAAGCATTTCAGTGTCACCACTGGTGCGGCCTCCAGCTGCTTCAGTCCCCACCTCCCTCACTGTGAACTTCCCAAATCCCTGCAGGACTCGCTCACACAATGGTCCCCATGATTACAAACACATTGATAAAGTCTCACAACTCATCCTTTCATGTTCAAGCATTCAAAATTAAAAACATTTCTGGCAACAGGGCCAGAAAAAACAGACACTGCTGCAAAGCAGCACATCAAACCCAGAGAGGCCCCAGAGCACATGTCTGTATAAAAAGGAATTATCTATTCAGGGGAACTACAAAGTTATCTCCCTTCTTTTTTCTTTTCAGTTTAGCAATCTAATTCAGAAGTGCTTTGCTCCAGCATTTCTATTTCATGACCTCGCTACCTCCTGGCTGTATTGATTTATTCACAAAGAGCCGAATCTCCGAAGGAAAACAAACAGTTTTTCTGCTGGAAGAAAACCCTGTGCACAGCTCCCCTGCCTGCCCCAGAGGCAGCACAGCCCCTCATCCGAGGGCTGTGTCCAATAAAGGGGAGATGTGCAGGGGCTGAAGTGCCCCCAAGGGCTGCCAAATGGACAAAATCAGCAGGAGAAGAACCTGGAGATGCTGCTGAGGGGGTGGGAGCAGGGCTGGAAGTGCCACTGATTGGGGAAACTGCTGCAGGGACAGAGGGGACAAATGGGGTGACAGATTTACCACATTCAGTGGGGGACAGGGAAGAGTCCAGAGTGTCCAGAAGGGCATTGGGGTGGCAGTGGGACAAACCCAGGGGTGGGAGGAGAAGGGCTGGAGCAGCTCCAGGCTGGAGGAGTGGGAGTCCTAACCACACCTGGAGCTCAAACCATCCCAAAATTCCCCCGCTGCCAGAAGGAATCACAGAACAGCAACACCTGGAGCAGCAAGGGCAAAGCGTGGCTGAAGGTGTAACAGCACTTTAAATAAATGGAATTTGGAAATGGAACTGGTTTTGTGCTGTCCACAACAAACAACTCAAACAAAACAACTCTAACTGAAGCCAAGTTTTATAGAATAAAGAGGCTGACACATCATTAGGTCCCCTTGTTATAAAATCAGTCCAGACCAGCATGTCCTGTATGAGCCACGACAGCTCTCAATCTTTGCTGCATGGGAAACTATAAAAATGATGAATTTGCTCTTAAAAGCAGCTAAAAATCTCAATCTAAATATCAGATCAGTCACAAATGAGACACTGCACACACCCAGGCTGGCTCCTGAGAGTGAAATATCTCCGTTGAGAAATGAAACACATTTATTGGACTTGTAACTAATATCCCTTAAAAGCAAAGCAAATATTGCTATTGCAGATCCATAAGCACCTGGACAAATGCAGGCTGTTTGCACTGAGCAATCCCACCCTGCTCTGTGACTGCAGCAGGATTCATGGCAGGCTGTAACTCTCAGGCTGCTTTGCTGGGGTGTTTTACTGCAGCCCCATTATCCTGCTCGTTTTAGTGAGCGTGTGCCAGCCCCATAAATACACAAACCTATGTAAAACAGGCTCTCCCTGCTTCTGGAGCCCTCGCAGCTTTTGAATTTTATGTGGGTTTCGTGTTGTGTTGATGTGCTCGCGGTGGAATGCGTGCTGCCCAGAAGAGAAATGGTTTTACATTTCCATTAAAAGCCCTGGTGGTAAATAAACCCGTGGAACTCAGGCAGATATTCCTGGGAACATCTACAGCACTCCATTAAAATGTCAGAATCTGTGTTAAACATTTGAAAAAGCAGCACTGGATACAAAACATTTAAATCTTAAATATATGCATATATTATGTGATAAAGATATTTTAGAGTATTTCACAAACCTCTGCAGAGCACTCAACAGTAATAGTTCAGTAACAGTAAACTATCAGTAATCGTTTAGCACAACAGCTGCCCTTTTATTACAAAAGAAACCCAAACCCAAAACAAAAACAAGGCAAACAAAAAGAACCCAAAACTCGGGAGAACTCCACCACAAGCAGAGCAGGCAGGAGGTGTAGGGAGAGCTGTGAGCTCCTGCTAAGGCACAAATATCAGGTTTGGTCTGAGTGTTCATTCATAAGAAAGCGATTTAGGGTGAATTTTCAAGATCAGGTTTGCACCTCGTGCCTCACAATGGATTTGGCTGCTGCTCCCCTCTCCATCCCAACATTTCCAGGTGGGAATTGGCTCCCCAAGCTCCTGCTGCTCCTCCCCTCTCCATCCCAACATTTCCAGGTGGGAATTGGCTCCCCCAGCTCCTCCCTGCAGGTCCAAAGGCCCTCAGCATCATTCAGGTGAAGATAAGCAGAATCCAGCAAGCTAAAAATTTGGGGTTGGGTTTATTAATTTGAAAGCCTGAGGTTTATAAACATTAATCTCTGATATCAGGGTCATGTGGCACTTTAATACCAGGGCAGGGACGTTTCTGAGGGACAGGACAGAGCAGTGGTGACAGAATTAATTTATGAACCCCCCCAGGGCAGCTTTAGCCCCATTTCACAGCACCCTCAGTCTCACACCTGCAGATTTCACATTTCCACACCACACCCAGGTCTCAAGGAGGTGACAAACCTTCACTCCAGTGCAGGGAATGGCAGCTCCCTGTCAATCGAGGGAGAATTTAAAATCCCGATTTTCAAGCCCACTGAATGAAACAGGAACAAGCCCTGACAGCTGAGAAATCCAAAGCCCATTTGTCACCGATGGAGGAGGCAGCAGTGACACTCCCCCAGCACCCCTCCACACCTGCCTGAAGGATTACCAGCTACCAAAACACTTCTTTTTTGCTGCTGTACCCGACAGAATTAATATTTTACACTCTGAAGCACTAATAAGGCCGAACACACAGCCCAGAGATTATCCCAAACTTCATTAAATGGGTGTTGGCCAAGGATTTTCCAGGTTACAGCTCAGCCCTGCTTTGACTGCAACCCCAGGAGTGGGGGAAGCAGGAGCTGGAAGGAATTACCAGCAGTGAAGCAGCGAGGAGAGTGGAATTCTTTGTGTTTGCTGACTGCTGACAGTCACCCTGATTCCTCCTGGGCCATCAGGGTGACAGAACAGAGCTGTCCCTGTTCCTCATTCCAAAGAAAATGCTCCTGTCACCAGCTCCAGCTCTCCAGGGAGAGGAAAACGCCTCTGGCAGAGCTCAGGGGAGCACTGAGGGGTGACCTGCCAGTGCTGTGGGGGTGAAATCCCTCCAAAGCTGCTCTGGACAGAGGAAAAATGGGAACCAGCAGCTCTGCACCACGTCAGGGACACAGAACATCACAGACAACAGGGATTTCTCAGGGCTCTGCACCCATTTAGGAACTCCTGACACAGAACATCACAGACAACTGGGATTTCTCAAGGCTCTGCACCCATTTAGGAACTCCTGACACAGAACATCACAGACAACAGGGATTTCTCAAGGCTCTGCACCCATTTAGGAACTCACAGCCTCATTCTCCATTGCACTTGGGGGATGATTTAAAGCTGGGAGTTCTGAGAAGCACCTGGATGAGCTCAGCTGGCTGCCTCAGGGGTGAGAGCTCCTGCCAGGGTCTCTGTGACCTTGCAAGGGAAGGGTTACAGGACTTTACACAACTCTTCTCACATGCTATCAGTACCAAACTGCTCCAACCTTTTTTCCTTGTGACTTCTCCCTCAGCCCAAAAAATGAAGAGTTTCAAGAAACTGAAGAGGGCACAGACTGGAGAAAACCTATTTAAAGAAACACTGAAAGGTCAGCTAAGAAGATAAGGAAAGAATGTGTCATGAAATTCACTTGAGGAGAGGAACAAAAGAGAAAGAAAGAGCAGGAACAAAAGCTCTTTTTCTATACTGGACTGTGCAGAATGCAGCAATGCCTGTAAAAATGTCAGAACTGCACAAGCAAACCCAAGCCATGGCCTGAGGTTCTGGCTGCACAATTAACCCTTGATAAAGTTGAGCAGGGCTGGGCTGAGTGAGGAGGAGACTTTGGTGTGTAAACACGGGGAGCTCTGAGCTCTGCTGGGGCTCCCCAATGTCCCAATGAGCCACCTCAGGAGCCAGGAGCTGAGCACATTTTGTGTCTGGGGGCGTTTTGTGCCCTCAAAGTCATCTCAGCAGGGTGAGGCTCCTCGGGGCTCAGAGCCAGGAGTGCCCCGTGAGCAGCTGCTGAGGGAATAACAGAGTGTCAGGAAAATTAATCCACAAACATCAGAGGTTTATGTCCAAAAAGGAGACAGAGGAGTCCCTTTTACTTTATTTGAATAAAGGGAGAGGCCATGGGGCATTCCTCTGGGGTCTCTCAAACTTTTGGAAGACGCAGCCTCCTTTTTATCCCAATTTCCTCCTTTTTATCCCAATTTCCTCCTTTTTATCCCAATTTCCTCCTTTTTATCCCAATTTCCCAGCCGCATTTCCCTTCTCTCTTTCCCCATTGGCTGAGGTACTTGAGAGGTTCAGACTTCCCAGAACGCCTGATCCCCTCTAATGCATAACCCCACTTTTTAATTTTTAAATTCTCATGGAATTTTTAGAGTTTTTCCCCATTGTTCCTTTCATCTTCCAACATCCAGTTTCATTTATCAGCAAACCCACAGTTTGTTTGCAAAGGCAAATATCTTTATTTCCATTCACCAATCAGTGGAATCCTCCCCATTGTTTCTTTTATCTCTCAGTGCTGGTTTTTTCTACCAGCAGACCCACGGTTTGTTTGTAAAGACAAATCTGTCATTCCTCTCAAGAGTAATAACCCAGACTCACACAGGACACAGCAAACACCCCAAAAACCAGCACTGCCCAAGGGTCAGGAACGTTCTAGTAACTCTCAGTAACTCTCTTTTAATGCACAGTGTAGGGTCAGGGAAGGTTTCTCCTGGTGCCAGAGTGATGTGTGAGGGCAGGCACTAAGGGAAAGCTGCAGGTGATGCCCCTGGAGGAAATTCCCTGTGTCCCTGGCAAACACAGCTTTAAAAACATCCTTGTGACAGAGAAACCTCTTCCCTTCACAGATTCCTTCCAAATTCCCCAAATCCCACCTGTGCACAGTGAGCAAGGCCAGCCCTGGGAGGGAGAGGCCCTCACCTGCAAGGCCGAATTATGGCAAAATCAACATTCCAGTCCACGTTTCTGAGGGGATTTCCCTCCCTTCCCCTTCATTTTCAGCAGTGACAAAATCAGAATAATTTCCCCTGAGCCCTGTGGAGTGAAACACCCCAGGGCTGCCATTGGGCCCTGAGGCCACATCCCCAGCTGGGTCCCTGAGGGTCCTGCCTGTCCCTCAGGGGCACACCCTGAGCCAAAGGACACAATTCCTGCAACAATTCCTCAGTATCTCCCTGTGGAGGGGCTGGAGGGGCACAAAGGACACAATTCCTGCAACAATTCCGCAGTATCTCCCTGTAGAGGAGCTGCTGAAGGACTGGAGGGGCACAAAGGACACAATTCCTGCCCACAATTCCTCAACATCTCCCTGTAGAGGGGCTGGAGGGGCACAAAGGACACAATTCCTGCAACAATTCCTCAATTTCTCCCTGTAGAGGAGCTGCTGAAGGACTGGAGGGGCACAAAAGACACAATTCCTGCAACAATNACAATTCCTCAATATCTCCCTGTGGAGGGGCTGGAGGGGCACAAAGGACACAATTCCTGCACACAATTCCTCAATATCTCCCTGTGGAGGGGCTGCTGAGGGGCTGGAGGGGCACAAAGGACACAATTCCTGCACACAATTCCTCAATATCTCCCTGTGGAGGGGCTGCTGAGGGACTGGAGCCCAGCACTGACTCCTGCCCAGGCCAGCTCCCATCAATAGTGAAAAAAAGGCTCTGGTCCCATTGAGCCCGAGCCAGCAGAGACTCCAGAGCTGAATCAACATTTGCCTCAGCGGGGGATTTTCAGCTGCTCTATTTAAATGCTGAATTTTCTTTTTCATTTCGATGCTTAACTCATAAAAACTGAATTTATTTGGGTTGGGTGCCGATGCCTGCGAGCACAGCTGCTCACCAGCTCTCTCTGCTTGCTATGTAAATGCATGAGAAGAGGATTTAAAAGCCTTTTCCAACCTGCCCAACACCGGGATTTGGGTTTTCTTCCTCTCTTACTGCTGTGCTGATGCACCCAGGGTGCCCCAAAGCCCAGCACCCTCCCAAAGCAGAGCTGTGTGAAAAGGTCTCATTCCCTGCTTTGTAGAGAAATCTGGAGATGGGAAACCTGCTCCCAAAGAATGCAGGGGCAGAAATAAACCCAAGGGGGCTGTAGGGGCAGAAATAAATCCAGGGGGCTGTAGGGGCAGAAATAAATCCAGGGTGAGCTGTAGGGGCAAAAATAAAATCAAGGAGGCTGTAGGGGCAGAAATAAATCCAGAGTGGGCANGCTGTAGGGGCAGAAATAAATCCAGAGTGGGTTCTAGGGGCAGAAATAAACCCAGAGTGGGTTCTAGGGGCAGAAATAAATCCAGGGTGGGCTGTAGGGGCAAAAATAAATTCAAGGGGGCTGTAGGGGCAGAAATAAACCCAGAGTGGGCATAGGGGCAAAAAATAAAACCAAGGTGGGCTGCAGGGCAGAAATAAAGCCAGAGTGGGTTTTAGGGGCAGAAATAAATCCAGGGTAGGCTCAGCCCTGCAGAGAGGCTGAGGGCAGCTGAGCTGGACGTGCCCAGGAAAAGCAGCAGCTTCAGGAGCAGAGCCAGGTGCTCCAGGATGTGGCATCTGGGGTTATCACTTAGAGTGAGGTGCCTGTCCCTGGATCCAGAGTGGTTTCAGCATTCCCAAACTATTTGAAGGGGTAAAACGAGAGGTGAGAGCTCAGTCACTCTCCACTGCTGCTGCCACAGGAGGATTTGGTGTTCCCAAACCCAGGCACACCCACACAGTTCCAGGCACCAGAGGGGGGCTTTGGCTCCGTGTGAGCGCAGTCAGACACTTGGGAAGGGGCTGCAGGCTCAGGGAGCTGCTCCTTGCTCAGTCTCTCTCCAGCTGTGGCCAGCAGCAGCGGCTGGGATGTGCTGCTGAGGGAGCCAGGGCACAGCAGCTTCACCCTGAGCTTGCCCAGCCGGGTCTGGGGCTCCCAAGGCAGCCCTGGGAGAGCTGAATTGGAATTTTGCTGCTCTGTAATCCCTGGATTTTGCTCTCACTGCTGTGTTACTCAGCCTAAAGACCGTGTACCACACTGAGCTGTGTGAGCAGGGCAGCCCCAGGGAAATCCATCCACACCAGCTGGGTTTTGAGCCATTTTCACTTCAGACACGCTCAAACTGTGGCTCCAGCCCTTTAATCCATATTCTCCTAACTGGTTTTATGCTTGTTTTGTGCAGAAATGAACATGTGTAAAAGCAAACTTAATCTGGGTATTCCCATTGCTGCTCTCTCCTTCTGGAACAGATGGCAGGAACAGACACTGCTCCCAACAAAACTTCATTTGCAGGAATTCTGCCTAAAGACTCTCCCGGGAGCTCTGACTGGGATTCCTGTTCGATCCCTGATGTCCCACCCCACAGATAAATAACTAAATTATGGGATTAGCACAGAGAGGCACCACTGGCTGCCCGGGTAAATTCCTAAATCCCTGTTCCTGCACAAAGGCACAGCGAGGGGTGGCCCTGAGGGCGCACAGAGCCATCAGCACCCCTGGGAGAAAGGAAAGATTTCCTAACAAGCACCAGGAGCTGCTGGGAGCCACTCAGTTCTGGCCAAGGTGAGAGGATCTGGGCAGTGACCAGAAATGTGGAGAGGAACAGTGGGAAAGAAAGGTTCTCCCTCCCAGGGAGGTAATCCAAGGTAATTCCAAGGAAACTGTGCCAGCCACCTCTAGAAAACATCCCTGCCTTCCAACCTTGGGGGCTGATGACAGGAATTTCCACATCAGGCTGTGGGGAAGGTCAAGAACATTTATTTTAATCCTTCTGGCTTCAGGTTTAAGAGAGTTTCAGCACCTCCAGGGTCCGCAACAAACAATTCCAGGGAAGAAGATTTCTATCCCTGATGATGGGGCTGGTTCCCATAACTAACTGGGCTGGCCCGAGGTTTCACTCCAGGTGTGAAGTGTCTCAAGTGCAGGGGATGCTCAGAGGCTGCCCTGGTCCAGCCCTACCCAGCCATGAGGGGTGGTGGCAAGGACAGGGAATGTCTCTGGATTTTGGGAAGACAGCATTTCTGAAGTTTTGTACTTGAAAAAACCAAACTCTAACAGCATTCTGAATTTCTGCATCTGGAATAACCAAATCTAACAGAGTTCCTGAAGTTCTGCACCTGAAATAACCAAACTCTAACTGCATTCCTGAAGTTCTGCACTGCACTCAGAACAACCAGACTCTAATATTCCAAAAATCTCTAATATTCCAAAATTCTCTAAATTCCAAGCTCTGCACTTGGAATAACCAAACTCTAACAGCGTTCCTGAAGTTCTGCACTTGGAATAACCAAACTCTAAGAGAGTTCCTGAAGTTCTGTACTCGAAATAACCAAACTTGAAGAGCGTTCCTGAAGTTCTGCACCTGAAATAACCAAACTTTAACAAAGTTCCTGAAGTTCTGCACCTGAAATAACCAGACTCTAATAACGTTCCTGAAGTTCTACACCCGGAATAACCAAACACTAACAGAGTTCCTGAAGTTCTACACCTGAAATAACCAAACTCTAACAGCATTCTGAAGTTCTGCACCTGAAATAACAAAACTTTTTAACAGCATTCTGAATTTCTGCACCTGGAATAACCAAACTCGAACAGCATTCTGAATTTCTGCACCTGGAATAACCAAATCTAACTGCATTCCTGAAGTTCTGCACCTTGAATAACCAAATCTAACTGCATTCCTGAATTTCTGCACCTGGAATAACCAAATCTAACTGCATTCCTGAAGTTCTGTACTCGAAATAACCAAACTCGAGCAGCATTCCTGAAGCTCTGCACTCGGAATAAGCAAACCCTCCCCAAGGGAGAGGCTCTGGCACGGAGCAGGGATGGGCTGGAGCCTCCTTCCCCCTTGTTTGCGGCTCTCTTTGGGTTCAACAAACACCGACAATGCCCCAATCAGCATCCACTTTGCATCTCATGAAACACCAGACGAGCTCCTTTGTCCCGAGTTATTTCCAGCCTTATGTTTCCATCCAGGGCTGCATCCAAACTGTAATGAAATCAATTCTTGGATCGGAACCAGGGATTCGCTGCCAGCTCTGGGGTTTGGAGCGCTCAGCACCCACGGAACAATCGCTGAGGAGCCTTTGTGGCTCAGCTATTCCCCAGCCCTGTGCTAATCAGGGCAGGCTGTCCTTTAATTTGGGAATAAAGCTGAGTTTATCCCCCCAGCCCAGAGCCAGGCCTGCTTTAACAAGTTTAACCCACTTTCTAAAGACACGGAATTATTTCCAGCAGACTCTTTACCTCGATGAGCCCAGAATTAGCCTGAGCCTTTATGGGACGTTTTATTGGCCAAAGCAAATCTGACCTGCTGAGATTTACCAGCTTTATTAGCAGCAATAACAATTTTACTGTCAACAGCAGTAAATCAGGATTCGTTGGGAACTCCACCACTTTTATCTGCAGCGAGCAATTAAAATGTCAGGTTTTCATTGGACATAATTCCTACCTTCCATAGAAGACAGACTCCTTGTTTAAGTGGGGAATGTAAAGCTGCCAGTTCAAAGAAATCTGAAATTCACGGTAAAATTCAATCAGCCCGAGGATGTTTGGGGAGCCACACCTGTGGAGGTTTGTTTTGTCTACAAACCAGCTCCATTTTCCAGAGCACACATTCAGCAATCCTGGCAATTCTCTGCAATGCAACATCCATTTTGCTGCTAACGAGTGAAAATACCACAGAGCTGGGGAGAAGGTCGGAGCAGAGATTGGAGTGACAGAGTAAAGCACACCAGAAACCTGGATACAAATCCAGCCCATCTCTGCCTCATTTTCCTCTCCTTTAGCACTTCTGCCTCACTGATGGTGTCTCTGAATTTCTCCTCTTTATTTCCAGGGACATCTGCTCCAATCCCTTCTCATTAACTAAAAGCACACATTTCTCTGCCGTTTATTTTCCTTTTCTTCCTTCGGTTATTACCAACCCCAGCCACGCTGGGGATAAGGGGCAAAACCAACTCCTGAGTGATCCAACTGCTCTCATTCCCCACAAGGGGCTGGAGAGAACTGCAGGGTGCAATTAAAAATTCAGCATTTCCTTGGGCTTTAAAGCCCCTGCAGCAGATTTTTAAACACAACCCATTTCGAACCTCTCCCTCCAAGAGCAGCCTGGTTATTGCCATTTTAAGGCATCCCCCATCGTTTTCTTGTGAAGATCCAGCTCTCATCACAAAAAGCCCGTTTAAAGCTAAGCCAAACCCCACCAAATTATTACTTGCAGCAGATTTTCTCTCCCCAGCAACCATTTATCATAATATTTTTAGGTTTGCCTTTTACTTTGTCTTGTTTTTCGAGGAGGAAAGTAATTCCTGGGAAAGCGTGCAACAATCTGCTCTCAGTTTGGAAGCACAGGACGTGAAAATTGTCTGAAACCCAGGATTTCTCAGCAAACAGTCCAAAATTGGGATAAAAAGCCACACTTCTGTAAACCTAGCGAATCAAAAAAAGACACTTGAAGCGTTCTGGGTGAGAAGAGCACCAGGACCAACTCTCCAGCATCACACAGGAGCTGAGCCCTCTCCTTCCCCCGGCTTTTCCCCATCCCAAAGCTTTTCCTTGTGCCCCTGTGCCCATCCCAAAGCTCACCTCGGCGGCGGGGACGCCCTCGGGGGGCCGGCAGTGCAGGACAATCATCCCCTCGATGGGAACCTCCTTCCCCTGGGGGTCTTGCTCGAAATTCTTCCGGAGATCTGCAGGGTTGGCAAGAATTGATCACAATTTGCCCACCTTGGATTGCAAGAATTCATCACGATTGGCACTCCTGGGATGCAAGAATTCATCCCAATTGGCATTCCTGCCCCAAAGCTGCCAGGGGGCTGCAGGGTGGGTGATTCTGGCGCTCCCAGGGTGGCACTGGGCAGCCCAGAGCTCCAGGCCACCCCAGATCCCTGGATCCCATCACCTTCAGCCGTGTTCCCATTTCTCCACTCTCCAAACCCACCTGTGTTCAGCACAACCAATGCCACAAGCCCCGAAATCCAGCCTGCGTCCCATCTCCAGAGCCTTCCCTCATGCAGGAGCAGCGTGGAATCCCCAGGGTGCTGTGGCTCAGGTGAGTGGGCTGGAATTGAGCTGGACCTGAGTGAATCCAGCCTGGCTGGGCTCAGAGCAGTGTCTGATACCCCACTCTGTGCAGATCTCACCCTGAGAGCTGCAGGCACAAGGAGGAAGGGGCTGGGAGCAATTCACAGAACCCCAAAATCCCAGAACGAACCAGGTTGGAAAAGACCTTTGAGATCATCAAGTCCAACCTGTGACCTAATTCCACGCTGGGGACAAACTGCTCCACTCCAGGCACCTCTGCCCAGGTGATAACTGAGGTGAAGAAATGTCTCAGAGCTGCTGCAGCACCCCTGGGTGTCTGGGCAGAGCAGAACAGACTGAAAACAAAGCTGGATCTAACTGGGATCACTGGATCCCAGACATGCCCAGGAATCCCTGGAGTTTCCTGGCTGTGGAGGCAGAGCAAAGCCTCAGGGATGTGCCTTCCTGCTGGAGGATATTCCATGAGGAGCTCTCATTGTGTTCCCAATGTCTCGGGCTCCACATTGGGGATTTACTGACTTCATTCCCTGCCTTGCTCACAGCTGATGAAATAGAGCTCTGGCACTGCATTTTCCAAAATGCAACGAGAATTATCTGAGCAAGCTGCTGGCTGCAGAAAGATGCTCACAGTGCCTGCATGCTGCTTTCCACGATTCTTTGGTAATGTTGATTTTTTTCCTCCCCCAGACAACCAATTTTTTTTCCAGGGCTCTCTTTAAGAAGGCATTCATTAACAGCTGGGCTGCGCTTGTGCCTACAAATGCCTTTATTAGGGTGAAAAATGGAGCAGGATCCCCTTGCTCTGCCTTCCTCACTATCACAAAGAAATACTCACCTGCTTCTTCGGGGAAATATAAAGTGCTGCAACACTGTGGACTTGACTCACAATTCAGAAACGTCGGGATTTCAGCGCAAAATCGAAAAAAAAAAAGGGATGAAATAAAGGCGCCGGTGCCTCAGTGCCCATCCCAGAGGCGCTGGGAGAACATTCTGGGTTCTGTCAGAGATTGCACCTGCAGGGTCTCATCCCTGATCCTCCCAGGGTGTTCCCCAAGCCATAAATCCCAGCCCAGGATGTTCCTGCTGTGCCTGAGGAGCTCCTTCACCACCGCCCTCCGGAATTGCTGCTTTTCCTATCAAAACACTCGGCTTGGAGCAGGAACAGCCCAGGAACGGGCAGAGAGGAGCTCAGCTCCCACACAAAGCCTCCAGGCACCCCCAGAACACTCCAGGCTGAGCTGAAGAGCCTCTCCAGAGCACCCTGGGGTTAATGGGGTCTTGGGGGCACAGGGAAGAAGAACTGGTCCCACAGTGTGGGGTTGAAAAGCCCCAGCACACGGCTCCTCCTGCTCCTGCTCACGCTGAGCCTGGCTCAAATTGCCATTTTGTGGGGCTGGGAAATCACAGCGCGGAGAAAAGTCAATAAAAATTCAATTCAGATAAAGGTCCTTTCAGCTCGGCAGTGCAGGGGAATTATTGGCTCAGTGTTATGACAGTTAATGCAGTGAAATAAAAAATTGGATTTACACGTATTTAGACATTCAGACCGAATCAGCCAACAAAAAAATCCGCCATTAATGAAATGAAGGTTTTCTTACACTGTCCTTTCACTTCTGACAAATGTTTGTTTTACCCTGTTAAATGTTTATCCTGGTAAAAGACACTTTTTATATTGTCAGGAACTGCTGGAACACTCCCTGGAAAGTCTCCCTCCAGGTTCTCCCTTTGCTCCTGCCCTCCTCTCCCAAGGAACATTTCTCCCAGATTTTTGCACCTCCTTTTCCAGGAGAGGAAAGGGAAGATCTGAGCTGGGGACTGAAAGGAAAAGGGCTCACCACAGACTGGGGGAAGCAATTTCTGAATTCTCCACTGGCAGGGGCGGTGTCAGACTCTGGTTCTGCCAGGAAAACATCCCAGGTGTGATTCCAAGAATGGGATGAGGCTTGGAGCAGCTCCTGGTGACAGCTGTTTGGGGTTGTGNTGTCCCTCAGGCTGTGGGGGATTTGGAGCATTTCCCCTTTTTGCAGCCCCAGTGACAGTTTTGTGTTTGGGGTTCTGTGTCTGCTGTCCCTCTGGCTGTGGGACATTTGGAGCATTTCCCCTTTTTGCAGCCTCTGTCAGTTTTGTGTTTGGGGTTCTGTCTCTGCTGTCCCTCTGTCTGGGGGGGATTTGGAGCATTTCCCCTTTTTGCAGCCCCAGTGACAGTTTTGTGTTTGGGGTTCTGTCTCTGCTGTCCCTCTGTCTGGGGGGGATTTGGAGCATTTCCCCTTTTTGCAGCTCCAGCAGGGTGTGTGGGTGATGAGTGATGACCCCACAGCACAACAAGGACATGAGGAGAGGAAGATCATGCCCCACCTTCCCTAAAAGCCTCCATGGACAGCAGCTCCATGGTTTTTCCCTGCCAAGAACAGCTCAGGGCCCTGCAGGATTCCCCTGGCAGCCTCAGCTCTCTTTGGGATGGGTTTACCCCAAGAAAGGAGGGACACCTGTGGTTCCTGAGATGTTCCTGCAGGTGCCTGACCACATCTATCAATATTTCACCCCAAACCCACCGTTCCCACCCCTCAAAGCCCCTGAAAATCAGGATTTACTCACAAGCGATGCGCACGGACGCCTTCCTGCTCTTGGAGGTGCCCAGGTGGCTCCAGGCCACGCACTG
The DNA here is from genome assembly GCA_013396995.1 of Dicaeum eximium. Classification (NCBI taxonomy): domain Eukaryota; kingdom Metazoa; phylum Chordata; class Aves; order Passeriformes; family Dicaeidae; genus Dicaeum; species Dicaeum eximium. The sequence continues at coordinate 464,065 of VWZP01005675.1, read as the reverse complement.
GCACCAGTAATCCTCAGGGCCATGGAAATCCTCCACCTGCTGCCTCGTCACGTTGATGGAAACCTCCCGCACCTTCAGCCCTGAGCAGGGAGAGGCAGAGAATCAGCAGGGCCAGCAGCGGGGTGAGCCCGAGGGACCCAAACCTGTCCTTTAACCAAAAATGCCATTTTCAATCAGGGCAAACCCTTCATTACTTATTCTTACTTATTCTTACTTCATTACTACCATAATGTGGTGCCACTAATTAAATTCTGGAAGATGAGTGGCTCATAATGCACTGAGTTCCAGGAATTATTCCCGCCGTGATCTTTGCAGCTCCTCCCTCAGAATCCTCATCTCTGGTGCCTCCTTCACCCAGGATGTTTGCCTGGAATTCAATCATGGACAATAAAAATGTCTTTAAATGACATCTCCGTGCCCTTGCAAAGCTCCCTCAAGCCCTGTGGCCCCTCAGACCAGGAGCATTTCCCTGAGGGTAAATTCCAGACCTCCAGAATCCTGCTACACCTTTAGTGTGGCACCCCTGGGATATTCCCCAGACCTGCAGCCACCTCGGCACGACAGCCTTGGGAGAGGAAATCCAATCGAAACCTGGTGCTGGGAACCATTTGAAAGAGTCAGGAAAACATTAAATGAAAATAGAAAACATTCAGGCCTTGTTCTTCCTCCTCTCTCCTCCGGTGCAGTCCCCAGGCAGTTATTTCTCCTCCACTGGAAACGGAGGCAAACCCAATCTCACCGTATTTCATGCCTGTGGAGTTTATAAAGCAGCAAGAATTCTAAACCTGAACTCCATAAAAATTGGCTTCCACTTAATCTCAGGCATCATTAACAGCTGGGCAGCCACTCCTCAAAGGCACTGGGAAGTCAGTGTGCTCCTCTGGCAAGAGGAGGAGCAGGGTTCACTGGAGATGCTCCAAGAGGGGAAGCTCAGACAAGCTTTAAATCCCGTACAGAAATACAGAATAATTGATACTTTTCCAGCAACAGGAAAAGGGGATTTTTACTTCTTTTCGTTAAGCCTGGCTTACAATGAAACCCAAAGACAGGGACAAACTCTTGACAGCTCCCCAAGTTGTATCCAGAATCCCTTCAGTCCCTCAAATATTTATTTCCCTGCAACAAACAAACACAGGTTTCCTGGCTGCTTTTATTTGCATTTTGTTTCCCCCCTCGTGCTGATGTCGTTTTTAACAAAACTGTTTACAAAGCCTCCCTTTATTTCCTGACACGGTGACAACAAACCCTGAGGAACAAAGGCTCTGCCAGAGACCCTGCCAGGAAAATGCACCCCCTGAATGAAACCATCCCTGCTCTGCAGCCAGAAATCCTGGGATTCTGGCATTAAAACATTTTGCAGAGTGATCTGTACAGGTTTAAGGTAAGAGAAGCTCCAGTGAGTTCCCTCAGAGAGGATTGGAGTGCTGGGGACAGAGCAGGGCTGCCTGGCCAAGGGTTTGGGATCTCATTCCCACCAGGAGCAGCTTCCTGGGGGAAAACCCTCCCTGGATTATCCAGAGCTGAGCTGACCCCGCTCACACACCCAGCTCCTGCTCCCTTCACTCCTGAGCTGCTCTGGGCATTTTGGGAAGCAGCAAAGAGAGACAGAGGTGTGGGAGCTGCCCCAGCACAGCCCCTGCTCACAACGACAGGATTTTGATACCAAACAAAAAAAAGTCATCACTTGATGACGAATTTTGGAGAAGCTGAAGCCATTTCTTGGCTCCTGGGCGCTGCAAATTTCTGAGCAGGCGTCAGTGAATTCAGGCATTTACAGCTCCAGATTTATTAAGGTGGAATATTCTCCAGCCCAGCTCTTCCTTTCATCGACACGGCGTTTAATTAATCTATAAATCAGCCTGTATTTAATGTGGCAAACAAAGAGCACACAGTTTGGGGAAGCTGGTGGTTCAGCGTTTTGAGAATGGGCCAGGTAGGAATCCAGGTCTCCCAATTCACCCATAGACAAAATAAATGCATCCAAAACTGCAGAATCTCGGAATTGTCGGGGTTGGACGGGACCTCTGGAGAACTCGGGGTCTTTGGGGGAAGTTATGCTTTGTTTATGGAGAAAGTGCAGCTATTTCCATTTGTTTTAGGAGCAACGACAGAAAGCAAACCTATTGGGAGGAGAGGAATATTCTCCATTTATCACCCCCGTATTTCACCGGCAAACACATCCACCTCCCCTGTGCATCTCGGTAAACGCCAGGAAAATCGGGAAACGCCAGGAAAATCGTTCATGGGGAGTGACACCGGGGTGAAAAATCCATGCAAATCAAAGCAGGCACCTCGTAAAGCACAGCGACATTTTACCTGCCACTCCAATAAGCACCGCGAGCCCAACCCTTTAAATTATTGTGCAAATTAGAACCATCATCTTTTGTTTTACAGTAGAGCCGTGCAGAATATCAAGTGCTGGCTGTGGCACTGAAATGCTAATGGGCTCTGCTGGATGCTCTGAGCTGCACAGACCCGGTGCTGGCAGCAGATGAATAATTGCTCTCCGTGTACTAAACACAACGGAGCTGCAGAGAACTTCGGCATTTGTCAGCTTTATTTGTTTAAATGAGAAAAACACTGACAGCAGTTATTGCTGTAATCCTTCCAGTTATCAGACAAGGAAACTCTGCGAGCAGGGCTGAGCCTCTGCTGAACACCGACCTGAAATATCCGGGCAGGTTCTGGAGTGTGCAGGAAATGCAGCAGAGGGGAATTAATCAGCCCCTAATTACCACACTTTGATCACAGCAGCATCCACGAGAGCTCGGCTCTCCCTTGATGAGGCAGAGGGAACAAAGTCCCTGCTCTGCCACGCTTGGGAATAAACAGGAAAAGCAGAGGCAGAGCAGCAAAACCACCCCAGGGACACTCCAGGCAAAGCCTTCCAGACGTCCCCAGTCCTGCAAAACCCTCCCTGTCCTGCTGCTCCTCCTCACAGACACTCCTGCGGGTTTTATTCCTCTCCTATAAAACCAAAACCGTGATAAACTGGGCTCTGGGCCCATCACAGTGACCAATTCCTGCCTTGGGACACCCCTGAGTGCCACTGCAGCCCCCCTGCCAGGAGCTCAGACACGTTCCCTCCAGCCTGGGCCTCTGGTTGCCATTTTCCACCACTTCTCCACAAGCTCTCAGGGTTTTGATCCCACCCAAGCAGCGGAAGGATGGAGAGGGTCAGACCCTCTCAGTGCAGTGAAGCCCCAGAATCCCCTTGAACCAAAATCTCCACTTTTGGCACAAATCCCAGAGCAGTTGGAGCCCCCAGGGCAGCAGACCTGGGGACAGACTGGACTCCAGAAAGGAGGGCACTGCACATTGGTGCCAAAAACCCGCAGAGCTGCTGCTCCCTGAAGGCTGAGGAAGAGTTCCAAACTAATTCCTGGCTGTGGATACGGATCGTGGTGAGAGAATTCCCCTCAGTGCTGCCTCTCTCTGCATTTCTGTGCCCTGAGGACCATTCTGGCACCTCGGGAACACCTGGACACTGCCCTGCAGTGGGTTTTGGGTCCAAAATCTGGGCTGGACCCAGATGAATTTTCTCCCAACCCGAACCCTTCCATGATCCAGCCCTGTTGCTCCGTGTCTCAGTCCTCAGTGTTACCTTTAATGTCATTAAAACCCCACCTCGTGTTGCCAGTCTTGGTTTGTTCTGTTATTAACCCAAAGCTTAGAAAACATAATTGCAGCACTCAAGGAGAGATTTTCTGTAACCATATGGAAGGAAAGCTTTTAGGGACGACATTTCTCCCATATTGATTCAGCAGTGCCTTTAGAAGTAAAGGTTATGCCTATTAAATTATTTCTGAAAAGGTAACCGCAAAATTTAAAATTCATTCAGATTAGCATTTACAAAAAAAAAAAAAAAAACCCTCTAATATGAAACTTCTTCAGAATGTGTCACTTCAAAAGAATGCCAAGCACTACTTTAAGAGGTGTAACTTCTTTTTAAATGGCATTTTTGCCTCTAAAAAAGGAATTTCTTGTGTTGCTGGAGAAGGTGTTGTACACAGAGCGCTGCTGCCAAGGCTGGGGGTTGCCTAGCAATGCTGGGAGGGGAGAGGGGAGAAAGCAATAACAACCAGAATTGTGGAGCCACAGCATTAAATTGGTCTGCAATACTTATCAGCTAAATGAGAGGAGCTACAGGCTCTGCTTGGAGCTGATAAAATCTCCTGATCACTCCCAAATCGCTCCCTTCTCCTTCTCTTCTCTTCCACTGGACACTGTGGATTATTCACACCCCGATTCCTGCCCTGGCTGGGGCTGGGGGCAAACCCCAGGGTCCAACCCAGCAAGAATCCCAAAAAGAACGGGATTGGGGGAAAGCTCCAGGGTTCAACCCAACAAAAATCCCATAAAAACTGGGGCTGGGGGCAAACCCCAGGGTCCAACCCAACAAAAACCCCATAAAAACCAGGGTTGGGGAAAAGCTCAAGATGTGGTTTTCTTTTCTCAACCTATGATAGAAAGAATTGCTCTCTCTGAATTTGTAAAAATTTTGGGGATTCTAGCAGAGTTTGCATATGGAACTGGAAGAAANCCAACCCAGCAAGAATCCCAAAAAGAACGGGATTGGGGGAAAGCTCCAGGGTTCAACCCAACAAAAATCCCATAAAAACTGGGGCTGGGGGCAAACCCCAGGGTCCAACCCAACAAAAACCCCATAAAAACCAGGGTTGGGGAAAAGCTCAAGATGTGGTTTTCTTTTCTCAACCTATGATAGAAAGAATTGCTCTCTCTGAATTTGTAAAAATTTTGGGGATTCTAGCAGAGTTTGCATATGGAACTGGAAGAAATAAGATGCCAGCTCTGTACCTGGGCAGAACAAAAATCAACATAAAAATCCCATAAAATCTGGAGCTAGGGGCAAACTTCGGGTCCAACCCAACAAAAACCCCATAAAATCTGGGGCTGGGGACAAACCCCAGGGTCCAACCCAACAAAAACCCCATAAAATCTGGGGCTGGGGACAAACCCCAGGGTCCAACCCAACAAAAACCCCATAAAATCTGGGGCTGGGGACAAACCCCAGGGTCCAACCCAGCAAGAATCCCAAAAAAACCCAGGGAACAGGGTTGGGGGAAAGCTCCAGGGTCCAACCCAACAAAAACCCCATACAAACGAGTTCCCCTATTTCCAGCTCCCGCCCCAAAGGGAATGGGAGGAGCCCCAGGTCCCTGCAGGGATTCCCGCTGGGATCTGTGCAGGAGCAGCTCCTGGCTCACCTGTGGCCTCGTCCAGGCAAGCCCCATGGTCCAACCCAGCAGAAAATCCATGAAAACCGGGGCTGGGGGCAAACCCCAGGGTCCAACCCAACAAAAACCCCATAAAATCTGGGGCTGGGGACAAACCCCAGGGTCCAACCCAGCAAGAATCCAAAAAAAACCCAGGGAAAGCTCCAGGGTCCAACCCAACAAAAACCCCATACAAACGAGTTCCCCTATTTCCAGCTCCCGCCCCAAAGGGAATGGGAGGAGCCCCAGGTCCCTGCAGGGATTCCCGCTGGGATCTGTGCAGGAGCAGCTCCTGGCTCACCTGTGGCCTCGTCCAGGCTCTCGTGGGACACGTGCTCGTTCTGGTGCACCCACTCCCCGTTGCACTTGAAGAAGATCTGCATGGCGGGCACGGCCCTGCAGCGCAGCACGATGGGGTTGCTCTTGATGATGTAGGAATCGTCCGGCTCCTCCAGGAAATGGGGCAGGGTCCCCGGGGCCGAGGGGATGGACTCGGGCAGGGCCTCGCTGTTCTCATTTCCTGCAAGGCAACCAAAGGAAAATTCACGTTTTTTTCATGTTTGTTCTTTTTTTTTTTCTTTTCCATTATCTCATTTTATTGCTGGAGTGAAAAAATCGGCTTTGGGTTGTATTTAAGATCGGTTTTACTCCAGTGTCACTGGACATTTTATAAGTTTCTTGGATGCAAATTGGTTTAGTTTTCCTTCCATGGGAAAGCTCTTTTCTCTCTGCAGATTTCAAATCCCTGTGTGTGTGTTTCAAGGACAAAATGCATTCCTTTGCCTGTCTCCCGATATGGGAGATGTGGTTTGCTTTTCTCAACCTGTGATATAAAGAATTGCTCTCTCTGACTTTGTAAACATTTTGGGGATTCTGGCAGAGTTTGGGTATGGAGCTGGAAGCAGCAAGATGCCAGCTCTGTACCTGGGCAGAAATAGCCCAAATCCTTCTGAACAATGGAGTCATTTTAATAAATAATATCAACCTTCTGATATTGGAGTCAAGAGTCTTGATTCACCCCGAGGGGACTGCAACACCAACAACTGGTGACCCCTGAGATGTGGGGCAACACTCCAGGTTTTATTTAGGATTGGTTTTACTCCAGGAAGCGCCTGCAGAGTTGCTGGGTTGGGCTTTGCAAGGACACACACACACACACAGATAAAAAATCAAATAATTCAAGTGTAAGGGCTGTCAAACTGCCACAAACCAGCATCAAAACCACCAGAAAACTGCAGGATGTGAATGGAGAAGTTTTCAGCACTTCTACACATCCTCTGAGAATTGTGATCCTCAGGGGCCAAGGGCATTCCTTCAGGTGAGGAAGATCCCTCAATTCCTGAATTCCAGAGGCCCTGGGACACAGCAACTCCCATCCAGTCCAATCCTCGTCACCGCTGTCAAACCCAGGAAATTCCCATTGACTCCAGCAATTCTGGGATTTCTTTCAGCACTTTGTTGGGTTTCGGTGAAAATTCAGAGGGAAGAGACAAACGTGAGTGAGAAGGGGTTGATTTGTGCAGGAGGATCAGAGAGCACCCAGCACACCCAGAGAGGATGAAGGGAGCTGGGAGGGAACAGCTGAAGGCACCACGGTGGTGATTGAACCCAAAAGCAGCGAAATTAAGGCAGATAAGAGGGAAGTTGTGGTGCTGTGAAGGAAAACTAAACCCTTCCTGTGTCTGGAGATGACAGAATAATGAGAATATTGTTTTATTGCTAACAAATCCTCAGCACGGAGCGCTGTGTGTGCAAACACTCCCCGAGCTGTGCTGGGAAATCACAGCCACCTTCAAACGAGTTCGGTGCTTTCAACCCCTTCTCATATAAAATATGATCACAACTTTATAAAATATTATAAAATATTATCACAACTTTCAGTGTTTTACTCCCCGCCACTGACGCCGATTTCCATCTTGTCAATCTCCGGCGACGCCGCGTCCCTGCAGGCTTCGTTCAACCCAGGTTTTGTTGGAAATGACAGAAAAATGTCGTAAGATTTTTGGAGAGGTTTGGAAATCCCAGGCTGCAGCACCCCTGGAGTGGAGGGGGAGCAGCAGCTGAGGATCACCCAGCTGGAGAACTCCCAGTGACCCCGAGTTATTCCACTGAATTTGCTATTTAGGGCAAGGCGCAGAGGAGGAAATCCCAGCCCCGCTGAAATCCAGGATCTGGATTGCGTGGTCTGGCTTTTTTTTTGGGTGTCAGGGAGATTTTGGGGCTGGGAGTGGCTCCCTCCCCACGAAAACCTCTCACATGAGCAGGTAAATCCAGGTGCATCTTTTCCCTTCGACATTTCCCTGTGAAAATCCCACAAAAGCAGGAATGATTCCCCATCCACTCCCTACTCTCAGACAGATATTTCTGTGTTTTACATGTGCAATTCCTGCTTGCAGGACATTCCTCCTCCAGCTGGAATCAGCACAACACTTCTGGATAAATAACATAAATAAACATAAATAACATAAATAACATAACATAAATAAATAACATTTTCCCCATTTACCTGCAGGAGCCTCTCCTAAAGTGCCCTCAACACTCAGAATTTTACCTCAATGGTAAAATCCTCTTGTCATCACCTCTGTTGTGCCCTAACTTGAATTCACATTCCCCTGGAAGCTGCTGGAACTTTCCCAGGGGTTGATTGTAAATCCCTGAGTTTTTCCATGTCAGTTTTTGGGATTCAGGCCCTTCAGAGCTACACCAAAAAAAAAAAAAAAATCTGTTTTCTAGCAGCAGCAAATGACAGAAGAGCAAAACTTGACACAAAAATGTTGTGGTTTTCATTCCTGGAAAATTACCTTTCAGGAAGGTTTTGTGTTTTGTGCTCTGCACACGAGGCCAAAAGGGACTTTAAATCTTTTTATGACGATAATAGAAATGAAAAAGAAAGGAGAGGGGAAAAAAAATGTTAGGAACAAACATTAAATTCTTCTCTGAAATAAACACACTGCTGTTGTCAGAGCACATTAGGAGATCTGGACAGCAGCAGACATGGATGAGTCAGTATTTCAAAACTGATTAGGATAATTTAGATGTTAAAATGAGATCTTAAACCAGTGAAAAACTGTGAGTTCTGAACTTTTTCTTTTTCAAATTACAAATTATTAAAAGTAAGTGGCATAATTCTTTATGCANTTTCCCTCTCTGTCTGGGGTTTGGGATTTCCTTCTCTGCCCAGTGTTTGGGATTTTCCCTTTCTTTGCCCAGGGTTTGGGCTTTTCCCTCTCTCTGCCCAGGTCTAAGATTTCCCCCTCTGCCCTTGGGATTTCCTCCTCTGCCTGGGGTTTGGGATTTTCCTTCTCTGNAAATTATTAAAAGTAAGTGGCATAATTCTTTATGCATTAAAAAAAAAAAAAAAAAACAAAACCAAAAGTTAAAGTGTCCCCAACAAGCCAAGTACCTTATGATAAATACAAATAAATCTGGCAATAAATTGTGCAGAGACTTTTCCCAAGTGTCCAAACACAACTTCTCTGACACTTTGTGGTACCAGAAAAACAAAGCCTGAAAAGTCCCAAACGGGGCTGAATTCCCCTCTCTGATCCAGCAGCCCTGGGATCAGAGGGAGCTCTTTTCCCTCTCTGCCTGAGATTTGGGATTTCCCTCTCTGCCTGGGATTTAGGATTTCCCTCTCTGCCCAGGGTTTGGGATTTCCCTCTCTGCCAGGAGTTTGGGATTTCCCTCTCTGCCAGGAGTTTGGGATTTCCCTCTCTGCCAGGAGTTTGGGATTTTCCCTTTCTTTACCCAGGGTTTGGGATTTCCCTCTCTGCCTGGGGTTTGGGATTTCCCTCTCTGTCTGAGATTTGGGATTTTCCTCTCTCTGCCCCTGGGATTTCCCTCCCTACCTGGGGTTTGGGCTTTTCCCTCTCTCGGCCGGCCAGGGTTTGGGATTTTCCCTGATTTATGGGACTGCCCTGAAGCAATTCCTCCTGCAGGGACACAGGAGTCATTCCCACATAAAAACATTCCCAGTTCCCTCCGACCTCCTTGTCCCGCTCAGGAATTCCTCCTTTTCCCAAACCTTTCCCTCCTTTTCCCAAGTCCCCTGAATTTCTAAATCCTGGCAGCAGCACCGGCTTCTTCACTGCTTCCTGGGATGTTTTCTGCCCCAATCCAGAAGGAAAAAGCCTTTTCCCAGCTGGAAATCCTTTGGACAGGTGCATCCAGGAGCAGAAACAACTGGAGTCGACCAATATTCCAAATATTCCCATTCCTCCCTTTCCATGTATCCAACACTGCTGGAATTTAACCCCCTGCAGTCAGGATTTCCTCCAGCACCAAATAAATTCCAGCGCCTTTCCCACGTGTGCTCAGCTTGCCAGAGAAGCCAGGGGATGAAAAAAAAAAATTTAAAAAGCCTGTGTAGAATAGAGAATTTCCTCATGCCTGGAACAGTTTCCATGATGAAACTGGAGTCGTTATTCAGTCAGAAAAAGCAGCTCTGAGATTTGCCTACATTTGCTTAATCAGATGACCCCGGCCCCCACGCAAAGTGGGTTTTTTGGAAGGCGCTCAGGAATGGATGGAAATGGCAGATTTTGTTGCTCACATGGAATTCTTTAATGCCTCTGTTGTTTGCCCTGGCTCAGGGATTTGCTGAGGCCCCAGGACAGGGCTGGGTTTAGCAAAGACCAAAGGGAGGCACAGGAACAAATCCTGAGGAGCCCCACTCCAAAGGGAGCTCCCAGCTCATCCCATTCCCGAACCTTCCACCACACCAGCTTGCTCATCTCCATTTATTCCTATTTTTTCCCATGCTTTTAGCAGAATTTCTTATTTTTTCCTGGCTGCTGTACAGCCCAAAGCCAGATTTAGTTTCATTAATGAACTTCAAATGACTTTGCCCAACAATACAGGGGATTTTTTTACTGGATGTTGACATTTTCCCTATGAGGAAGAACCCTCAATAAATCAGTGAACCCTCAATAAATCAATGAACCCTCAATTAATCAATGAACCCCTCAATTAATCAATGAACCCTCAATTAATCAATGAACCCCTTAATAAATAAATGAACCCTCAATAAATCACTGAATCCTCAATTAATCAGTGAACCCCTCAAGAAAACAGTGAACTCTCAATTAATCAATGAACACTTCAATAAATCAATGAATTCTCAATAAATCAATGAACGCTCAATAAACCAACAAACCTCAATAAATCTATGAATCCTCAATTAATCAGTGAACCCTCAATAAATCAATGAACCCTCAATAGATCAATGAAACCTTCAGCAAACCCAGCACTANTGAATCCTCAATTAATCAGTGAACCCCTCAAGAAAACAGTGAACTCTCAATTAATCAATGAACATTTCAATAAATCAATGAATTCTCAATAAATCAATGAACCCTCAATACATCAATGAACTCTCAATAAACCCTCAATAAATCTACGAATCCTCAATTAATCAGTGAACACTCAACAAATCAGTGAATCCTCAATTAATCAATGAACCCCTTAATAAATAAATGAACCCTCAATAAATCACTGAATCCTCAATTAATCAGTGAACCCCTCAAGAAAACAGTGAACTCTCAATTAATCAATGAACACTTCAATAAATCAATGAATTCTCAATAAATCAATGAACGCTCAATAAACCAACAAACCTCAATAAATCTATGAATCCTCAATTAATCAGTGAACCCTCAATAAATCAATGAACCCTCAATAGATCAATGAAACCTTCAGCAAACCCAGCACTACCAGGGGCAGGTGCTCCTCAGAGAGCTCTGGTGGGGACCCAGTAAAATCCCAGCTCATTCCTGAGTTCCCAGCCCAGCTCATTCCTGAATTCCCAGCCCAGCTCTTTCCTGAGTTCCCGTCGCTCGCTCCCAAATCCCCAGCTCATTCCTGAGTTCCCATCACTCTCTCCCAAATCCCCAGCTCATTCCTGAATTCCCAGCTCATTCCTGAGTTCCCAGCCCAGCTCATTCCTGAATTCCCAGCTCATTCCTGAGTTCCCACCTCTCTCTCCCAAGTCCCCAGCCCACGCTGAGTTCCACAAGTGCTGCAGCTCCATCTCAGCCCCTGATATCCCACATTAAGTTCTCCAGACCCTCCTGCTTCCCATGGATATAAAGGATAAACTTCCAGCAGCTCTGCCATAATCCTTCCCATCAAATATTTGGGCGACAGGTGGAAAATTGTTCTGCCAGCTGAGGAAGACAAAATCCATCCCTCCCGGCAATTTTCCGCAGCGAAAACTCCAAAAAACGAACGTGCGGGAAGTTGTGGAAATAAATCTGGGATATTATCACGGCCCAGCAGCGTGCTGGGGATCTTCAGGCGCACACAAACCCTTCTGATGTGGGAGTTAAAATTCTCATTTCTCCTGCTGAGTGCACAGGGTGAGACACTCGAGGCTGTCACCTCTGCTCCAGCTCGGGGATCATCCCGGGGTTTGCAGGGACTGGGGACACTGAGCTCACCTGGGGACGTCCCCTCTGCTCCTGGGCTCCTCCAGCTCAGGGATCACCCCGGGGTTTGCAGGGACTGGGGACACTGAGCTCACCTGGGGACGTCCCCTCTGCTCCTGGGCTCCTCCAGCTCAGGGATCATGCCGGGGTTTGCAGGGATCGGGGACACTGAGCTCACCTGGGGATGTCCCCTCTGCTCCTGGGCTCCTCCAGCTCAGGGATCATCCTGGGGTTTGCAGGGACTGGGGACACTGAGCTCACCCTGTCACACACAGAGCTGCTCCTGAGCCAGGCAGGGCTCCTCTGGAAGGGCTTTCCTGCCATTTCCCCAGTCCTCATGTCAGGAAAATTAATCCACAAACATCACAAATATCAGAGGTTTATGTCCAAAAAGGAGACAGAGGAGTCCCTTTTACTTTATTCCAGTAAAGGGAGAGGCCATGGGGAATTTCCCCTGGGGTGCCTCAAAGTTTTGGAGGGCACAGCCTCCTTTTTATCCCAATTTCCTCCTTTTTATCCCAATTTCCTCCTTTTTATCCCAATTTCCTCCTTTTTATCCCAATTTCTCAGGTGCATTTCCCTTTTGTCTTTCCCCCTTGGCTGAGATACTCAAGAGGCACAGACTGATACCTGAGATTCCCCTCTAATGTATAACCCTCCCTTTAAATTTTTCATTCTCATGGAATTTTTAGAGTTTTTCCCCATTGTTTCATTTATCAGCAAACCCACAGTTTGTTTGTAAAGGCAAATATCTTTATTTCCATTCACCAATCAGTGGAATCCTTCCCAATGTTCTTTTCTCTCAGTGCAGGTTTTATCCACCAGCAGACCCAGGGTTTGTTTGTAAAGACAAATCCCTCATTCCTCTCACTCATCTCCCTCTTTCCCTCTCCTCTCCCGAAGCTCCCAGCCCTTGCCCAATCCCTGTCACCCACTCTCACCTTTGTTCCTGTAAAACACAAGGAAGTTTAACACTTCCCACCTTTACCCACAAATTCCAGCCTTCTCTCCCCTCTGGCTCTGGCAGAACCATTCTGAAAATTCCAGAACCATTTTATGAACACCTCCAAGTCCATGGAATTTATTAAGGGAATTTCCACCAGCCACCCCACCCCTGGCTGCACGAGGGGAGGGCATTTATTTTCCCCAGCGAGGATTAATTTGTTGATAAAACATTGCAGGTCCTTCTTGTGCCACAGAGATGAATGTGCATCCTATTGTAATTCCTTCTGGATCCCGAATTTATTTATATCCGAGCTGCACTTATTTATAAAAATGATATATTACATTTATTAAATATTAAGTGGGTTACAAACTTGAAGAATCTTTCATGAATTTATTTAACATCTAGATTTCTTTTTCCTTTGAGCAATATGCAAGCAATATAAATTTTTAAAGGGAAAAAGGATCCTCCAGCATCCCAAACAGATGGATGTGTAACTAAAAGTGTCCCAGCGTGTGTGAGGAGCACCAAACTCCAACCTCAGCCCCTGCCAGGGGGGAATTACAGCCTGAAACCGGGACCCGTGGGCTTGGGATCGCTGCATTCCAGGACAATTCCCAGCACAAAAGGATCTTCCCCTCCCACACATCCCCGGCTTTGGCCACACCCGGGGAAGGAGCTGGGAATCGCTGCCCCTTCTGGGGTTGTTTTCTGGTTTTATGGAAAGGTTTTATATACACCGAGGAAATGAGAGCTGGGGATGGGCCAGAGGCTGTGATCTCTGCCAGGGTGGGTCCAGGAACGGGACAAGAGGAGATTCCATCCCTCAGGGATCACCCAGCAGATCCTGCACAGCCCTGGGATGGATCAGATCAGATCCCTGATCTCTGCCAGGAACAGATCCTGGGCTCCAGCACATCCTTGGGATGGATCAGATCCCTGATCTCTGCCAGGACAGATCCAGGAGCAGGGCAAGAGGAGATTCCATCCCTCAGGAACCCCCCAGCAGATCCTGCATAGCCCTGGGATGGATCAGATCCCTGATCTCTGCCAGGAACAGATCCTGAGCTCCAGCACATCCTTGGGATGGATCAGATCCCTGATCTCTGCCAGGACAGATCCAGGAGCAGGGCAAGAGGAGATTCCATCCCTCAGGGATCACCCAGCAGCTCCTGGGCTCCAGAACAGCCCTGGGGTGGATCAGATCCCTCCCTGATCTCTGCCAGGGCAGCTCTGGGATGGATCAGATCCCTGATCTCTGCCAGGACAGATCCAGGAGCAGGGCAAGAGGAGATTCTGTCCCTCAGGGATCACCCAGCAGCTCCTGGGCTCCAGCACAGCCCCTCAATGTCCAAAGTGACACCAGTGACAACCCTGCCCCTTCCCCTGGGGACATTGCTCTGCCAACCTGCTGCCCTCAACAATTCCAGCCAAGGAGCCCTGAGCAGAGCATTTCTGTCCAGAGCCATCGAAAATCCCATTTATTGCCCAGCAGAGAGGCTGCAGAGCACAGAGCTCACCCTGAGCCTCCCCCCAGGCTGAATTCAAACCACAGAGCTCTCCCAGTGCTGCCAAACTTCCAGGAGAAATGGGTGAGCAAGGCAAGGAGGGGACTCCCCTCATTCACTCCTCTCCTACTCAAAATTTCATGTTTCACCTGCTAATGTGGATTCCTGCCATGTTCCCAGAGTTGTGTCTCTGATGAGATCTGGGTTCAGTTAATCTTAATTACTGAGACAACGATATGGAAATGCTCATTTGGAAAAAAAAAAACAAACCCACAACATGAGCTCAGAGAGAAATTCAGCTTCATTTCCCCCTGGCTGAGTGAGAAATCAGGCTCCAAAAAATGGGGCTTCATTCCAGTGCTGGCAGCTCGAGACCACAGCAATAATAAATGATGGAATTACAATTTAGGGACACTCAGTGGCCGAGTAAGACATCACAGTGCAACTCTCAACAACTGAGCCTTAAATCCCTGACGAGCTCATTAAAACTGGACTGAGGAACACTGCAGCTCCTTCTGCTCCTTCAGGTGACTCTGAACTGCTGAGAAAATGGGGCCCATTAAGTATTAATAGACATAATTCCAACACGCAGTGCCCAATTTAAATAGGAGTTTAGAGGAGATTTGGAACCCAGATTTCCCAATTCCTGTAAAATCCTGTACTGAGTGTATTTGGAGGAGTTTCCAGTCCTTGTTGCACTTTGCACAAATTGAATTAATGATGGATCTTTATATTCTGAAATTTTATTTCATTGTGACTGGGGAAACAAACTTTATCTGCACTTAAACAATAAAGCTTGGGGTGTAAAATTTCGTAATGTTTTTTCCTTACAAAACAAATTTGGGATTTCGTTCCAGTTTTTGAAGTGTACAGCGTCCCTTACAACGGGAAAGATCCAATTAATTGTTTTCTACACATGCAGGGAGACTGAGCCACAGATGTTTTAGATCTCCCTGTAAATTCCATCAAAGCAACAAGTGACATTTAAGGAATATTTTAACGTTGTGTTTGCAGCAGCTGAACACAGCAAACCAAGGAGGGGGAGCTGGGCACTGGAGCAGTTTTGGGTTCTACACCCAGCTTGTTCTGGCTGCTCATTTTGTGCTTTTTCAGGGTATTCAGCTACAAATATTTCCCAAAACACAATCCCCATGCAATTAAAATGAAACAGTAAAGCATGTTGTTAAATAATATTGTTGCAGGCCTGTGAGGCTTTGGATTTATTGCTGTTTGCAGCTCCCATCAGTTGTTTTCTGCACTAGGACACGATCAGATTTGGGAGGTGCCCTCCAGTTAATGTTTGGATAAGGGAATATTTTGCAATTCTTATTTGTAATTTTGCAATCAGGTAACTTTGGATAAAGCAATGGAAGCAGAGATACCCCACAGGAAACGGGAAAGCAAAGCCAACTCCACCCAACCCCACCATCCCTGAGTTTGGGGTGGAGAGAAAACCTCACCCCTGCTCCGACCCCCGGGACACCCTCACAGTCAGGGCTTCCTCCAAGGGCTTTTTCTGGAACTTTCCCCCTTTTTTCCTGCCTGAAGCCAGCCCAGAGCGTGCCGAGCCCCTCCAGGGTGAGCAGGCCAGAGCCACCTGAGCCCTCCCCAGCTCATGCCCCATCCCAACCCCATTTCTGTGATAAATCTGCCCCAAACCATCCCCCAGGCCGTTGTTTACCCAATTCCCAACTCATTCCCCCCCGCTCCATTTCCCTCTGCAGTGAATCACAGCCTGGGGTGGTGACGCTCCCCTGACTCTGCTGTCACCACCTCACCTCCCTTCCCTGTCACTTCTGCTGCTGTCCCCATCAGCAGCTTCAGCTGCCTGTTTACTCAGCCCCCCGTGGGGGAAGGAACAAAAGAATCCCCCCAAAAAAAAACAAAGGGAAGGAGAAAAACAGCCCCCAAAAAAACCCCATTTGGAAACGCTCTCCCGCAGGAACCTCCCACACCCAACGCCCCTACAGCTGACGGTTTTGTGCAGCACAAAGATTAATAATTTTCAAAACCTGACATTTTCCATCTGAATCACAAGCTACTTTGTGAGAAATCTTTTCCATATCCCGCTCCACGCTGCTTCTCACACTGAAGGGCATTTTAGGCTGGGGCTGCTTTTGTCATGGTAAAGACCCGGCGGATTTCCAGCTGGTGGCTCTGCAGAGGAACTGGTGCTGCCAACACCAAACATTCCAAAGGATCCGTGCTGGAATCCAGGGCACAGGGAATGTCTCTCTGCCTGTTTTGGGAAGCCCTGACCCTCAGCAGAACTCTGCTTTTAACCTTCGTCCCTGGGAAAAATTGCCAAGGCTTTGGGATGAGTTAGAGCACACAGGTGTGAATTAGAGAGTAGTGGTAGTTTATCACAGGGTGAAGAATTCAGGGTTTTAGGATTTTAATATGAGAGTGAACAGGAGACAAGATGGAGGATTTTGGGTGTTGTCCCTTCTTCCTTCTTGTCCCTCTTCAGCTCCATTTTCTGT
>VWZP01005675.1:419996-439057 GCA_013396995.1 Dicaeum eximium | reverse complement strand
CAAATATAACAAATATCCACGGGATAACAATGACCAAATATCAACATCCCAATATAACAAATATCCACGGGATAACGATATCCAAATATCGATATCCAAATATAACAAATATCCATGGGATAACGATATCCAAATATAACAAATATCCACGGGATAACAATGACCAGATATCAATATCCAAATATAACAAATATCCACGAGATAACAATATCCAAACATCAATATCCAATATAACAAATATCCACGGAATAACAATACCCAGGATAAAAATGACCAGGATAACGACCCCAAGCCACCACAGAATAACAATTCCCAGGATAACAATTAACAGGATAATGACCCTGAGCCACCAAGGGCAATAATCCCATTTTGGGAAAGCCAAAGGGCTCCCTGCAGGGTTTTGACTGATGCTGCCGTAATTTGCTGTCACCTCCACGTTTCCCCACTTCACTCCTGTTCACGGCTTTCCAAATTACAGCGGAATTGTGTTGTTTGCACTTTTAATCTTGTAAAAACCTCTCCGGCAGCCACACACATTCCATGGGGGAGGATTCCTAATTTATGTAAAGTATTACTGAAAATGATCTATATGACAGTTTGGTGTAAAATGCTAAATGCAAGTCATTACTCACTGAAGATAATTTGAGAGTATTGTGTCAGGGGAGACATTAGATTGCAGAGGATAAAAAGTTGGAATAGGTATTCACATATTTATCCACATTTGCATAATCAACTGCAGGAGGTGGTGGCTGTTCTCCTGGGCCCAACTAACACACAATGAACTCAACAGCAGTTGGGGAAGTTTCCATTATTTCCCAAACTATCCACACAGTTCCTGGTTTGGGGTATTTCTTTGGTGGGTTTTTTTTTGGGGGGGGGNTTTTTTGGGGTTTTTTGGTCTTCCAAAGGCAGCTGCAGTTCCTATCCCAGCAGAAAAAAGCCCATTCCTGGATTCTGGTGGTGTTTGGGAGCAGCCAAAGGTGGTCCCAGCTGGCTGAGGGGATGGGGACACTGCAAGGCCAGTTTGGTACCTGCTCAATTAACACATTTCTTTTTGTTTAAATGAGGATTTCTCTCTCATTCTCTGATGGGGAAAGGGGTCCCACATCTCCCCAGCGATGGGAGGAGGGGTGCTGATAGAACAAACCAGAAAAATCCTGATTTATGCCTGGCTACCCGTGGAATTCGGGGCTGTTTCCGTGCTGGCACCAGCCAGGGGCTTTGCTGGGGGGGCAGGGAGCAGCTCCAGCTGCTTCCTCTGCCAGCTGGAACCTCCAGCCTGCTCCTCTTCCAGGCAGAGCTGTCGATTTTGTACTCCAGAGAGCCATGCTGGAATTACAACTGTCCCACTGGAAATGATCCTTTTTTCCCCTCAGACTGGCACAGCAGCCAGAGTGCCTAAACTGCATTTTAAAGCACTCCCAGCCCAGCTGCAGAGCTGGATTTACACCAGAGAACATCAGGGTTTAACCCTGAGGAGGTGCCTGGGAACATCCTCCACACCTCAGCAGCTTTGGGGTGATTTTCCTGAAATTCATGACCCGTCAGGAGCTCTCACAAAACCTTTTTCCTCAGCCAGAGGAGCTGCGTGGCCTTTCCCTCTTCCCTCATTTTCTGCTGATCCAGCTCCCACTGATGCCTCAGGATTTTGGTTTTTCTATTTTCCATCCATTTGTAACCCTGCAGTTCTTCAGTGTGTAACTCCAAACTCCACACACGGTGTCAGCTGCTGCTTCCCCATTTTGGGCACACACAACAATTCCTCTGCAGGCCTGGCCCAAGGACCCCTCACTGCCTCAGGGCCCAGAAACGGAAACAAAAGGGAGCTGGGGGCAGCAAATTTGGGGTAAATAACTTCATGACCTGAAGCTGTAATTGGGAGATTAACCCCAATATGCAAATGGACCAAATTTATAAAAGTGTGAAACCCCCTGGTCCATTTTTGGGTGTAGCCCCTGGGAGGGTTTAGCCCTAAATGAAGGCCCTACAATAAATAGAACTGCTTTTTATTCCCTTAATTTTTTTCTGGCCTCTGTTTTTAGGTAGCCCAAAAAGGCATCACCACAGGCTGGAGGTTTTCCCTTCCTGCACTCAGAATTGTTTTTTTTTTCCATCATTCCCTCTCCTGTGAGGCCCCTGTGCCACCTGCAGCTCCCTGGCCAGGAGGGCTGCCAGGGTTTTACCTTCCCTGCTCCCTTCTGTTCCCGATTATCCCAGATCCACACTAACCCCCTCCCAGACAGATAAGCAGCTCCCGTTTCCAGGGCTCAAATAAATTCCGTTTAATTCACATTGCAGAGCTCTTGCTGTGGCACTTTGCTGTCCCTGCTTCCCCATTCTCATTCTTCAATTTAGGACCTTAAATTGGGGTTGGGAAGGGCCCAAGGGCTCCTGTGTTTTCAGGACAGCAGGATCCCTCTGCCAGGCATGAGGGAATACCCAGAAGGGAGCCCTGAGGTGAGTGACAGGTCTGGTGTTTCCACCCTGAGCTCAACAATCCCCATGGAGAAACGACTCAAAACCATTCCTGAATGTTCCTGAATTGCTGCAGGAAGGCAGGAAAGCACCAAACACCCCAACCTGAGCAGAAGCACCTGCAGAGCACTCCCTGGAATTCTCCAGGAATCATTCCCAGGCATCCACACCTGCAGAGCTCCCCTGCCAGCCTTCCCTGGCCTTTTCCAATCCCACATCCATGCTCTGCTTTTCCCCGTGATTTACCCCAAAATGAGCATTTACCCCAAAAGCCAGGACGAGGATTTCCTGTTCCCCAGCAGGGAGGTGCAGAGGGGATGGACACACCCCTTACCACGTTCATTTTCAATTAAAAAAAAGGAAAAAGCAGTGCTGCTTTGGATACCCTGGAGCCCCTGAGGGAAGGAGATCCCGCTCCAATTTTGTTTTCCTGGCACAGTCCCTGTCCCCTGGCACCCTCCCTGCTGGAAGGGGTGGGTTTGGAGCTTTCCCAGCAGGATTTGCACTTGCTCCTGTTGGTTTGAAGAGTTCCAGCCTTGCCCAGGCTCTCCCTGCTCCATCCCTGACAGGCACAAAGCCCCTCCTGAATCCCTCACGAACATTTTCCCTGCTCGTGGATTCTAAAAGAACACGACAGAGGAGTTGCTTCAATGCTGTGTGAAAGAGTCGTTGTAAATTAAAAATTAAAAAGTATTCAGCAGCTCCAGAAAGAGTTCAAGCCCATCTGTTAGTGTAAATTACCTTTTGTTCCTTTATCTTAATGGAACCATATGCCAGGGGCTGGGAGCTGACAGCTGAGTGCTCTTCCCTGCCTGTCTCCTGTTTGGGATCCACAATTAACACCGAGCTTTAATCACCATTCACACACTCTGCATTCCCTGGCAGGGCTGGGGCAGAGGCCTGGGGATGATCCCAAGGCAAGGGCGAGTCTGGAAAATCTGCATTTCTTCCCTGCAGCTCCCCTTGCTTTGCTGGTCTGTTATTTATAACAAATAATTTCCATGAATCCACAACAATTAAAGTTCATTTGGAACCTGTAAAGTTTCCATGAACCTGTGCTGGATTCCCTGTGATTTGTGGAGCTCCAGCAGCTCACGAGGACCATGGAGTGTTTTGCCAAGGAACTGAGATAAAATAAATAAAAATTTCTGTTGGATAGGTGGGGAACCCCTCGCTTTGCTGGTCTGTTATTTATAACAAATAATTTCCATGAATCCATAACAATTAAAGTTCATTTGGAGGCTGTGAAGTTTCCATGAACCTGTGCTGGATTCCCTGTGATTTGTGGAGCTCCAGCAGCTCATGAGGACCACAAAATGTTTTCCCAAGGAACTGAGATGAAATAAATAAAAATTCCCATTGGGTGGGTGGGAGCAGCACACACCTGACCCACCTGGTGCACCTGCAGAGGCACAGATGGGAAAATCTCACCCAGCACTCTGCACTAAACCAGACAAATTGCAAAATTTGGGCACAGCCAGGTTCCCAAGGAACGCCAGCATCCACCTCAGCTCTGATTCCCAGAACCAGGCCTGCTACAGCCTGGATTTAAGAAATAAAAATTAAAAAAAACTTTAAAAAATAAACCCCAGGGGTTTGACAAACTCCCTGTTTTGCTCATTTTCTGTTTAAAATCCCACTCAGGAGCTCTTAGAAGACACAAAGATGGGCTTAGTCCAAACTGATCCCACCATTTTTCTCCTTGAGGATGAACTTCAATCCTCAGAGTGTTAAAGCCTGGAAATGAGGGATTGATAAGGACAGCAAAGCACATCTCCCTCTCTCCTTAAGCTCTCCACGAGGGTTTATCTTGTCACAGCCCAGTCAGGCTGGATGATCCCCCACAGTCCCATCACAGGCTGCTGGAATCTGCTGGAATTGGGGAATGACTTTGTCCCTCACTGTCCCCTCGCCACCCTGGCCACTCCTGTCCTGTTCCAGTCATTATTCACCCTCAAAATGTGACATTTCCCAGCCTTTTCAGCACCAAAAATGTCCTGCTTCCAGGAATTATTTACCCTCAAAATGTGACATTTCCCGGCTTTAACGGCACCAACAATGTTACAGGAATAAAAAAAGTGAATTAATGTGCAAACCCAAACAAACAAACAAACAAAACCACAAAAAAAACCACCCAAACAAAAGCCTCAAACACAGAAGTCAGGATTAGGATTTACCCCAAACCCTGGGATGAGGATTTACCAAGACCTGGAATGAGGATTTATCCCAAGAGCTGGGATGAGGGATTTGTCTTTCCAAACAAACTGTGGGTCTGCTGGTGGATAAAACCAGCACTGAGAGAGAAAAGAAACATTGTGAAGGATTCCACTGGTTGATGAATGGGGAAAAAATAAGATATTTGCCTTTAAAATCAATCTTTAGGTTTGCTGAGAAATGAAATTGGATATTGAAATGGCTGCAGTCACACCTCTCCTATTCATTAATAATATTAATAATAATAATTAATAATAATCTGCTTTTCCAGCAACATCCAGGCAGGAAAGGATGGAAGGAAACGTGAGAGGGACTCTCAGTGTCCACCCTCGGTGTCACCTCCGCCACAGAAATTATCAGCTCTGTAATTTTTTGAAACATTTTACTATTAAATCCTGAAATATCTTCAGAGCACCAATGACACCTCCACTAAATGTGCTTTTCCAGCCCCTAGCCAAGTTTAAAAATAACCTTTGCATCTGTTAGCATTCTATTTCTGCATAAAAGAGAGCAGAACAAATCCTTATAATTTTGAAGATAAAATACTCCACTGAAGATAATGCCACTGCACCACTGCTGGATAACTTCACAGCAGCCAGAGACTCCGTGTTGTAAACCCTTTTATGAGGCTTTAGTGCTTGGAAATGAAATTGTAAATGGGGAAGCGCAGATTGCTTTGATTTAGGAAATTGTTGCCATTAAAGAGTTTACAAAGAACCTGGTGCTGTCGTCCCCGAGGTGTCAGGGGAAGAGCTCCCAACTCCTCATAAAAAATCATTGATATTCCAGGGCTGCTGCTCAGTGCAGCAGGAAAAATCCTGTGCAGTCCTGGTGACCCAGGAGAGAGAGGCAGAGAGATTTCAGTTCTATTCCAATTAAAGAAAAAATAAAAAAGCTTTTTTTGGAGCACGTGGCTAACCGGACTCTCCAGTCACTGAACCAGACTTCCCAAATCCCTGTGTACATGGAATTATCCCTCTCAATTTGCTCTCTGCCTCTGGCCTGGACAATTGGCAGGAACAGACACTCAGAAATCGAGAGGCACCTCCAGCAGCCTCTGATCTGTCACCACCACCAATAATCTGCAAAGCCAAGCGTTTCAAGGAACTGGAAATCGCTGCTTGCTGAGAAATTCCTGACCCAGGTAAGATAAATTCCTTCAGGATGCATTCAGGAATCCAAATGCAAGAGCTGATCTGCTCTTTAAGTTGTTTTCCAGGCTGTTTCTCACGGGCTGCAGTGCTGACCTGATAATTTGCTTTCAGTGGGGACAGAGGGGAGGGAAAAGCTCCAGGGCAGAGCACAGAGAGAGGCCAAACACCAGGGCAGGCAGAGAGACAGCAGTGAGAGAAATGCAAATGTGTGAGATATCTTCCAGAAAGGTTCCAGGAAAAAAAAAAAAAAACCCCAAAAAAACCCGAAAAACCCCAAAAACAAACAAACAAAAAAACCCCCACAAAACACAAAAAACCCCAACAAACAGACAAACAAACAAAACCAAAAAACAAACAAACAAACAAAAACAGCAAAAAGGAGAGATTGCAGGATTTCCTGCAGGTGAGCAGGAAAACAAAGCTCCTTCTCCCACTGGATTTCCTTGCAGGGGACATCCCAAAGCAATCCAGGGATTTCAGGGAAGCTCCTGCTCTCTGCACAGCCTCTGTCACCCCGGGGAGCCCCAGGCCACAATTCCATCCTTGCTGGGCTCCACTGGAGGGAAATTCGGAGCCCTGCCCGGTTTAGGGCTGAGCCTTTCACAGAATTCCTGCCTGGACTGGTCCCCACCTGGCAGGAATTCCACTCCCATTCCACAGCAGCACCTCAGGAACAGCTGGGTCTGGGCCCAGAGAGAAAGGAATCGACTGGATGGAGATTTATGGAACCAGTTTAGGGTCTTGACCTCCCCTGTGGTGGTTTTGTGGGTCCCACCATGGGCAGGGAACCGACCCCCCAGGGCCCTTTTGGGGGTGATTCCCTTGTGAGTTCTTGAGCAAGGTGTGAGACACAGGCACGACCCGAAGTTTTCTGTCTTCAGTCTCTGGTTTATTCTTATCTTATCTTTGTTTGTCTGAGGACCAGACTTAATATACGAGAAGCAGGGTACAAGAGGAGCAAAATGGCCCCGAGAGTCTCAAACCAAGGCCTTTTAAAGATATAATATCCAATTGTCTCCTCACACGTATATTGTTTTTACTTTATTACCAATAACTTCTTCTAATCTACACACGTAGCATCCATGTCATTATTATTCTAAACCAATAACTATCTGCCACCTATGCTACAGAACATGGAGTGGAAGAAGAAGAAGAAGAAGATGAAACCACACCCAAAATCTCCATTTTGGGTCCCTTTCATTCTCATATTAAATCCTAAAAATCCTAAATTTTTTATCTAATAATCACTATTACTATCACTATCATCTATTTCACACTTTATGTTCTAACTCATCCCAAAGCCTTGGCAGCCTTTGCCAGGGATGAAGGTTAAAAGCAGTGCTCTGCTGAGGGTCAGAATTTCTTAAAACAGTCAGGGATATACTCGCTGTGTCCTGGATTCCCACATCCCCCACCATATTACAGACATTAGATCTTCACAACTGACAGCAAACCAGCATTCCAGGGTTCCCAGAAATCCTTGGATCCCAATTAACTCCTGGATAAAGGGTGAGATCCAGAGTGTTATAAATACATATTACAGTATTGGCTTTTCACAAATATTAACACGGATTCTGTATGTGTGGTGTTAAAGTGACTTTGCTCTAGAGATAAATTTTTTTATTTCTGTTGTTAACTAAAACTTAAAGTAGCTGATTTAGATATGCCGGTGTTAAAATGCTTGGTTGGGATAAAATCCAAGGAACAGATGATGAGGTCCTGCTACAGATGTGCCAAATGTCAGCACTCACTGCCTGAAGAAAGCCCAAAAACTGGAGGTGAGGATAAAATGGACTAAAACCACAACCAAGAAATGCTCTAAAGGCAGACCCGGGGAGGAGCCACGCTAAACAGTTCTTGGAACATGGAAACTGGTTTGGGGAAAAGTTTAAATATACAATAACTGATGCAATAGAATATAAATAAATAGTATATAAAGAGTATTTCCCAAACCAGCAGGTTGGCTGAGTGCCAAGACACACCTGGCTGTAATCTTTGCTTTTCTGTCTTTGTCTCCTGTTGTCCTTTATGAAACTTTTACATTTTACCAGGAGAGTGAAGCGTGTTTTTCACAAGAGTTCCCACAAACAATTCACAGCAGGAGCTGCCCAGGGCTGCCAAAATGGGATTGTGACTCTCATCCCACAGTGCCACAGCCACTGCTTCTGTCACTTCTCACCTCCACCCCTCTCAAACCCCAGGTGGAACAGGGAAATTCCCCAAAATTGTGGACTTTGTTTCCAGGCTTCTGGCAAAGCCTCCCTGCCACAGCTCTGTCCCAGGAGGAAATTTCAGTGCTTCAAGAAGGTTGTTATTTTTTTTTAATATCACCATCCATTAACAGAGCTCTGAAACCCAAATATTGATTGCCTTTTGACACATTATTGATGAAACCACTGTTTCATGCAATTTATTCCCACGGGCAGTATTCAGCTTTAAATTCAGTTCAATGATGATTTCAATTCTTTAAAATGGAATTATTAGTTAAATTCCAAGCAATGGCAATTTAAATTGTTATGAATAAATAACAATTTAGGAGGTCAACAAGTGTTTTAATTGGTTTTAATTTGTGCATGCCAAATATCCTCTCAGAGTAATGAGAAGGAAATGAATCCAGATCCAGAGCTGAATTTTCAGACCAGATGTGACCAGAGCAGCTTTTCACTGTTCTGATACTGCCCAGACCCAATTTCATCTTGAATTAAGTAATTGGCTCCAGGTACAGATAAAAGGGGCCTGGACAAGCACTCAATTTTCCTTTTTATCTTCTTTAAGGACAATAATTAGTTCTGCACTGAGAGCTGTGTTCATCCCCCTCGTTCCTCCCACAGCATCGCTGATTTGAATGGGAACATGGAAAGAGAGAGAGAGCAAAAATAACAACAAAACCAAGAATTCCAGGCCAGAGCAGCTGCAGGAATTGGGATTTTCAGGGCTGGGCTCAACCCTGAGCTCTGAAAGGTTTTGTTCTGTCTGACCATCAATAATTCCTCTGCTCTGACCCAGCAGTTTTAACCTAAAAATCCCCTGAACCCGGGGCTGGGGACTGGTGTGTGCAGAGCTTTTTGTGCCTCACAAAAGGAGATTTTATTGAGATAAAAATCAAGCTGAGCACAGCTTCTGTTGGGAACTCAAACACTCAGCCTGCCACTGACAAACTCCCAGTGAAAATCTCACCATAAATCGCCAAATTCCCAATTTCCTGCCCGTTTTACTGCCAGAGTTCCCCGAGAGGCTGCCTGGATTCCTCAGGACACCTTCCAGGTTAAATAAAGAGCAAAGCCCAGAGCTTGCAGAAAATCAGCCGTGGCCACCAGCGCCCATAAAACATTTTAACTGAGCACTAATTTCAGCACAACCTTTGGCACTCACAGCTCGCTGAAACACTGCCCTGCCACGTTTTCCTGTTCCAGAGTCCCTCTTTGTTGGTTTTTTTCCTGTTTCAGAGTCGTCCCTGTTTATTGGGTTTTTCCTGTTTCAGACTCCCTGTTTTTTGGTTTTTTTCCTGTTCCAGAGTCCCTGTTTGTGGCTTTTTTTTCCTGCTCAGAGCACAGCACTGAGGTGCTCTCACCTGTTCAGGTGGGAAAGGAAGGGCTCTGCTCACCCCAAAACTTCTGGTTTTTGGGTTTTTTTCCCCACAAAAAGCATGAAATTAAATTTCTGGGGCTAATTAAGCAGAAGGTGATTGGGTTTAGGTCCCTGGGCGGTCCCTCCCAGCCTTGAGTGTGTTAATTGTCTGCACTGAGAGCCCACAAACCCATCCTGCAGATCTGATTTATTTATTTATTATTCTGCAGATCTGATTTATTTATTTATTGTTCTGAGGGCGTGTGAACAAAGAAAACCCCGAGCTCCACCACCTCCAGGTGAAGCAGCACTATTGTGCCAATTATCTAAAGCCTAATTAACCACTGAGGATTGCTGTCTGTGCAGCATTCTGTAAATAAAAAAAATCTGCTTTTTTCATCTGGAAAAGCCTCCTGGGGATCACCAAACTTCCATTCCCAAGGTCTGACCTGTGCCTGCAGCAGGGAAGGGAGGGAAACAGGGATGAAAATCCCTGGGAAGGGAGGAAAACAGGGATACAAATCCCTGGGAAGGGAGGAAAATAGGAATAGAAATCTGTGGGAAGGGAGGAAAATAGGAAAACAAATCTGGGAAGGGAGGAAAATAGGAATAGAAATCTGTGGGAAAGGAGAAAAACAGGAATTCAAATCCCTGGGAAGGGAGGAAAACAGGAATACAAATCTGGGAAGGGAGGAAAATGGGAATACAGATCCCTGGGAAGGAAGGAAAACAGGAATTCAAATCTCTGGGAAGAGAGGAAAACAGGAATAGAAATCACTGGGAAGGAACAAAAACAGGAATAGAAATTCCTGGGAAGGGAGGAAAACAGGAATAGAAATTCCTGGGAAGGAAGGAAAACAGGAATACAAATCTGGGAAGGGAGGAAAACAGGAATACAAATCTGTGGGAAGGGAGGAAATCAGGAACACAAATCTGTGGGAAAGGAGAAAAATAGGAAAACAAATCTGGGAAGGGAGGAAATCAGTAACACAAATCCCTGGGAAGGAAGGGAAACAGGAACACAAATCTCTGCCCGTTCAGCACTTCCACCACAAACCAAAAGTCCATTTGTTGTGTTAATCCACCAGTTTTAGCTAAAATTCTGCTCAAATGCTCCCAAAAAGTCCCTTTTGTTCCCAGCTGAGCCCGTGACATCAGCAGAGACCGGGCCCAGCTCTCCAGGACTAATTGGTTCTCACCAAATCTACCACAGAAAAGCCTCTGACATCCTTCAGCAGGATTTAAAAAATGAGTAAATAGGTCTGAGGAGTCACATGCTGCAGCTGTAATTGAGGAGAGGCTATTTTTGCACTTTCATTTTAATGCAATTTAAGAGATATTCAACTAAAACTGGGCCCTTTGAGATGCTCTGCACCATCCCAGCCCCTCGGTCTGCAGGAGAGCACAGGAGGCCGTGCCAAGATTTGGTTTTTTTAAAAAAAATCCCTCTCATTTAGGGTTTGATCCCTTTTACCTTCCTCGACACAGATTCAGTTATTAGGAAATTAATGAAAATCGTCTGCAGGACGGGAGATTTTTAGATTTTTATTCCTGTGGGCCTGAGAATGTCGCTTGGAGCACCGAGGGCAATCCCTGGTGAGGCTCAGACCCTCGGATTTCCCATGGATTTCCAGCTCCTTCTGGGCCAGGTGAGCTCTGGAGGGGCTGGAGGTGTCCCCAGCACCCACAGGAGGGGCTGGAGGTGTCCCCACCACTCAGGTGAGGCTCTCCAGGTGTCCCCATCACCCAGGTGAAGCTCTCCAGGTGTCCCCAGCACCCAGGTGAGGCTGGAGGGGACCCCAGGACCCAGAAGAGCCCTCCAGGTGTCCCCATCACCCAGGTGAAGCTCTCCAGGTGTCCCCAGCACCCAGGAGGGGCTGGAGGTGACCCCAGCACCCAGGAGGGGCTCTCCAGGTGTCCCCAGCACCCAGGTGAGGCTCTCCAGGTGTCCCCAGCACCCAGGAGAGGCTGGAGATGACCTCAGCACCCAGAAGAGCCCTCCAGGTGTCCCCATCACCCAGGTGAGGCTCTCCAGGTGTCCCCAGCACCCAGGTGAGGCTCTCCAGGTGTCCCCAGCACCCAGGTGAGGCTCTCCAGGTGTCCCCAGCACCCAGGTGAGGCTCTCCAGGTGTCCCCAGCACCCAGGTGAGGCTCTCCAGGTGTCCCCAGCACCCAGGTGAGGCTCTCCAGGTGTCCCCAGCACCCAGGTGAGGCTCTCCAGGTGTCCCCAGCACCCAGGTGAGGCTCTCCAGGTGTCCCCAGCACCCAGGTGAGGCTCTCCAGGTGTCCCCAGCACCCAGGTGAGGCTCTCCAGGTGTCCCCAGCACCCAGGAGGGACGGGGAGCTGGGACATGCAGCAGGAACGGGGTCACAGTGCCAAGACCTCAGCTCCAGGCTCCCTCAGGTGCCGCTTCTCTCACACCTGGGTGAGGAGCAGCCCCACCTCGAGCCAGCTCAGAGCACAGAATCCCCATTTTTGGTGAAATCTGAGCACGTTTGGAGCAGAGTCAAGGCCGGAGCTGCCCTTTCTGCCTCGGCAGGCACAGAGACCCCGGGGCTGCTGTTGGGATGGATGGAAGTTTGACAAGAAAGTGCCACAGATATTTGTGTGCTTGGCAGAAAGATTTCTGAATGTAGAAGCTGAGAAAGGAATAGAGATGGAAGCAAGTTTTGATACAGAAAGGAACAAAGGTGTAAAGGAACTGCTGAGCCAGGCTTAGTGGGTAACTAAGAAGGCAAAGGCTGTGTGAGTTAAGGAAGGTTTTCATGACTTAGAGCAAAGGATAAGCCCACCTCAAACAGGAGATGTTTTTTACCAAGAGAAAATACAAGAACTAAACAGACATGCTGATGTTGTAAGGAGAAAACACATCTCAGAATTTTCCACTGCAAGAAAACTGAAAAAGCACTTTTAGCTTAAACTGAAACACACTGACCTGTTGTGATTGGAGAACAGTGACATGAATATTGTAATGTTAGTTATGATAGGCTATAAACTAACACACCTTTTGTGATTGGAGAATAATAACATGAATATTGTGATGTTAGTTATAAACTAACACACAGACCTTTGTGATTGGAGAACAGTGACATGAATATGAAAATAGTTATAAACCTTTTGTGATTGGAGAATAATAACATGAATATTGTGATGTTAGTTATAAACTGAAACACACTGACCTGTTGTGATTGGAGAATAGTAACATGAATATTGAAATGTTAGTAGTTATTATTAATAATTGATAATAGTTATTCAATAGTTATTAATATTGTAATGTCAGTAGTTATAGGCTATAGATAACAGTAAAGGTATTGATTGGGTGTTATGTATCAAAATGATCAGTAAAAAAAGTAAATAATGTATTGTAACAGAACTAAGATGACTTAAGCCTTGCCCACAGCTGTGGCTGATGGTTTTAGGCTGGGCTCTGTCCCCCACGCCCCGTGGTTGCTGTGTGGGTACAATAATCAGCATTTCACAGAGCCCTCTGCAGCCCCACATCTCTGGGTACAATAATCAGCATTTCACAGAGCCCTCTGCAGCCCCACATCTCTGGGTACAATAATCAGCATTTCACAGAGCCCTCTGCAGCCCCACATCTCCTTGTAGGCTCTTACACAAATCTCCTACAGGCTCTAAAAGAAAACAGCCCCAAAGCTCCTCTGGGCGAGCTCTGAGTGTTCTGGGCGGTTTTAAAGAAATCAAAGGTCAAAAATGGAACCCAAAAATACAACCCAAACCCAAGCCCTGTTTCCTGGGGGCGGCTTTTCTGCTTCCCCACGTGCTCTGGAGGATCAGTGGGAGGATTTCCAGGCTGGGAATGTGGAACCCACAGGGCTGTTTGTCCCCACTGGGGCAGGCAAAATTCCTGTTCCATTTCTTTAAGTTCTATAAAATTATATTTAAGAAAAAATAAAATTACGTTTAAGAAACAAAGTTCTATTTAAGAAACACATAAAGTTACATTTAAGAAACAAATACAGTTATATTTAAGAAACAAAGTTCTATTTAAGAAACAAAGTTACATTTAAGAAACAAAGTCTTATTTAAGAAACAAAGTTACATTTAAGAAACAGATAAAGTTATATTTAAGAAACAAAGTTACATTTGAGAAACAAATAAAGTTATATTTAAGAAACAGATAAAGTTATAGTGAAGAAATAAATAAAGTTCTATTTAAGAAACTCAACACCCCTCTGTCCTCTCCAGGAGCCAGGCAAAGATGTGACAACTCCCAAACCAAATTATCCCCCAAAAAATCACCCCAAAAACTTATCCCAAACTTCAGGGCTTTCTCCTTAGGCTGGGGCACGTGGATGGGGAATTTTGCCACTGATTTTACAAACTCTGCCACCCCTCCCAGGGCTAATCCTGCTTTTCCTGCTGCTGTTCCAAGCTGGGATTGCTGGAAGGGCAGCAGGGAGAGGCTGGCACAGGCAGCCCCAGCTCAGGCTGAGCTCAGCTGAAGGCACCAAAGGAATAAAACCCCCCCCAAAGCGCTCAGGATGAATTAAAGGTGAGAGTTTGGGGCGTTTCAGCCAGATCTGAGCTCAGCACCAGGCACAGAGCGGCTCTGAGGCGCGGTGGGAGCGGGAGGGTTTAAATTGCAGCCCAAATTAGATCCCGAACAATCTGCCCAGGAACGAGGAGCGGAGCGATCCCTGGGAGAAATCCACTCCCCTTAATGGAAGGATAATCCTGACAGATTAAATACCCCGAATTCATCTTGGATTTGGCACAAAGTTTGACACAAAACCAGCCCTGAGTTTTTAATGTTGTGCTAGGAGGAGGAGGAGGAGGGGGGGGGGGGGGGGGGGGGGGGGGGGGGAGTTTTGCTGCTCCCCACCCATGGAATTGATGGGAATCCTCTGGGAATTCAGCACAGCCACCAACTCTGGGGCCAGGGGACAACTCCCAAATAAAATGAAACCCCCAAATTATCCCAAAAACTCATCCCAAACTTCAGGGCCTCACTGGCTGCCACTTTGAACCAGCCCCTTGTGGAGCTGTGGGGATGGTGCAGACCTGGAATTTCATTTCCCATTCATTTGTCCCTGTTCCTCCTCAACCCTGAAAATATTTTATTGGAATTATTTATTATGATTATCTATTGGAAAGTATTTTAATGGAATCCCCCGCTGCCCCTCCTGCCTCCTTAAAAACCTCCAGGAAAATTCCCCCATGGAAAAATTCCAGCCGTGCTGAGCTTCCCAAGGGAAGGGTTTTGAACCTGGATGGAGCTGAATTAACTTTGGGAGTCAGGGCTTTGCTGAGCTCTGGTTTTTTTAAATGTAAAAAAGAAAACGGGAAAAAAAAATAAAAACAAACAAACCCAAAACAAAAATACCCACAGCAGCAGCCAGAAAAAAAAAATTAATTAGGGATGATGGGATGATGATGTTAAAGTGTAATTATTTGTAATTCCCTGCATGGAAATTCCTAGAAGTATTTGGCACTAAACACTCTTGGGCAAGTCAAAGTTGTCAGGAAATAAAAGTCTCTTTATTAAGAACGTTTTGGAGCGGTTCAAAAGGCCAGGAAAGGGTGAGTGAGGAGAGGAGGGTGATGGAAACCTTCATCATCTTTGTGCAGGTAAATTCTGGGGCTCCTCCAAACCCCTGCCTGCTCCAAAATGTGATTTATTGCTGAGAGCTGATGGGACACAAACCCTGCCCAGTCCCCAGCGCTCCTGCCCCGAGCCACGGCACAGCATTTAAAAGAATAAATAGAAAATGAGGCATTTTTGTGTTTGAGGCGGATGAATGTGACCATCTGCTCCAGCAGCATCCCAAAGCCTCTGAAACAGCAGCCTCTGGTGTCAACATCCTGCTCCTTCCCTCAGACTCCACCTTCAACCAGAAGCAGGGCTAAAAATACAGAAAAGACACAGACAGGGGCCCTGAGGCCTCCTTTGTTCTGTAATTTTCCATCTTAGCATAAATCACGTTATTTGTGATTTATGTGATTATGTGACCCCCAGCAAACTAAACCACAAGGATCAGTGCTGGAAACCAGAGTGAACTGCTCTGAACCAGACCAAATATTCCTGCCCAAAGTCAGGCTTTGCCACTTTCTCTCCGAATTCTCTCCCAAATTCTGTTAAAGCAGAAAAAACACAGCACTGAACAGAGCCCCCGACAAAACAATTCCAAACCACGCACTCCTGCACACCCAGTTTCACCATCCTGCTCCCCAGAGTCCCCAAATTCCCCGAGGATTTGAGAAAATAATCATTGCTCCAAACCCTGAGTGCCCCTAATCCAAAGGACAAAGCTCCACCACCTGCAGCACACCTGGAGAGGTGGGAAATGGGCCCCATGCAGCTCCCAAACCCACAGGGGAAGGGAAATCCAAATTAAATAATATAAATATCGACAGAGAAATATTTATTCTCTGGTTGTTATTTTATTGTGGTTGTTATTTTAATGAACTCTTTGTCCTAATGAGACCGAGATGCAGAATTGTCTGCGTGAAACGACTCGGGCAGAGCCAGGAGAGGTTCCAAGAGAGCCAGGAGAGGTTCCAAGAGAGCCAGGAGAGATACAAACAGAGCCAGGAGAGGTTCCAGCAGCACCAAGTCCTGCCTGGATTTGTGTTTGTCCCGTGCCAAGCGCAGGGCTGCCTTATCAGGGCTGCCTTATCAACACCCTGGGCTGCAGATAAATCAATCCAGGGACAGCTGTGCCCTCGGGAATGTCCCAGCCAGAGCTGCTCAATGTCCCCAAAGAGCCCCAAAACTCCCCCGGAGCAGAAATGGGCACAGCCAAGGAGCAGCAGCAGCACCCCGGAGTGGCCCCGGTGGCTCCTGCGCTGCCACAAGGGAATTCCAACCCCTTGAACTGGGGGCTCATCTATTTTACACCATGAAATGCAGGATAAGTTGCTGTTTTTCCCCAAACCCAGCGTTATTTCTCCAGCTTTGTCCTGCTGGACAGCACCGCTGGAAGCACAAACTGCAGAGAACAGAGCTCCTCATGGCAAAAAAACCAAAAAAAGCAATTAAAAACTCCCCAAACCGCTCGGAGATCTTTGCTCCATCCTTCAGGTGGCTTCGTTTTATCATCACCAAGCCGAGCGGCGCAGGGAGAGCAGGAAAATCCCCAAACAATGCTCATTTAGCACCAAATCCGCCCGGATCTCTGAGCACCGAGAAAGGCACAGCTCTGGGCGTGGGGATCGAGATGCAGCCGAGAATTAACGCTCTCACATCTTTATGTGTGTTCACATCTTTATTCAGAGATGTGCAACTCAAAATTAGTTCGGAGGCATCAGTGAGATAATAAATATTAGCGACTCTCTCCTCCAATTA
This sequence comes from Dicaeum eximium, assembly GCA_013396995.1. NCBI lineage: Eukaryota > Metazoa > Chordata > Aves > Passeriformes > Dicaeidae > Dicaeum > Dicaeum eximium. The sequence goes on along the minus strand of VWZP01005675.1, from coordinate 422,337 downwards.
CCAGCCTGTCAGGGTAATTTTTTTCTGTAAAAACAAAAGCCCAGAGCTATCCATGTGTATTCATTCCAACAGATCTGAAATGCCATGCCAGGGGTTTCTACAACCGCTCCGTTTGTCTTTAATCCCTGCTCAGAACAGAAATCTGAGCTCAATCTGTCTCTGAGGCAGCTTTGAGACAACTTCATAAACCAAAATCTCACAGCTCCGGGGTTGTGGCTGAGCTTTAACTGCTCCAGCCAGAGCTGCCAGTGAGCACCAGGCACCAAACTGCCCAAAAATCACTGCTCTGCCTCACATCGATGCCCAAAACTCTGCCCCAGCCCGGGATTCGAAACGTCCAACCTGGCGAGTTTTGATGAAAGAGCTGGAATTTGTTACTTGGCAGCACCAGAAGCATCCTCCAGCTCCGTGGTCTGGAATTCCAGGTCCTGACCACGCTTCCCTCAGGAGCAAGAGCTGCCAAAGGGTCCCAGGTGGGGGGCACAGAAGGCACCGAGCACCCCCCACCCCTGATTTAGGCACACGTTTCCCTGATCCAAGCACAATAAAAAATAGGATATATTATTTTTCATTCTACTCTCTTCATTTATGTCACCGTCCTCTAACCTGGTTCTGTGGGTTGGTTGGGGTTTTTTCCCTCCCCCAAAACACCTCAAAAAGGGCAAATGTTGTCTGTTACACAAAAGCCTCCCGGCTTTGCCTCTGCTGGAGCCGTAATTCAGGGGGAGGTCCGGGCAGGTGAGGTGGCCAGGGAGGCTCCAGCACCTGTGGCGAGCTGGCACAAGCCCGTGGCTACCTGAGGATGGTCTCCCCTACAGAGAGCAGAGCCCACAAATTCCAACCAGAGGGAAAAGGAAGCGCAGACACGACGGGTGTGTAAAGGGAGAGCTCCACTGGTGAGGAACCTGTGAGGAGCCTGTGAGTGACTGCTCCGCGGTGCAGAAGGAGCGCGAGTGATGAACATCGCAGAGCCTGAGCACGGAGCTGCGCCTTCCTCCGAGAGGGAGAGCAGAACCCCGCCCGCACATCCCGCACATCCCGCACATCCCGCACTCCGGGAGAAGCCCAGGCAGCCCCGCCGGGGGTGCGGGACACCGGCCGGGGAGGGTGCCCTGAAGAGGTGACTGTCCCCGGGTGATTTACCAGGGAAAAGTTAAATAAAATTACAAAAAAAAAAAAGGACTCGGAGCATCTCCAGTGCCTGCCTCGCACAGGAAAACAACAGATCCAGCCGCGTGTGCGCACCAGCCGGAGCCACCCGGGGATCAGACCGCGCTGCCCGCGGGGTCCCCGAGCCTCCCGGAGCCCGTCCCGGGACAGCCCGAGCGGTGTCCGGGCCAGAACCAGAGAAGCAGAGAACAAGGGAACCAGCGCCAGCCCCGGCTCCGCGCCCCGCGGGATGCCCGCGGCTGCTGCACCGCGCTGCGCGGAGCGCTCCGTGCCCGCAACCGCAGCGTGCGGGGATGCGAACCCGCAAGGACCCGAACGGCCGCGACCACCCCGGGACCACCCCGGGACCATCCCGGGACCATCACCGGGACCCCGCAGCGCAGCCCGGCGCCGTCGCCTCCGGTCCTCGGAGCGGTGCGGGTGTTTCTCCGGGAGATGGGATGCGGGTGCTTCTCCCCGAGGGAGGATGCGGGTGCTTATCCCGGCGCTGGGATAGCGGGATTTCTCCCGGAGCTGGGACAGCGGATGATTCTCCCAGCGCTGGGATAGCGGGATTTCTCCCGGAGCTGGGATAGCGGATGATTCTCCCAGCGCTGGGATAGCGGGATTTCTCCCCGAGATGGGATAGCGGGTGTTTATCCCAGCGCTGGGATGCGGATATTTCTCCCAGCGGGTNCGAACCCGCAAGGACCCGAACGGCCGCGACCACCCCGGGACCACCCCGGGACCATCCCGGGACCATCACCGGGACCCCGCAGCGCAGCCCGGCGCCGTCGCCTCCGGTCCTCGGAGCGGTGCGGGTGTTTCTCCGGGAGATGGGATGCGGGTGCTTCTCCCCGAGGGAGGATGCGGGTGCTTATCCCGGCGCTGGGATAGCGGGATTTCTCCCGGAGCTGGGATAGCGGATGATTCTCCCAGCGCTGGGATAGCGGGATTTCTCCCCGAGATGGGATAGCGGGTGTTTATCCCAGCGCTGGGATGCGGATATTTCTCCCAGCGGGTCCCCGCCATCCTCCCGCGTCCGCTGCTCTTCTTCCCCCCATCCTCCCGCTCCCCCCCAGCCCCCGAGCAACCGGTGGGACCCCCGCGCCCCACACTCGCCCTGGGCAGGGCAGAACGAGCCTCGCTTACCTCGCAGCGCGGCCGTCCAGCTGCACAGCCCCAGCAGCAG
>VWZP01005675.1:387843-419607 GCA_013396995.1 Dicaeum eximium | reverse complement strand
CCCAAGCCCAGGCTGTGACACCCCGAGCCCAGGCTGTGACACCCGAGGCCAGGCTGTGACACCCAAGGCCGTCTGGGCTGATGTTATCAATATTGCAGGGGGCTGTGATCTAAAATTCTGTTTCTTGCCAGCAGCAGCAGTTTCCCTTCCCCAGCTAATTGCACATCAATATTTTTATCACACACCTGATCAGGACACACCACGAGGGTCCAAGGCCAGAAACTCCTGGCTCTGCCCGAGTGAAACCACGGCTGCTCTGCTCTGGATAAATCCAGCCAGGGAGAGGTTGGGAAGCAAAGGCAGCACCTGAAGGAGAGGGCACGGCTGGAGGAGGAATTGTGGTCATAAAGAACAGCAGCTCTGCCAGGATCTGTCCTTGGAGCCAGCCAGGGCACAGATTTGGGGAATTAGCGGTGTTTTCTTTGCAGTGGGCACAGGGGGAGAGGAAAGGGGCAAAGCCACAGTGGATCTGGGGTGTCAGACACCAACCCCACAGTAACGGGGCAGGAGAAGGCACAAAATGAGATTTGAGTGGAGATTCCCTCAGCTCTGGGCAGGAGCAGCTGGGCCCTGTTTGCATCGTGGTGCCTGCAGGGAATTCTGGCTGTGGGAGGGGAGCATGGCAGAATTCCTGGCCAAGACGCTGCAATTTTGTGTCCATTCCCCTTTTATTTTGGAAATCAACTCCATTTCCATCCTCATTTTGGAAATCAACTCCATTTCCATCGGGTGTTGAGCAGAGCTCAGGGCTAATCCCCTTCCTTTTGGAGATAAACTCCACTTCCATCCCTCTTTTGGAAATCAACTCCATTTCCATCCCCCTTTTGGAAATCAACTCCATTTCCATCAGGTGTTGAGCAGATCTCAGGGCTAATCCCATTTCTTTCAGAAATCAACTCCATTTCTATCCCTCTTTTGGAAATCAACTCCATTTCCATCCCTGTTTTGGAAATCAACTCAATTTCCATTGAGGTCCAGCCCAGAGCAGAGCTGAGGGCTCATCCCCCTTTCTTTTGGAAATCAACTCCATTTCCATTCCTCTTTTGGAAATCTTANAATTTTGTGTCCATTCCCCTTTTATTTTGGAAATCAACTCCATTTCCATCCTCATTTTGGAAATCAACTCCATTTCCATCGGGTGTTGAGCAGAGCTCAGGGCTAATCCCCTTCCTTTTGGAGATAAACTCCACTTCCATCCCTCTTTTGGAAATCAACTCCATTTCCATCCCCCTTTTGGAAATCAACTCCATTTCCATCCCCCTTTTGGAAATCAACTCCATTTCCATCAGGTGTTGAGCAGATCTCAGAGCTAATCCCATTTCTTTCAGAAATCAACTCCATTTCCATCCCTCTTCTGGAAATCAACTCCATTTTCATCAGGTGTTGAGCAGAGCTCAGGACTAATCCGCTTTCTTTTGGAAATCAACTCCACTTCCTTCCCTCTTTTGGAAATCAACTCCATTTCCATTGGGGTCCAGCCCAGAGCAGAGCTGAGAGCTCATCCCCCTTCTTTTGGAAATCAATTCCATTTCCACCCCCTTTTGGAAATCAATTCCAGTTCCATCCCTCTTTTGGAAATCAACTCCATCTCCATCGGGGCGCAGAGCAGAGCTCAGGGCTCATCCCCTTCCTTTTGGAAATCAACTCCATTTCCATCCCTCTTTTGGAAATCAACTCCACTTCCATCCCTCTTTTGGAAATCAACTCCACTTCCATCCCTCTTCTGGAAATCAACTCCACTTCCATCCCTCTTCTGGAAATCAACTCCATTTCCATTGGAGCCCAGAGCTCAGGGCTCATCCCCACCCGTGCTGGAGCTCACCCCATCCCAGACTCCCCAACTCCAAACCTGCTCATCCCCAAATTCAGGGGGGCTCAGTTACCCCTGACAAAAAGTTTTGCTCTGGAAGAGGCCGGGAGAATGCAGCAGGGTTGGTTCCATCTCCTGAAGAACGCGGCTCAGCACCTGGCTGAGCTTTGTGCTGGCTTCAGGAGGAAACGAATAATTAGAGCAAAAGGAATTTGTAAACAGAATTTTAAGAGAGAGGGAAGGGGGGAAAAAAAATCAATATCTGAGCACATCACATCAGAAGATTCTTTACTCCCTTGCCAACGTGTGTTTGCCAGGCTGCAGCTCACAATGAGGAGCAAATACATGAAAAATACATTTTCTTCAACAGCCTTTTAGGTAATTTCTCTGTGTTTGACGCTGCCAAAGAAAATAGAAATAACAATAATAATTTTAAAAAAACCAAACAACCCAACCCAACCCAAAGCCCCATGGAGGGGAAGTTTTCACGTGGCAGAGCATCCTGCCCACGTCAGTGCAGCCGTTTCCTGGTGCACACGGAGCCGCTTCTGCCTCGAGCCCCACTAATTATGGATTTTTGCCTACGCCACGGAGTCTGTGTTTGGTGCTTCAGATAAAAATACCGAGTGCTCAGTTTATAACGCAGCTCTGATGGGGAAGGAGAGAGCAAAAGTAGAAATAAGGGCAGCAGCTGTGGCTTCAATCAGCGCACTTGGAAATGGAAATCAGCAGAATATTCCACAAAAAGAAAATCTCGGGGTGAGGCAGCTTCTTCTGAGCGCAGCTCGAGCTGAAGTTATCCGTCCTTTAAGCACTGCTGCAAAATAAATAAAAATGCAGAATAAATAGAGAAATGAAGCTCTGTGCACACCAGGGCACTTCAGTCATTCCAGGAATGGAGGCCTGGTCCACGTTCCACATCTGGAGCCCACATTTCCTGGAAACTCCAAGCCTGAAGTTTGAGGCAGCCGCATCAAAACCCCACGAAAAAAGAAAGAAAAGAAAAACCAAAATGGAGACATTTGCTTCGGTTTGGCTTTTCCTGAACACCTTGGCCCAGCAGCCACATCCCAGTTGGAAAACGCCCCTGGGTGGGAGCAGAGAGGATCCAGAACCCAAAATCTCCACCTCACAAGAACTCCTGGGCTCCTTTTTCCCCGCTCTCAGGTTTGTTCTTGTGCCACTCAGAGATTCCCGCCATCTTCATTAAGTCGCTGAACGCGCGGCACTTCCCAGCTGCACAGGAAATCTTTGTGGAGAGGAGACGCCAATACCCCGATCATTTTCAATAACCCGGAGAGCTGCGGGCTGAAAGGGTGAGGAAATAAAGAAATAAATCCTGGAGGCTCAGCAGAACGCTCCAGCTGAGCTTGCAAAGGTCTCTGCTGAGCGCTCTGCAGCCAGGTGAGCACAGCCCAATCCTTGTTTGATGGATGCCCTTGGAGCTCCCCACCTGTGCCATAAATCAGGATTTCCTGATTTCTGTGACACCTGCGTGTCACAGAAGGGCGGGGGACACAGATGAGAGGCAGCTGCCTCCTCTGGCGGCTCTGGCAGATGAGAACATCCCCGCCGTGTGACAGGAGCAGCGATAAAGGAGAATAAATGCACCTGAGCCATTGATGCTCGTGGCGGAGAGCACCAGGCAGGGAGCAGCTGCAGGTGCTCGCACCGGAGCGACAGGTGAATAATTCAGAGAGAGCAGAACATCCCCAGCAAGGACAAATCCCTGAGGAATTCCCTGAACGGGCTCCCGACCCAGCCCGGCCATCAGAGCCGTTCGTGCGGAGATAGAAGTGCCGCGTTCCTCAGGACAGCAGCAAAACCCAAAACTGCTGAAATTCAGCTTTTTCCTCCTCCACCCTGGAGTTTGGGACACTCACCTGCTGCCCCTGCTGTTCCAAACTCACCGAGGTGGAAGAGTTTAGGATCCCCTGGCGTTTACAGAACACATTTCCTCATCCCTGCCCCGCTGTGCCCGGCCATCAATAAAAACAGATATTGGAGATTAGTTCTGAACATTCCCTCATCCCTGCCCCGCTCTGCCAGGCTGCAATAAAAACACAGATATTTGGATAATAAAATAAAATAAAACCATGGATATTTGGATAATAAAATAAAATAAAAACATGGACATTTGGATATTCTGTGCAACCCTTTCCCCATCCCTGCCTCTGGAATTCCCTCCTCAGCGTGGGGTCCTGTCGCCCTGATTTTCAGCCTTCTGATGTTTTAATTTTTGTGGTAAAGTTTCTCACGAGGTTTTCTGTAAATGCGCAGATGTTTTTTCTAACTGTCCTTTTTGTTTTTGATTCCTTCTCCTGGGAGGAGAGAGGTTTGATGGACCTTTGCATGGACCAGTGTGGTTGGACAGGTGGTGACCTCATTCTCCAATCCACAGCCATTCCCAAAACACTGTATAATACAAAAATAAAAATCAAGTTTTTTCTTCTTCACCTTTTCCTGGGCTGGAGTTTTCTGTGTCTCTGTGATTCGTGTCACGCTCTGTCGTGACAGGGTCCCCGTGTCCCCCCAGCCCGGGGGGTTCTGTGCACTCACAGCCTCCTCCTGGGACGTTCTGCCCCTTCCAGGATTTCGAAATTCATAACACAGAACTTTCAAAGAAAAGTTTTATCGTTTTCTTCTCCTCCTGTGGCGCAGCCCTCCCTCCTCTCCACACAGCTGGGCTGTCCAAGAGGCGTTCCCGTGGCTCTCTGGCTTTCTGTCACTTTGCAGATCTCACAAAATAATGAAATACTGCCCTGAGCAGTGGGACACAAACTGGATCCGGTCCCCAAAGGAGCCCTGGCAGACAGAATTGTCACAGAATTTCGACAGAACCCCTCTGATGGCCTTTAATCAGTGAGCCCAGGCTGCACTGCAGCCCTTGGGAACAGCTCCCATTTGCATTTTGCAGTCCCCTCAAGTTTTGTGTTATTTTGTTTCCATATCAATTAAAAAAAATTATATAGAAGCCCTTTTATTTCAAGGGATAAACTTCATACTCAGAGATGAGAAGAAAACTCTTTAAAAACCCTCATGATGTTTCTCTAAACAATTCCCAGCCACTTGCTTTCAAGTGAAGTCCCCATTTGATCCGTCACAAGCCAGCAGCTCTGATGAGCTGAAAATCTATATTATTTTTTAATTCATTAATCCAAGATGAAATACAATGCAATTATTTGCATTTCCCTGTGTTCACTCATCCCAAAGAGCAGCAGAGAGCGCAGAGCAGAGCGGATCTGATAAAAAATAAAATGCTGACGTGGCTGGCTGAGCTCAGGATGGGGAACTGTGCATTAACACGCCGGGGGGGAGACACCATCTGAATTTCACTCATCGATTTTAGGAATCATAAGACCCAGGCATTTAGAAAATGTCATCATCTTCATACCTAATTTGCTCCTGGATTTGTAATTTGGGGAAATCAGCCGCACTTGAAATTTCACCTGCAAGCATTTCCTCCAACTGCGTGAGGAAGAATTCCGACTTCAGCGTTCATTATTATTTAATTGTTATTTAATTGTTATTTAATTGTTATTTAATTATTATGTAATTCCAGGCTCTTTTTAGATTTGTCCACATAAATCCATGTTTTGCTCCCTCCCAGGGGTTGTGGATAATTAGGAAGTTAAGGAAGGCCTGGAGGTGGCACTGAGAGCTCTGGGCTAGGGACCAGGTGGGGATGGGGCACAGTTTGGTGACCTTGGGTGGCTTTTCCACCCTCAGCGACCCTGGGATTGTGTAAGGGGTCAATAACAAAATCTGAGTTTCCTCTGGACGTTGCCCTGTGCAGCCCCAGGAGCCTGGGAAGGAGACAGCAACCATTTAATTAAATTAAACTGCAAACGTGTTTGGTTTGATCAGGGACACTCCCCCTGCCTGGATTGTCCTGGGCTCATCCCAAATTCTGCTTCCCTCTGGAAAAACCTCGCATTATTTTCCCTGAAGGGACACAGGGCTGGAAGCACCAGGTGTCATTACTGAGTTGCCTCCTGTGCTCCTGCAGTGGCCACCTCATGGCGACCTTCCAGGAGCAGCAGCAAAAGGGAACTTTTGGTGAACCTTTCCCTGCATTATTCCCATTTCATCCTCACTGCCGGTGCCCAGGGCTCGGAATTATCCAAAATCAGCCCCAAACTGGGGAGTGCAACTCTTGCCCCACGTCTCAGGGGTCACCAGTTGTTGGTGTTGGAGTCCCGTCGGGGTGAATCAAGACTCTTGACTCCAATATCAGAAGGCTGATATTATTTATTAAAATGACTCCATTGTTCAGAGGGATTTGGGCTATTTCTGCCCAGGTACAGAGCTGGCATCTTGCTGCTTCCAGCTCCATACCCAAACTCTGCTAGAATCCCCAAAATGTTCACAAAGTCAGAGAGAGAGCAATTCTTTATATCACAGGTTGAGAAAAGCAAACCACATCTCCCATATCGGGAGACAGAGCAAAGGAATGCTTTTTGTCCTTGAAACACACACACAGGGATTTGAAATCTGCAGAGAAAAAAGAGCTTTCCCATGGAAGGAAAAACTCAGCGAGTTTGCACCCAAGAAATTTATAAAATGTCCAGTGACATGCAAGGGCTCGGTGACCTCAGGTGCGACACAACGAGGAGCTGAGACGTTCCTGAAGCGCCAGAACGTCATTTCAGGTGGGAGCAGAGAACCACGGGGAGGGGTCGGTCCCCATCACATCCCCAGAGCCCTGCTCCCCTCCCAGGGATCGGGGGCAAAGCTCCCAAATCCAGCCGGAATTTCGGCATTCCCAAGCACTTCTGGCTCCGTGCAGCAGAGGGAAGCAGCCGGCGCCGGAACGTGCTCGGGCACGGATTGAAAGATTTCATTTGGCTCAGCCCAAACACGGCGAGCTCCTGCTCGCTGCAAGTGGCCTTCGGTGAAAGACAAAGTGGAATTTTCTCTGGCTGGAGGGAAAACTCTCCGAGCTCAGGAAAAAGAGCCCAGCAAAATGGGATGCAGGGTTTTGCTTTGCTTGTCCACACCTGTCTCCAGGTGTTGGTGTTTTACCAGAAAAATTTCCTGCAAATACAAAAATTTCATCAAGTCTTAACAGTCTCTTAAGGATTACCAATAAATCTGCTTTACTAAATGGAAATACATCCCCAGGTCCAGATAAAGGAGGGGAAGTTTTGCCTACAATAGATTTGAAGTATTTAAATTTCAACATTTTACATATTTGGTGTGATTTACCTTCACACAGGAGCCAAACATTGCATCAAACTCACCTTTGGACCCTTTTCTCCCATAGTGCTGGTGGTTTTAATTCCAAAAAATCAGAGTAATTAAATGCATTTCATCACACTCAGTTCCCCCCTCACATTTACAGGGGCCAACAGAACCCCCAGAGGTGTTTCCTACCCAGGGATTGCAATTCCCAGGCAGGTCAGGGACGGCTGTGACACTGAAATTGGATTTAATCCTGGACAAAAAGCTGGGATTTACCTGCCCTGCTCCCACCCCACCTCTTCAGGAAGGCTTCAAGGTGAAACATTCCTCAAAATTCCCAGGTGAATCATCCAAGGCCCGGTATATACATCACTGATATATTTTAACTGCTCATTACAATAAATTGGTGAAAGATGTAACACAGCACACCCCAGGGCATGGACTGAAGTGCACACATTTGGGAATTTCAGTGTTTTCCGTGGAGTTTTCCCTTCAGCTTGGAGCCAGGGCCCCTTTTTCTGCCTCGAGCCCCCTTTAATTCCTCAATTCCTCTTCCTGCCTCAATTCCCTTTCCTGCCCTGTGCCCAGGAAGCTGAAGGAGACAATTCCTTGCTCCTGCTATAAAGAAGATTTGTGGGAAGGGAGGCAGAAGGAGACAGCCCAGGTAAGAATAATTATGAAGCTGTTAAAAGCCCGGATCATATGATAAAACCTTAAGCCTAAATTGCTTTGAAATACAGAATTTTTTTCTTTTCCTCAACACTTAAGGTAAAATAATATTAAATAACTGCTGTCTCAGGTTAGAGCTAAAGGTTAAAGGCTGGTAATTACTGATTATTTAAAGGGTGGCTGTAATGAACTAAGACAAAGAGACTCACATTTCTAAACCAGGATTATATTTTAAGGTGGGAATGTGACTGCCAGGAAATTGCTCTTGGGTTTGGAGCCAAGCTGAGGTTTGCAATAAAATTCCCCCAGTCCCAGGAAATGTGCAGGGCCCCAGTTCAGGACATCGGTGCTTTCAGATCAAAATACAGATATTTTTTAGTAGGAAGTTTGTGTTTCCCATGCTGGCAAACACCCACATTTTAGGAAATCCGGGAGTTTTGCAGGGTTAGACACAAACCAAATTTTTCCAGCGTGGTGTCAGGGAAATCTGCACTGTAAGTGATACGACTTTGATATGAAAAAAGAAATTAAAGCCAATTCCATCAGTCTGTATTCCATTATATCACATCAGGATTTTAGAACGTGATCCCCAGCAAGGGAAAAAAAACTCCATAAATTCTCGGCCATGCAGAGATTTCCTTTAACCTCTCATTTCAAAGCCAATCATGACAGGATATAAAGCACTTTCGTGTAGCTTTTAAAAGCTCCAAAATACACGCAAAGGAATAAAACAAAGCAAGAAAAAACGCTAAGATTAATAAGGAAAAACTCCTTCTCTGAGGAGGTTAATATTTCTTCAGAAATATTAACTTCAGCTTTGCTGAGTAAAAGTAATTATTTTCCCTTAAGTCAGCTGATTCCTGGAGCCTTTTCATCCATTGTCATCTCTTGTTCTTTGGGATATTCACAGAACTCGCCCCGATTGCGTTGTGCCGTTGACAGAATGAAATTCCAATTTAGAAGATGCTTAGTGCTGGAAAACTTTCGGCACTGGCTGGGGGGCAGCTCCTGCTTTGAAGTGCTCCCCCCGCACCTTCAAAGGCTGGAAATGGCCCCAGACGAGAGGCAAGGAAGCTCAAAAAGTGGGAAATGAGGTTTTGTGGATACTCTCAGCTCAGTCGAAGAAAGAACAGAGATAACTCAGGCTTAGCCTGGAAAACTTAAATTTCTAAACTACTGTTATGTCTTCCTGTAGCTGTTGTTTATAATAATTAGCTATTGTTTATAATAATTAGCTACTCTTTATAATAGTTGTCCTTCAAAGAATGATATTTCCAACTCACCAAGGAGGTGAGAGATGTTTTCTCTGGGACCAATCCCATTTCACTTCAGCGAGTCTTGTTATAAAAAAGCATGGAATTTGTATTAAACCCCTTTTTGCCCTTTTGCCTTCTGAGAAATTGGAGTTTTTCTTTCTCGTTCCTGGCTCAACAGTGACAAGGTTTGAACCTCATTTGGAGCTCCCTGGAGAGCTGCAGCTGCACAGCCCCTTCCTGCAGGGACCTTGGGAAGGGAATTCATGGAATCCCATGGAATCAACAAGGCTGGAAAAGACCTTTAAGATCATCGAGTCCAACCTATGACCTAACACCTCCTCATCAACTGTGGCATTGAGTGCCATGTCCAGGCTTTTTTTAAACCCACCACCATCCTTTTCCATGATCCCTCCCCATCACTGTGACCACAGCTCCTGCTGATGGAAAGGGAGGCACAGCGGGATCTCATCAATGGGAATTTGGGGAGTAGGAGCAGGGACAGAGGAGCTCTGAGGGTGGGGAGAGGAGGGGAGGTGGAGTTTTTGATAAGCAGCCTCGTGCTGCTGATAAGGCCAGGCTGGCCCTCCCTGGCCTGGTTTCCCTGGCAGCAGCTGGAAGATGAGGAGCCTTCCCCTGGATTTGTGGATTCCGAGGTGGGAAGTCCAAAGGTGCCGGAGATTTGGGGCAGGGAGGAGTTCAGAGATCCCTCAGGTGCCACAATGGCCTGGGCAGGAACAGGCAGTGCCCAGCACATCCCTCCCCTGGCTGCTGTTTTCTCAGAGCTGGGCAATTCCAGCCTTTCCTCATCCCTCAACCACCAACCTGCCGATCTGGGAGCCAGGAATGGCCCGTTTTGTTTTCCAAACCAGCCCTGGGAATGCTGCCTAAAGCCCCAATTTCTGCAGTGAGAGCACAGCCAAGCCAGCCCAGACACAGAGGAAGTTGTGCTCCAAAATCCTGTGTTCAAAACCTAAAATCCCCATCACTAATGACCAAAAGGAGACGTGTAAACTGTCCCAGTTCAGTTCTAGCCTCCCATTTCATTTTAGCTTTAGGTTTTAGGATTTTTGGGATCCCCAATTTCTGCAGTGAGAGCACAGCCAGGCCCGAACCAAGCCAGCCCAGACACAGAGCATGTTGTGCTCCAAATTCCTGTGTTCAAAACCTGAAATCCCCATCACTAATGACCAAAAGGAGAGGTGTAAACGGTCCCAGTTCAGTTCTAGCCTCCCATTTCATTTTAGCTTTAGGTTTTCTGGGATCCATCAGCAGTCCACAGGTTCCACACACCTTCCCTTCCCCTACAACTTCCAAGTGCAGCCAAAGTTCCATCCAGCAACAGCTGATTAATGCAGCAGCAAAACACTTCTGTCCCTTCTCCCTCTCCCAGATCAAAGCCATTTATTACCCTGTCCCTCTCCAGGCTGATGCTGAGATGCCAGGCTGGGGAATCTCACCCTGGCTGTCCCATATTGTCATTTTAATTAAAGCCACATCCTGGAAGTGGCCGTGTGCTGCTGAAGCCCTGATAAAGATCCCGTTATCAGAAAGCAGTGATGTTATCTGGGCCAGCCTGTGATTACCTGCCAGAACAAGGGGGATGTTATTAAACAAACCCCGTTAGATCGCTCTNCCTTGGTGCAGCTGGAGGCTGTGTGCTCTGGTTCTGTCAGTGCCTGGAGACAGAGCCCAAGCCCAGCTGGGCACAGGCACCTTCCAGGGATTGCAGAGAGTGCTGAGGGCACCCCTGAGTCTCCTTTTCTCCAGGCTGAGCACCCCCAGCTCCCTCAGGGGTTCCTCACAGGGTTTGTGTTCCCAGCCCCTCCCCAGCCTCGTTGCCCTAAATTAACTCCTGGGAGATGATGGCTCCTGAGTGCAGCCTGGATGTTCATTAAAAACATGGAGTGATGGTGTTTGCTTTCCAGTTCAGTTCTAGCCTCCCTCCCAAATGCAGCCTCTGCTGTCCCAGCCTCTAATTCCCGGGTTTATCCTCTCCCAGTTTTGGTTTCATGATCTCCCGTGGAGAGAGAATTGCCCCAGCCAGGTTTTTTTGCCTTGACCCATCCTCGATCCCAAACAGCCCGAGGTGGCTCCTGGGCTTTGTGCAGCGATTCCAGGCGAGGCTGAGCTGTCACAGCTTGGGGCTCTCCCATTTCAGTGTTTTTTTCACCAAACCAACCTTTTATTCCTCAGTAACCCAGCCCAGATGTGTCTCTGTCCAGCCTAGAGCTGATACAGCAGAAGGAGCTGCTGTTCCTGTCCTCCCCCAAAAACCACCTCAGCTCCTGGGACCTCACAGCCACCAACAGAATAAAAACCCTGCTCACCCCAGAATAAAGAGAAAACCCCAAATTTCTGGGAATTCAACCCTTCCAAATGAACTTCTATTGTTTCAGACCAGTATTAGTGGTTAAATCAGTAATAAAAGGTGGAATCGTACAAGGAGGAATTAATTGAGACCCCAAATAAGTTCCAAACTGCAGCTGTAAGGGAGAAGCGTTTCTGGGCAAATGTCAGAGTCATCAGTAGCTGCTCTAAAATGCATTGTTTTATCTCAAAACCAAAAAAATTCATGAAAGAAAAGTCACCAAAGGGAGTTGGCAGCTGATAAAAACATTACTCCCAATAAACTCAAGCACTGTAACAGGTATATGATGGAAATTCATCAGAATTTAATGAATTGGTCCTTAAAAAAAGCCCTTATCTTCCTCATCCATATGTATTTTGATGGGATAACAATTACAGATCCGATTTAAAAGGGGTGCCAGCTCTCTTTGATGTGTTTTCCTCTCATCCTGGTGGCAGCAGGAGCCCATGAGGCCTCCCAGGAATGACTTCCCATGGATTTGTGTGGTACCAGCTCCATCTATTGATGGAGAGGAGGGAGATTGAGAGGATCTGAGAGGCCTTGGTGCCCTAAAACCAAGATCCTGAGGGGACTGGGGTGCTGTGGGTTTGATTTAAACCGAGGAATTGAGGTGCTGTGGGGTTTTTTGAGGGAATTGAGGTGCTGTGGGTTTGTTTTGATGGAATTGAGGTGCTGTGGGTTTGTTTTGATGGAATTGAGGTGCTGTGGATTTGTTTTAAACCGAGGAATTGAGGTGCTGTGGGGCTTTTTGAGGGAATTGTGGTGCTGTAGGTTTGTTTTAAACCAAGGAATTGAGGTGCTGTGGGGTTTTTTTGAGGAAATGAGGTGCAAATTAGGTGTGATGAGATGCTTGCTTGCCCCTGGAATGACACCACAGCACTTAAAACACTTCTTAAATGTCATGCCCCATGGTTTGGGAGCTTCTGAACCAGCCCAGAACGCTCCAGATGAGGCATTTCCAAAATTCCCTGGCAGAGGACAGCAGCAGAGAATTCCCTGTGGGAAGAGGCTGGGGAGATAGAAACCCCAAAATCCTGGACAGCACCTTGGACAAGCGGCCCTGTTTGTGCTGGGCTGGGACAGGGTGACCCCAAACCCCTCGAGCTGCTCCAGCACTGGATAATCCCAAAATCCCGGTGGGTTGGAGCAGCAGCGCCCTGGCTCCTCCCACCCCCGGTGTGACAGGACCAACGCTGTCACCTGTGTGTGACACGGGGCTGGGTGGCTGCAGCTGTGCAGCCTGCGAGGCGTCAGTCAGCTGCTTTAAAAAGAGGAAAAAGAGTCCTCAGAGAGGCTCCTTTTATACCAAACTTATCTGATCTGACAGTCGCACGCTCCGAAATTGAATTAATAAATCATCGCCGGCTCTGGTTGGAATAGTTAATCCATGTTTTGTGCCCCAGCAGAGAGGAAAATGGCCCTGCCTTGCTGCCTTTGTGACATATTGGGCCTAAATAGAATTAATGATGAGGTTTCCAACTTTATTTGCTGTGGGGAAGAGCCGTTTCTAAGGCGATGGGAAGGGAGGAGGGCAGGGATGAGCTCTGAATGGGTTATTCCCCAGTTTTGGGTTCCAGGAACGTGCAGCTGCTGCACCTCTGGCTGTGGCAGTGAGATGGGACAGAGAGGAGAGGATCTGGCACCAAATCCAGTCCCTGAAGTGGAGTCACAAGTGGAAAATCTGTGTGAGTTCCTGGTGGGTGCACAGGGAATTCGCACCAAAAGGGAAATGAATAAAACTCTCCAGCTCGTTTGCAGAAACCCCAGGATTTGGCTGCATAAAATGCTGGGGAAACCTGAAAAGAAACGGTGCCTTGAGAGGGCTGAAAGCTCTGCTGGTGGGAAGAGCTGGAATTCCAGCTGCTGTCGGTCAGTGGGAGGTTCAGGGCTCTGCTCATCCCCCCTTGCTCAGCCTGGCCCTGCCATCAGCACAACAGGGACAAACACTGAGGGACGATGGCTCCTGCCAGCTCTGGGCAGGCTGCAGAGATAAGAATTTGTCCCTGTAATTGTCAGAGGTTGCAGAGCAGAGGATGGGGGAGATGAAATGAAGAGGGAAGTGTCAGGAAAATTCATCCACAAACATCAGAGGTTTATGTCCAGAAAGGAGACAGAGGAGTCCCTTCTACTTTATTCCAATCAAGGCAGAGGCCATGGCGAATTCCCATGTGGTCTCTCCAATTTTTGGAGTACGCAGCCTCCTTTTTATCCCAATTTCCTCCTTTTTATCCCAATTTCCTCCTTTTCATCCCAATTTCCTCCTTTTTATCCCAATTTCCCCCTTTTTATCCCAATTTCCCAGCCGCATTTCCCTTCTCTCTTTCCCCACTGGCTGAGGTACTCAAGAGGTACAGACTGATACCTGAGATTCCCCTCTAATGTATAACCCTCTCTTTAAATTTTTAATTCTCATGGAATTTTAGGGTTTTTCCCCATTGTTCCTTTCATCTTTCAATATCCAATTTCACTTATCAAACCCACAGTTTGTTTGTAAAGGCAAATATCTTTATTTCCATTCATCCATCAGTGGAATCCTTCCCACTGTTTCTTTTCTCTCTCAGTGCTGGTTTTATCCACCAGCAGACCCACAGCTGGTTTGTAAAGACAAGTCTGTCATTCCTCTCAGAAGTAAACAGATAAATCAGATTTTCCTCTCATTGCCATAGAAGTTTATCGTTGAAACCTTAGGGTGTGGTAGGCAGAATTAAACCAAAGAGTGAATGAAAGAGTGGTGGAAAATCAGCTCTGTCAGTTCTCTTCCTCTGACACCACGGTGTGTCCAGATTTTGGGGGAAAAGGGCTTTTTTTTGCGGCTGGGATGTTGGCTCAGAGCTCGTCTGCGGTTCCAGCCACTCTTCAGCCCCCTGGGCAAGGAGCAGAGCGGGAATTTTGGCCAACCTGGAGCAGGAAAAACATGGCCAGCGATGGGCGGTTGCGCTGTCAGGTGCTGCAGAACGCTTTAACCTTTCCTAATTACGCAATTAGCGCTCTTCAGTCTTAATTGTCTCTGGGAACCAAGTGCGGGATACAAATCGCAGGCACAGCCTGATGAATCCGGACCTTTTGTGGTGTTTGCTTCATTAGTGCCTCTAATTACTGGAAATAAAGCGTGTTTGCATCTCCAGGACCTGCTCCCTCCAAGCTGCAGCGAGGGAGGGCAGAAATTGGGAGATAAATCAGAAATTTGGAGATAAGTCGGTGCGGAAAAGAGATCCTGACTCCTCATTAACCTTTCTGCTGCTTCTCATGAAAGCAAAATAAATCCTGAAACAAATTTCAGTGGAAACAGCCCCGTTTGTGGTGACACCTGAGAGTTTAAACCTTGCAAATGCTGCTTGGTTTCCTCTGAAGTTTCGCAGTGAAATGGGTTTTGAACAGCAGAAATCAGCGTGGGGCTCTTGGCCGGGTCCCCCAGGGTTTGGCCCCTTCCATTTGCAGCCCAGCTCTGAATTGGCCCCAGTGGGTCCCCGAGCTGAAATGGCCTCAAATTGGTGCCAGGAATTCTCACTGCAATTTGATTCTTAACAGGGTAAAAGCACAAATGGAAGGGGGAAAAAAAAAAAGAAAAAAAAAAAAAAAGGCCAGAAATGGGTTCTTGTGTAGATAAAAATAATGGTTTTTGAAGCAAGCTGTCTTTTCTCATTGTGGTCCACGTTTTTTAGGGAGGATTAATGAAATCATCAGCCAATGCTCCCCTCCTGGTGAACTCATCCTTCAGTGATTCATTCAGCCTTTATTAGACTTGAAAGAAAGTTATTGTCAAATTAATTCATCCCTTAGATGTTATTTGGAATCAATTTATGTTCTCCAGAAGTCAGACCCTAAGAAACTGCAGAGTTCCTCAAGATTTGTGTCTTAAAATGTCTCAGAGCAGTCATGGAAGGGCAAAGTTGTTTATTGAGGCCCAAATAAACACACTCAAAGGGAACTGGGTTTAATTTTTTGCTGTGTCCAAATGACATAATTGAGTTTTTTTTCCCCCCTTCCTGAGTGGTGTGGGCTCGATCAGGTAATTCCTATCTCCCACAGCTTCCAAAAACGGAGCAGCTGAATTTTGAGGGACCTCTTGGACTCACCTGAATTCCATCCACCTGAAATGATCCCAGGATCTCCGAGCTGCAGCTCCTCACCTGCCAAGTGAAAGTAGCCTGGGCTGAGAAAAGATTCCATTTCTTCCTCTCCCCCCACCATCCTCCCCTGACATTTTGTCGTCTGCATTTTTCTTTTCTTTCTCTGCAAAATCCGCTCCCAACCAGCCCATCTGCCTCTGTCACACGCGAGCTGAGGGAATGTCAGCTTCTGATTTTGCTCTCATGGGAGGTAAATTCATTAATTCCTCGGTGTTTTTTCCTTTCTCCAAGAGTGACAGTATCCAATATTTACATTTTCCTGGTGGCTACAGCTATTTTGGGTATTTCAGATGGGTCCTGGCGCAGAGGAAGGGAGCACAGAGGGCTTGGGAGGAGCTGGGGGGGCTCAGAGGTTCCATGGCTGAAGTTTTATGAAGTCCCCAAGTGCCCTGTAAATCCTCCCAGGCTCCAGTGAGGTCACTCTGGAATTTGAATCACTCGATTGAATCATCACCTTTTAACTAAAACTGCCTCGTGAGTGATTTCAGGGAGTGTTTAAACCCGAGCTGATAAAAGCTTTGTTGTCACGGTGCCAAAGTTCTTCCCGCTTTTATTTCCACACAAAATTTAAAAAAAAAAAAAATTATTTTATTACGGTGCCAAAGTTCTTCCCACTGTTATTTCCACGCAAAATTTATTTATTTATATTTTTATTTTATTACGGTGGCAAAGTTCTTCCTGCTTTTATTTCCAGACTAAATTGATTTATTTTTATTTTAATTTTTATTTTTATTTTATTGCGGTGAAGGGGAGGAAGGGAAAAGGAATCCTGCAGAGGGAGGGGGTTTGGGATTAATTTGATTTCTGAGTTCTGCTGATTGTGGCTGTGCTGGGAAGGAGCCAGCAGCACCCAGGGGAAAGGGGGTGTGAATTTGTGAATTCCCAGGATTCAGCTCCTGCAGGTTTCCAGGGAGTTGGAATCACTCTGGTTTTAGGGGGTTTGATTTAGGGCATCCTGCCAAGGACTCCACAAGCAAAATCCACAATTCCTGCCCGTGGAGGGTTCTGATACTGAACCTCTGCCTGGTTTTCCCTCAGAACTCAGAGCTCTTCAGGACATTCAGCCACTTACAGGCTTTAATCCTGAAATATTTACCTCTTTGGGAGAGGTAAGGCTTATTACTCCTAACAAATTGATATTTTCCTCTAGCTGACTTCCTTTAATATGCTAATTAGCAAAGACAATGGGCTTGGAATTAACATTTCTATCAACAGTTATTTTAAGCGTGAGGGGGGGAAGAAAACAATCAGCTGGTTTGTCTGGCTTTGATGGCAGACTAATGAAAAGAGTAATCCGTGTGGACAAACCCACCCTGGGACTGTGAGGAATGCAAAGCTGCTTTNAAAAAAAAAAAAAACAAACCATCCTCAATCGATTTATCCCGCTCGCTTCAGCATCTCTGCCCAGAAAGGTGCTCCATCTGCTTGGGAATAAATCAATAGCTCCAGTGATAAATACTCGGGACTGCAAATGAATTAAGCATCTATGAAAAGAGGCTCTTGGTCTAGGAGTAATGAAGAAATAGTAATAATAGTAATAATAATAATAATATAAAAATGAATAGTGATAATATAAACATTAATAATAATATATTATAATAATAATAATAATAATAATAATAATAATAAGCCATGGTATTTTGAATTCTGCTCGGTTTGGAGGCATTGGAATCCTGGATCTCTTTACAAAATGTTTTTTTCCTGTCTTGTGTCCTTTAGGGTTTCTGTCCATGGCAAGGGCACCGGGTGCCAATCAGGGCCTGATCTGTGTTAATTACTGGATATTTTCCAGGATCCTTGGCCATCCCCTATCAGGGAGAAGTTTTATTCTCCCCAAAGTCCTGAGCTCCTTGGTGGGTGATGGTTTTGTGTTGGACCCTCAGGGTTTTTCCCCCGCCCTACACCCCTTTTGCTGTCTGTGTTTAATACCCACAAACACCGATTCCACCCGTTAATTGCACCTCCTAATTGGCTGCCTGGCACCTTCTGTGGCAGAGCAGAGCAGTTCCCAGTGATCCCCATTCCCAGAGCCCGTGTCCCTCTGTTTTTATCAAAACCCCCAAAATGTGATCCCCATCCCCTGAGCTTGTTCCTGTTTTTAATCAAACACCCCCTAAGTGAGATCCCATCTCCTGAGCTGTTGTTCTCCTGTTGTTATCAAACATCCCCAAAGTGAGATCCCCATTCCCTGAGCTTGCTGTTCCTCTGCTTTTTATCAAACACCCCCAAAATGTGATCCCCATCCCCTGAGCTCGTGTTCCTGTTTTTAATCAAACACCCCCAAAATGTGATCCCCATCCCCTGAGTTTGCTGTTCCCCATCCCCTGAGCTGTTGTTCTTGTGTTTAATCAAACACCCCCAAAATGTGATCCCCATCCCCTGAGCTCGTGTTCCTGTTTTTTATCAAACACCCCCAAAATGTGATCCCCATCCCTGAGCTGTTGTTCCTCTGTTTTCATCAAACACCCCCAAAATGTGATCCCCATCCCTTGAGCTCATTGTTCCCATTTTTATCAAACACCCCCAAAGTGAGTCACATCCCCTGAACTCGTGTTCCTGTTTTTATCAAACACCCCCAAAATGTGATCCCCATCTCCTGAGCTTGTTCTTGTTTTTATCAAACACCCCCAAAATGTGGTGCCCATCTCCTGAGCTGTTGCTCCTCTGTTTTTATCAAACACCCCCAAAATGCGATCCCCATTCCTGAGCTCGTGTTCCTGTTTTCATCAAACACCACCAAAATGTGATCCCCATCCCCTGAGTTTGCTGTTCCCCTGTTTTTACCAAACACGCCCAAAATGTCACCCCCATCATCTGAGCTGTTGTTCTTGTTTTTATCAAAAAACCCCAAAATGGGATCCCCATCCCCTGAGCTGCTGTTCCTCTGTTTTTATCAAACACCCCCAAAGTGAGATGCCATCCCCTGAACTCGTGTTCCTGTTTTTATCAAACACCCCCAAAATGTGACCCCCATCCCGACCTTGTCCCTCTGTTTTTCTCAATTCCCCCATGAGATCCCCCCTCCCTGAGCAGCTCAGTCCCTCCCAGTCCCCGCTCCCCTCCCAGCCAGGTGAGTGCCATTATCTTTGTCAATTTGGATGCGTAATTAACAACCTTGTAGAGCCGAGCCGGCGTTCAGCATCGCTTTGATTTGAGCACAAACGGCTCTGCCAGCCGCCGCCGCCGTGTTTAATGGGCTCAGACACAATAATAACAAACCACTCTTGTTTTGTGGCGGCCGGGATGTCACCGCCGTGCTCCGAGAGCGATGCTTGACCTATTTCCATCTTTATCTGCGCCCCGCCGTGTCCGTGCCTCTCCCGCTCCGCTTCATCCGCAGCCCGTGCTGCTGCACCGAGCCCTGTCACTGTCACTGTCGCGGATGTCGCGGCTGTCACCGGCTCCCTCCATCACCGCTCAGGGAGCCCGGATCGCTCCGGGATCGCTGCTCCCCTCCTGCCATTCCTGCCCTCGGACCAATCCCCTGGAGCTCGCCCTGGTCGTGTTTTTCCCTGCTCTGTCAGCCCCACTGAGGAGGGTTTGGAGAGCCCCAAATTTCTCCCCCCCAGTTTCCCGGCCAGATGTTCCTCTTCTGCCCCAGCAGGGATTGTGCCCAGCTCTGCTCCCTGGCAGGCTGCAGGGAGCTCTCCATGGAAACCTGGCTGGTGTCAGGAAAATGAATCCACAAACACCAGAGGAACGTCCAAAAAGGAGACAGAGGAGTCCTGGAACTATTCCAATAAAGGGAGAGGCCGTGGGGCATTTCTCATGGGGTCTCTCCAATTTTTGGAGGCCGCAGACTCCTTTTTATCCTAATTTCCCTCTCTCATTCCCCATTGGCTGAGCTACTTGAGAGGCACAGGCTTCCCAAATCACCTAACACAGATCCCTTCTAATGTATCCCCCCTTTGTCTTTTCCTATGGAATTTATGGCTCCTCTCATTGTGTCTTTCATCTCTCAGTACCCAATTGTATTTATCAGCAGACCCACAGTTTGTTTGTAAAGCCTGTCAGGAAAATTCATCCACAAACACCAGAGGTTTGTGCCCAAAAAGGAGACAGAGGAGTCCTGGAACTTTATTTCAATAAAGGGAGAGGCCGTGGGGCATTTCTCATGGGGTCTCTCCAATTTTTGGAGGCCACAGACTCCTTTTTATCCCAATTTCCCTCTCTCTTTCCTCATTGGCTGAGGTACTTGAGAGGCACAGACTTCCCAAATCACCTAACACAGACCCCTTCTAATGTATCCCCCCTTTGTCTTTTCCTATGGAATTTATGGCTCCTCTCATTGTGTCTTTCATCTCTCAGTATCCAATTGTATTTCTCAGCAGACCCACAGTTTGTTTGTAAAGACAAATCCCTCATTCCTCTCAGAAAGCAGAGCCCAGGTGGGGCTGGACCTGCTCAGGGCGAGACTTCTGCTGCAGCAAAACCGAGTTTGTAGCCAAAAATGTACCTAAATGGAGACATCAAACATCTCTAAAAGCGTGGAGAGACCTTGGGGTGCCTGAATTTCCCTCTGGAGGCCTGGAAATGCTGTGGTGGTGGAAGGTTCTGGTGTGGTCCCACCATCCCAGGTGTGCTTCACCTCCTGCAGATTAAGCTGAGAAAGGGAAAATCCCCTCCTACCCCGCACCGGTAAAACCCTGCTCCTGAACTTTAAACTCATGTGGAGTTTGGGGAAACATCGATTCTGCTCTGGGAGCTTCTCTCCTTGCCCTGGAGTGAGGAGTTATTTCTGTCCCCGTGTCAGGGCCTTGATGGGAATGTTAAAGGCAGGAACTCCTGGGCTGTGTCTGTGCTGTGAAAAAGCAGCTTTGGGGAAACAGCCACAGCACCGAGTTACTCCCAGCATGAAACTGCTCCCCAGAAAAGGCTTCAGACACCTGAGCAAGGGGCCTGGGGCTCAGGCACAGGTGTTGTACACAGGTATTTGTGTGTGCTCCGTGCGGGGTTATTGATGCTGCCTCCTCTGCCAGGCTCTGGTGCGTTAATCCCCGATATGGAAATGAGGGGAAGGGCTGATAAATCAAGATAGGAGAAGTGTAAGTGCGTTGCTAATGAACACACATCGTGTGGAATAATGGCAGCTTCGGGGAGAAGGGAGATAATTTAATTAAAAAGACAAAAGAGGAAGGGAAAAGGGAGAAGCGCTCTTTTTATAGTTAATTCTACCCAGTGGCACGGCAGGAGCTCAGCTTTGCTCTGTCAGTGCAGGAATTGCCACCTCTCACCCCACACCTTCTTCTTGGTTTGAAAAGCCAGGTGTCTGCTGAGGAAGGCAGGAGCTTCCTTTGAAATGGAAAATGCAAACCCCCTCCCTCCAAATTATTATAATTTTGAAATTAAGGGGCTCTCAGGCAAAGAGATGGGAGTAGGGATAACAGTTCTTTATTAGGAAAATTAAAAATACAAATGCAATTAGTACAAACGAAAGAAAAATCCCCACTGCCAGAGTGAGAGCAGGAGCTGGCACCTGTGGCTCAGGGTGTTGGTGGCAGTGCCATCAGAATCTGTTGGATTTGGGGTTTCTGAGCTCTCTCCACTCTTAAAAACAATTTGATGGAAACAGAAGCGTTTTGGCAAGTCTGAGGCAGGAATATGAAGATTTGTGTGTTGGGGAAATAAATGGCTTTGAGATCCCGAATAAAAAGTGTTGAAGACAAAGCATCTCCATTTCCCCCGACTGGGGGAAACTGGGTGGGCCCACAGGATTCCCAATTTCTCTTTTCTTTGTGTCCCAAAGCCTGGAATATTCCTGTGGCCATTCCCAGGCATCAGGCGACTTTTGAGGGAATTTCCATCCACCACACAAACAGTGCTGTGGCTCCAATTGAACCAGGCTTAACAAAACCTCTGCTAATTTTGCTAATTTCTGCAATTAGCAAACAGGATCGAACGCTCATTAACGAAACAAACGAGGATTTATGGATCACCCATGGAAGGGCTGCAATAATTTCATTAAAGGTGTGCAGGAGCTTTTGGAGGAAAATCAGTGACAATAAACGAGAAGCAGCCAGGAAGGGTGAGGTGTGAAGGAGTGAGGAATTCCCTTCAAGGCTTAACCAGCCCAGTAAAGGAACTTTTGATAATGATGGGAATTACTGGGAATACTGGTGAGATGCTCAGAGCTCGTTTCTGGTGTAACTTCTGACTTTTCCATTATTAGCTGGTTTTCTAGTAGTTTATTTTACCAAATTCTCTTGACCAAGGTCAGATTTTGGGAGAACATTTCCCTTCAGGCCGTTCCCATGGATCAGGCAGGCAAGGCTCTGCTTTAGTGCTGAGCTTTGGGTTAGACCACACTTCTGAGGGGGTTGCAGAGGGTCTCATTAGCATTTTAATCAGCTGGAAGTTGGTTTTAACCAAGCACAGCGAGCTTTAGGAGGGGACAGATGAGCATGGCTGGCAGGGTGAGCAGTGTTTATTCCAAAATGTCCCATTTAGCCGCTATTCCAGTCTTTAAACACCTCACAGGATGGAAATGAGGAGTCTAATAATAACAGCAGTAAAACTGAGAGATCTCTCATCTGTTTTACTGGGCTGCTCTAATTAGTCTGGGATTCTGTGGCTGCTGATGGACAGAGCAGGTCAAACCCAGCCCTGTTCTCAGCATCACTGCAGTCAATAATTCGGGAAAAATCCAGTAATTCAAAAAATTCAGTAATTTTCACTTGCAACCATCGCTGGGTTTGGGCTGGAATGTGGAAGGGGGAGCAGGCAGGGTGGGTCTGATGGCAGCAGCTGATGGGGAAGAGCTGACACGGCTGGGCTGGGCTGGGCTGCTCGAGCAGAGCAGTTGGAGTCAATAAAAAGGGGCCACTTCGCTTGGGTTCGGGTCTGCGCTTGGTCCTGCTCCCAGGTTTTGCTGCTAATGTCAGATTTAAGGACCAGCACATTCTGCTTGGCCCCGGCTGGGGGTGCAGAGCTCAGGATTTTGTGCAGTGATGAGATTTTCAGCCCGGCCAGCCTTTGGGAACCATTCCCGAGCTGCTCTCCCCGCTCAGAGTGGCGTTCCCTGGACACAGTGGGTGTTTTCCCAGGCCAGGTGGGCTCCTGCCAGGTGAAATCTGAATCTGGGTTAAGGAATTTTGCCCCCTCAGCCTTTAAAGATGTTCCTCAGCCCCGTGGGGCTTCTCAGGGAAGAGAACCCACGGGATCATTTCCGAAATCCTCCGAGCAACTGTGGGTGCCCCAGCCCGTGGCTTCCTCACAGCTGCCCCCGGCCTCTGCCCCACCTCCAAATTCCCTCGGGTTTGTCAAAATCCTGACATTTCCAAGCTGGAACCCCTCCAGCCCTCGGTGTTCTGCTTTCCCTCAAGGGAATTCCCTCAGCATTCTCCATCCCCCTGCCGGGCTTCAATCCAGAAAAGCTGAGGGAGGGGATGTGCAAAGCTGCATTTTACACTCTGGCCCCACAGGGATAGCAAATCACTCACCCATTTATCTATTGAGACTCAGACCTATTAAAAATTGGAGGGAAGTTCTGCAACCTTTAAATCCTGTCACAGCCCTTTGTGCTCCTGCTGTTAAGCTTTTTTTTTTTCTGTGCTCGTGTCATCCAGGGTTGGGGATATTTACAGCACCTAAATCAATGTTGAGGACATGCAGAATATTGAGGGATCAACTCTGCTTATTTCTAATGCACTTTAATATTTTGACTGCCCGAGCAGAGTTGGGGAAATCACTGTGCTGGAATGATAATGAGGAGTTTAACAGTTTTATGATGGTTGGAGAGAACTTTATGGAAGTTGATAAATCTCATCTTGTAGGTTTCAATTTCTCATTCCCTACAGAGAGATGGGCAGAATACATTGATACTGCATTTCAAATTGGCCAGATCAGGAGGAACAGCAGCTAAAATCCATTACAACCCAATTACATCCATCAGCTGAAGCTGTGTGCATTCACTCGTGAACATCAGCATTTAATCCATAAAGAGGAACTAATGAGAAATTTGAAAATGGAATCCATGCATCAGTGGCTTTGGAGAGATTTTGTTGGGATTAATGAACTGCCAGAACGTTGTCAACACACTGCAAACCCATTCTCTGCAGGTTTGTTTACTGACCAAAGAAAGATTGCAGCGCTTTGTTCTGCCCATCCCTCAGCCCCGCTTTTGTCCTGCGGCTCGTTGCTTTTTCTCGGGGCAGGAAGGGCCGTTTTATCCACTTGAAGGATCAAACATTTGTTCCTTTTCCATCCTTCTCTCGTGGGCATCTGGCAGCTTGGCTGCCCGAACGCCCTCAGCATCTCTGCAGAAATCTCTGGCACTGGAAGCCAAGGCCACGTGGATAAAGGCGCGTTTGGCAGCAGAGGAGGGAAGCCAGNTGTAAAATACTTTTTGTAACTAGCTCAAGGAACAGATAAGATAACCAAGAAATTCTTTGCACAAAGGTAACAACAAGGAGACACCAAAATCCCAAGAAAAGAATTATTGCCTCCTTACAGACTTTTAGGAGCCAAGAAATTGATTTAAGCGATGAGATGAGGAACAGAAATTAAAGAGAAGACACCCTTTGTTTGAGAGGAATGTTTGAATCATGTATGAAAAAATATGAATATGCAACAGGCTGTTATTTTTAAGGGTCAGTCCTTTGTGAGTGCTTTGTGCTTTTCCCGAGAGGGAAGCACCCGGACATCCGTAACTCTTTGCTTTTTATTGTCTCTTTGATTGTCCTAACCTCGGCTGTCCAAATTTACATTACCTTGATTTTTTTTACTATCAAACTTTTAAAATTTTAACCACGAGTGAATGGCGTTTTCCACACCAGGATGCCACCAATGCTTTTTGGATGGTCTGTGCTGGGGAACCGCAGCTCGTGGTTTGGGGGTTCCCCTCCGTGTCCCCCGGGGGGATTTGGAGGTGTTTGTGCAGAGCCCAGGGAACGAGACTGACCCTGATGGGAGGTGGAATTGCGGGATCGCAGAGCCTGGGGCTGCCAGGGCAGGGCGAGGGCACTCCGGAGTTTGGAGATCCATCTCCACCCTTAATGACCCAGCACTCTAATTGGGAAAAAATGCGCATTAATTAAATGCACATTAATTAAATGCACATTAATTCCCACCTGCCTTTCATCTGGAGGTGCCTTAAGAACTCCTTGTTATTTCAGCTTAGTAAGAATGCCTTGGTATTTCTTGGATTTTCCAAAAAAAATCCATCCATCCAATCAATTTTTCTGTTAAAAAAAAATCATTCTCCTTTTTATTCCCAGCCTTGTTCTCCCCTGCTACCCGAGCGGTCTAGTAAGGTTTGATGGCTTAATATTTATTCCTTATTTATTTTGAAAGATCCCTGCCATACCCAGCAGCTGGATAGAGTTACTCTGCTCACTCCCTCCCAGGAATCGTCCTGGCCACGTTTCTCAGCAGAGCTGATCTCCAGCAGCCGGGGCTGACAGGCAGCTCCGAGATCCCTCTCCAGTCGCTCTCCTGGTGTGGACACGCTGGGCAAGGATGGGGAGGGGCAGGGGAGGGAGAGGGAGAGGGGAGGGAGGGCAGAACTCACCGAGAATCAGCAGTGAGAGAGGCCAGGAAATGATGGTGTCAGGAAAACTCATCCACCAACACCAGAGGAACGTCCAAAAAGGAGACAGAGGAGTCCTGGAATTTTATTCCAATAAAGGCAGAGGCCGTGGGGCATTTCTCATGGGGTCTCTCCAATTTTTGGAGGCCGCAGACTCCTTTTTATCCTAATTTCCCTCTCTCATTCCCCATTGGCTGAGCTACTTGAGAGGCACAGACTTCCCAAATCACCTAACACAGACCCCCTTTGAATGTATCCCTCCCTTTGTATTTTCCCTGTGTCAATCAGTGGAATTTCGATGGAATTTATGGTTCCTCACACTGTTTCTCTCATCTCTCAGTATCCAATTGTATTTCCCAGCAGACCCACAGTTTGTAAAGATGAATCTCCCTCATTCCTTTCCACGGGGAGGGGAGAAACGGGCTCAAAACACCCGGGGCTGCACAGGGCTGAAGCTCGAGTGGGGACTGGGGGGAAACTCACTCCAACTTGATGAGTTTTGGGTCTCAACAGCATCAAAAATCCCCATTTTTCATCCTCTGTGACTCGAGCAGCTGCTCCACACCCAGACAATCATCTGCCACCCCTTGGTCTGCACTTTTTTTTTACCAAGCGCAGCTGACCTCTGGTTCAGAATGAACATCTGCTTAAATTGCCTTAAATTCGAGAGGAAACCTCTCAAACGCTGCATTAAAGAGCGATTTAAAATCAGTAAATTGGCCCCACTTGCTGGAACTCAGATAAGCACAACCCCCTGCCGGGACAAAAGCCGGGATGAGGGAGCAGGATGGGAATGAGGGGAAATGTTCCCGCAGCTGCTTTGGACAATCGCAGCGGATCATTTCCCTGCATCCCACGGCGTTTTAAGCACAGGGGGATCTTCCTCTCATTCGTCCCCTTTTAATGCTCAACAAAATGCAAAGCAAGAAAAATCTCCCAGGCCGTTCCCAGCTCTGCTGAGCTCTCAGCTGGGAGCAGACAGCCCCAGGGACAACCGGGCCATGCAGTGAAGCAGAAAATGGTCAAATTAGGAATATTCCTGCAGCCAGGAACACCTGGATGTGTCCAGCCAGGCCACGGCAGTTCCTCCCTGGACAGGACTGAGGCAGTTCATGGTTGGAGACTTAGGAAAGAACTTTATAAAGGAAACAAAACCCCTGGGAGTCAGTCCTTGGGCAATGATGTTCTTGGGGGGTTTCATTAAACCCACCCTCCTGTACCTGGGTTCAGATTTTCCGTCAGTGCTGTGAATTATTTGCTCTTTTACCCCTCAGTGCCGTGAATTATTTGCTCTTTTACCCCTCAGTGCTATGAATGATTTGCTGTTTTACCCCTCAGTGCTGTGAATGATTTGCTGTTTCACCAGGAATAGGCTGATGTGGAATATCTGGGATTTGGGTCTCCCCTGATGTCCCTTATCTTTAAGAGATCCAATTTTCCTCATCATTTCTTACGGACTTTAACCAACTCTGAAAAACAAAAGGACGGAATCTTGAAGCAAAAACCCAATCTGGGCCCTCATTTCAGATTTCTGAGTGTGTGCTGCTTTCGCCTCAAACCTGTGGTTCTGTCATAAAACACCTCCATAAATCATATTCCAAGAGCAGGTCTTAACCACCTCCTGTTTTCTTTTCAAATTCCTCTTGTTAATCATCCTGACAGCTCCGACACGCGGAGTTCTGCCGGAGTTTTGAGCGCCACGTGCCGCAAGCTGCGTGTGCAAGGCGTCAGGAAAATTAATCCACAAACATCAGAGGTTTATGTCCAGAAAGGAGACAGAGGAGTCCCTTTTACTTTATTCCAATAAAGGGAGAGGCCATGGGGCATTCCCCTGGGGTCTCTCCAATTTTTGGAGGACACAGCCTCCTTTTTATCCCAATTTCCTCCTTTTTATCCTAATTTCCTCCTTTTTATCCCAATTTCCTCCTTTTTATCCCAATTTCCTCCTTTTTATCCCAATTTCCCAGCCGCATTTCCCTTCTCTCTTTCCCCATTGGCTGAGGTACTCAAGGGGTACAGACTGATACCTGAGATTCCACTCTAATGTATAACCCTCCCTTTAAATTTTTAATTCTCATGGAATTTAGGGTTTTTCCCCATTGTTCCTTTCATGTTTCAATATCCAATTTCATTTATCAAACCCACAATTTGTTTGTAAAGGCAAATATCCTTTCCATTCATCAATCAGTGGAATCCTTCCCACTGTTTCTTTTATCTCTCAGTGCTGGTTTTATCCACCAGCAAACCCACAGTTTGTTTGTAACAAGTCTGTCATTCCTCTCAAAGGGAAAGAAATAAATTAAATCAAATAAATCAATAAATAACTGCACAGGTTAGTGCCTGGCTGGGTCATGGTGTGCACACTTCACACGCAGGTGGCTCCCAGTGTGACACGGAGATGGAGAGTGACAGGCTGAGTGCACCCAGCCTTGCAGTGCCTCAGCACTCTGAAAGGTTGAAAAAAGAGAAGTTAAAGGTTGAAAAAAGGGAAGTTAAAGGTTGAAAAAAGGGAAGTTAAAGGTTGAAAAAAGGGAAGTTAAAGGTTGAAAAAGGTTGAAAAAAAGAAGAATCTCGGTGCGTTCACCGATTTTTAGTAAATGCAGTGTTGCCATGAATATTTTCTGACACCGCCAAGCGCTGGAGGGGGCTGTGAAGGTGGAGCTGTAGCTCAGGTCCAAGCTCAAACCGCTCTGTGAGGTTTTGATCAGAAATCCGAGCTGGCCTGGGCTGACCAGAGCCGGGTCCAGCTGGGCACGGGCTCAGCTTCCAAAAAAAGCCACAGATGGCTCTGGCTGCAGGTGGAGAACCAGCCCCAGGGGCATTCCTCACCCTTCCCAAGGTCAGCAGAAAGTTCTCACAGTCTGACAGCTGAGCAGCCAATTAGAGACAAAGCCGAATTTTCCAACTCCTGCTGCATCCTCACATCCCGACCTTCCTTCCTTCCTTTCCCTGGAAATATTTCTTTATCCTTGGAAATTCAGCAAGAGAAGTGTGGAAAACACCATTTGCTTGTGGTTAAAATTTTAAAAGTTTGATAGTAAAAAATTTTAAGGTGATATAAATTTGGACAATCGAGGTTAGGACAATCAAAGAGACAATAAAAAGCAAAGAATTACGGATGTCCGGGTGCTTCCCTCTCGGGAAAAGCACAAAGCACTCACAAAGGACTGACCCTTAAAAATAACAGCCTGTTGCATATTCATATTTTTTCATCCATGATTCAAAAATTCATCTCAAATAAGGGTGTTTTCTGCTTAATTTCTGCTCCTTGTCTCATTGCTGAAATCAATTTCTTGGCTCCTAAAAGTCTATAACGAGGCAATAATCAATAATTCTTTTCTTGGGATTTTGGTGTCTCCTTGTTGTTATCTTTGTGCAAAGAATTTCTTGGTTATCTTATCTGTTCCTTGAGCTAGTTACAAAAAGTATTTTACATCACAGTTTCTATTATGCCTTAACAAACAGAAAAAAACCAACCCTACCTTTAAAAGATTAATACAGCACTACAAAAATTAATACAACATAACTTTCCAACATAACAAATAATAGTGTTCATTCTAATATTTGCCAAGAGCCAATCGTATAATCTGCATTTTTCATGAGAAGGCAGGGGGATAAATAAATCTCTCCTGTCCCTCCTGCAGCCCATCACTTCCAGGTCAATATTTGCTTTCTGAGCCCCGGTCCTGGCAGGAGGTTGGAAGATAAATTCTCTGCTCAGCTCTGCAAACACCAGGGGTTTATTGGTGCCCCATAAATAAGTTCCTGAAAATAAATGAGTAGTGGAGTCTGTGGCTGGGGACCTGAGGGATCCTCAAAGGAGCATTTTGGGGATTGATTTGATGGCACAGCACATTCGGGTCGCTCTGAACTCTCAAATTTGCCAGCAATTTTCGTCGTTCTGGGGCTGTGCAGGGCTTTTTTTCTCATTCTATATCACAAAACCCCAGTGTGAACTGCACCAGCACCACAAACCCAACCATATTCTCATTTCCCTCTCTTGTTGGAGTATTTCCCACTTCTATGGCCTGAAAAAAATTGAGTTTGCAGCCTCGGCCGCAGTGCAGGGGATGTTTTAAAGTCTGCTCTCCTCAGTGTAACTTTGGATTTTTCGTGTATTTATTGCTCCTCCTGAGCCCCCATAGCCTGGGATGGTGGGAATTCCCAGGATCTGCACCAAAAGCATCAATAGATGGAGAATTCCCTGTCTCTTCAGGGTTTTATTTCAATTTTTAACAGCACCTGGCCTGGGACAATGCTGATTTTTTCTGCTTCAATGTGTATAAATCAAGCTTTAATTTCCTCCCCATTACAGAGAAATTGGGAGTGACTCCATTTCCCTCAGTGATGCTTATACTGCTGGGAAGTGTGTGGAAAAAAGCATTTTTTTCCCAGATTTCCTCTCTTTTCAGAGGTCACCAGCTGGAATTTTACTCCTCCAGTGGCTGAGCAGAAGAAATGCTGTGGAAGGGCTGGAAAAGCTGGGCCAAAAGCTGAGAAAATAGGCCAGAATTTAAAAGAAAATGGGTTTAATTCACCCAACTTCCCCATGTGGCTGCAATCATAGCTGGGAAATCCAGAAATTTTCTGGGTTTAAAGGTCCTGTTAACACCTGAAAAAGAAAAATTTATAAAGAAGAATGCAAAGGAGAATGGCTTTAGATCCTTCAATTTGGAAAAGTGCTTTGTGGGAGCAAGGAATGGGATGGAAATGAGCAGCTCAAGGGGCTGAGGAGGAGATTTTGCACTCCAGAACCACGGGGAACAGGAGCTTCAGGAGATGAAAACTCCATTTTAAAGACACATTTTAAGTAATGAATGCGGTGGAGTGGAACAGCGACACGAAGTAAGTGGGATGTCCTGTAAATTGATCTGAAAATCACTGCTGGTCCTGCCGTGCTCTGGCAGAATAATTCACAATTATTCCAGGAATGTTGGAATCCAGGGCACAGAGAATGGCTCTCTGCCTGTTTTAACAAACTCTGACCCTCAGCAGAACTCTGCTTTTAACCTTCATCCCTGGGAAAAATTGCCAAGGCTTTGGGATGAGTTAGAGCACACAGGTGTGAATTAGAGAGTAGTGGTAGTTTATCACAGGGTGAAGAATTTAGGGTTTTAGGATTTTAATATGAGAGTGAACAGGAGACAAGATGGAGGATTTGGGGTGTTGTCCCTTCTTCCTTCTTGTCCCTCTTCAGCTCCATTTTCTGTAGCACTGGTGGCACAAAGTTATTGGTTAGAGTGAGCAGTAATGTGGAAGTTACGTGAATGGATCAGTAGAAGTTATTGGTAGAAAAGTAGAAACAAAGTAGGTGTTAGAAAGTGATTGGGTTAAACAGNAACTCAGCAGGGAACCCCTCCAAAGGGCCCAGGGGTTGGGTTCCCACTCTTGCTGGGACCAAAAAACCCAGCAGAGGAAAAATGGCCTTTTCCTGGGAACAGCCTGAGAGCAGAGGGAAGGGGAGGTGCCCAGCTGGGAGGAGGAAAAAGAGACCTGGAAATGCAGAGTTTGTAGGGTTTTAACTCATTCCTTTATGCTGGGATATGGTGATCGGGAGAGGAGAAAATTCACTTTTTTGTTTTGTTCTAAAGGAGCCTTTGGGCAGCAGAGTTCATCCCTGCCCTGATAATTAGCGGTGATTTCATGAAGGAGGAGCAGGAATTGTGTGATCATCCGGAGAGAAGCTGGTCAGGGTTAAGTAGAAATCGTTAGGGGGGTAAAAAACATCTCAAATCGTGGAAACTTTGCTACTTATCTCAGTAAAAGAGAAGGGAAAATTGATTTGAAAACTGGCGAGCGACTGTGTTGTTATTGTTGTGAGGGAAAAATTGGTTGTAATTTTACCATGAAGTCAAATTTTACCCTGTGAGTTTTCAATTTGCCTTCACAGAAGGCTGAGAAGAAATGAATGTGTTCCAGAGATAAGGTTTTCTTCTAAGAAAAATCACTTTAATTGGAAAGCAGTGAATGAAAACAGGTCGTGATCACCGCATTCTTGTCTTGCTTTTTTATTTTTTTTTCTTTTTTCACTCCCTACTGGACTCCTTTGCACTTCCCACTCCACTTCCTTTTGTTGCCACTTCAATTTCTCATTGCTCAGATTCCCTCTCGGAGGTAAAGGAACATTTTCGTCTGGCAGGGCTGAAAATCGCTCATTTGGGGTAAGAAATGAGCCAGACGTGAGCGATGAAGGCTCTGATTACACCCCCTGCAGTCCTGGGCTTAAAAAAACCCAACAACCAACAAAACCCAGGCTGAGCAAAACAAGGAAATGCACATTTTTGACTCTTCCAGAAGTTTCAAGACAGATCAAATCCATTTTCTTCTCTACCTTACAATTGAACTCTCCACGTTTCCTCTGTTCTTGCTGCCTGCCCAGGCTTTGTTCGGAGATATTTTCATTATTCTTGAGGAAACTCGGGGTGGGAAAGGCTCTGCAGGTGCTGGAGAGCTTTGGGAATTTGGGGAATTGTCTGGGTGGGAGTTTGGGCCCTGGCACGGAGTGGGGACGAGGCGCTGGCAGCAGCTGCTCACGGCCACTGCGGGGTGGCACTTTGGGGCTGGCAATATGGCATTGGGAGTTTGGGATTGGGAGTTTGGGGCTGGCAGTTTGGGGTTTGCCACTTGGGTTTGGGAGTTTGGGGTTTGCCATTTGGGGCTGGCAATATGGCATTGGGAGTTTGGGATTGGGAGTTTGGGGCTGGCAGTTTGGGGTTTCCCACTTGGGTTTGGGAGTTTGGGGTTTGCCATTTGGGGTTGGCAATATGGCAATGGGAGTTTGGGGTTGGGAGTTTGGGGCTGGGCACTTTGGGGTGGCACTT
>VWZP01005675.1:355506-374994 GCA_013396995.1 Dicaeum eximium | reverse complement strand
AAAAAAAAAAGAAAAAAAAAAAGGAGGTAAATTCTATTTTTGATCAGATTTTATCTAACTCACTATTCAGCTCTTCCTGCTCCTCGAGGCTTTTTCAGCTGCTATCACATTTCTGTGCTGCTTCAAGAGTGTTATCAAGCCATCCCTTAACTGCTTTGTGAGGAGCCAAATCTCCTCTTTGATGAGCTGAAACTTTAGAGAAAAACGGAACAGCAGATTCGGGGAATGGCTTCCATCCTTTAATTGTCTGAGCTTTAATAATCAGAGCAATTTTGATCAGTTATTTTGGATTTTGTTTGAAAATGGAAACTGCTCTGAGCAATCCAAGCCTTGATTTTGGCTCATAAATCACGGGTGGTTGGAAGAGAGGGAGCAGAGGGAGCAGGTAATGGGATTGCTCAGGTTTTGCTGACTTCAATAATAAAAACTGCCACCCCAAAGGAAGGAGAAGCATTCAGTGTGCAAAGGGAACAAAAATATGAACTCATCCTGGCTAATGGCTCTGAGAAGTAATAGAAAGATATGCATAGATTATTTTGAGTCTTAAAGAAAAGAGGGATGCATCCAATTTGCATTAAATGTTCCTGGTAATCTTAGGGGGAAGAGATTTCCTTGGAAACACAGGGATCATTACAGGAGGGGAGTCGAGCTTTTGTCCTTGAGTAAAGTTTCCTTTGGATCCCATTAAACCTCGGCTCTGCTGGGCTTGGCTGATGATCCAAACCCCCAGAGCTGCTTTTTGTGTGGAGCTCTGCTCCAGGGAAGGGGAATAAAGGGTGTGAGCAGCTCCTGGAGCTGGGAGCTGGAGCAGATTCCAGTGGGATGGAGCCACTTCCTTCCTTTTTCAACTCTCCTCTCTCAGTTTGGCCCTGCAGAGGGGCAGGAGAGGGCAGGAAGCCCCTGGCTGTCCCAACAACCCTCTGGGGAAGGTAAAACTGGGATTTAACCCCTGGGACCTGAGATTAGAACTGAGATTTCACCCAATCCCTGAATCCCCTCCAATTTTCTGGGACAGAGCTATTCCAGGTGTGGAATTAGAGATGCTACAGGGCAGCAGCCTGTGCAGGGTGTGCATCCCTCCCAAAGATCCAGACCCAGCCCTGTATTCCCATCCTTCCCCAAAATCCCCTCCCGACCCCTTTTCCATCTCCTGGCTCCCGCAGCCTCCCTGAGCTGGATGTTCATTTGCTAATTACCCTTTCCTTTCCTTGTCATGTTGGTGGTTTTACTATTATTATTATTATTATTATTATTATTATTATTATCATCATTATTATTATTATTATTACTATTGCTATGACTCTTACAATCATTTCCCAGAGAAGTTTTCTCCCTCCTCCTCCTCGCCCAAACACAAACACATTTTTACCGACACGGCCGACATGATTGCGCTTGTGCTGTTATGTTTTATTTATTTCCATATAGGTTTGATTCTGTTGCAGTTTCTCATTTCTGCCTGATGCATTATTCATGATTTATACAATATTGGAGCTCGTGTAGGACACCCTCAGTTTATTGGCTGTGCTCTCCTTTTCTGGGTGTATAAAAATAAAACATGGCAAGCTCTTTCTCCCTGCACATTCTGCTGTTTGCAGGGAAACAACAGCAATAATATCGGGTGAAAATCATTGCTAATTCTACTTTTAATACCTTGGAAGCTGAAACAGAATAGAATTAGGGATTATTTTAGTTATTGGTGTGTATTAAATTCTCATCAATGCTTTAAGGCCGAACTCTGAGATCCAGAAAGTCAAGGAGGTTTAGGTTACTCTAAGGTTGTTTGGAAATTCTTTTCTCATTTGTTTTGTTCAGCCCCAAATGGTCCAGATGAGCTGAGAATTTGGATCTGCAGAGACTTTTCTCTCCAATCTCCAGTTAAACCGAGCTGTCTTTGAGCTCTCACCAGGTAAAATTATAAATCCCACCACACCTGCAGGAGCAGGGAGCCCAGGGAAGGGACTGGTGATGGGCTGGATTTGTTTTCTCAAGGAGTCCCTGCAGTTCCTCAGCTGTGGCTGCTGGGGGGGACCCTGGACCTGGCTGCCACCCCCAATCTCATTCCAGAGCCCAGAGCTCTGACAAGGACAGGCCTGGGAGGATTTAGCAGAACAGGTGGGGCAGGAGCCTGAAATCCCACCCCAAAGTGCCCCTTTTTTCCTGTATTTAATGCAGAACTGTACAATTTGTGACTCTGCTTGCAGGGACTGCAGTCAAAGTCCTGAACATCCATTTTGCCTTTCCAAATTTAGTGCCCAGCCCGGTGCTGGGGCTGTTTCTGGGGAGATGAAATCCTGCTGGAGCCTTGCAGTGCTCTTCTCTCCAATCCCAGATCCCTGAGCCCCCAGGACACCACCCTGGTGTCCCCCACACCTGCAGGGCTCTGCCCCCACCTGTGCCAAGGTGAGAGGATTTCCCACATTCCAGCCAGGATAAAACTTTATGGCATTATTGACGGGAGCACATCTCGGCCAGACCTTGGTGTTATTGATTTAATGACTCTCTCCTCTGCTCCCTCCCCTCTCTGTCCTGCTCCTTTGCTAATTCCCATTTTATTAGAGCTGCTGGCCCTCTGAGCTTTTTATGGCATTAGCACAAACTTCTCTGGATGAGCACGACCCCATAAATCAGCTGCTGACCGTTCCCGTGCTGAATGGCAGGGTAATAAATACGGGGAAATTCGGGGAAGTTAAACTCAGATCTGTTTGCCCTCTATCTCTTGAGTCAACTCCTCTCCTTGAACAACTGTGGCAGGCCGTGAAAAAAGAGATATAAATGTCAGCCAGAGTCTTAAAAGCTGAGAGTGGCTGGTGATGGCGTTCAGAAGGGAAGGAATTCAGCTGGAGTGGGGAAAAGTGGCACAAGCAGCTCCATCCCAGGCAGGATTCCTGATGTTCATCCAGTTCTCTCACGCTGATTTAAGAGATTTTTCCCCATCCTCTCACGGGCAAGGAGCTGCTGGCACTGCAGGTGTGGGAACACCCTCAGCACTGAGCAGCATCCCCTGCTTGGGTTTAAACCAGGTGTAACTGGTCTAAATCTGCCCTGTGAGGGGTTTGGAGATGAGCAAACAGGGCCCTTTCTCCAGCAGGAAGGGCTGGGTCGGAGCTGTCTGCATCAGCAGCGTCAGAGCTCAAATGCAAATTCCCGAATAAAGAGCTGAGCGTGACTTCCATGGCGATGGCTGAGGGAACGGAGCTTCCTGAGCTTCCTCAGCCTCCTGCAGCATCCTCTGGAAGCTCTCCGGGTCGGGAACAGGCTCTCTGAAATGTTCATGTGGGGAATAATGAATCACTGGGCACGGCAATGAGCTCCTGCTACAACTCCAGCTTAGGCACATCCCAGTGATTATTTGGCCATTAACTTTAGTAAACATAAGAATGTGAAGAGAAAAGAAAGGAGATCTATAATTTCTCCATTATTTAGCTTTGTTTTAAATGAAACCCTTGGAAAGATGTATATCATTTCAATTTTAGTTCCAGAGGCTTTTATGTAAATTAATTGCATTAGAGAATTGGCAGGAACATTTATTCAATTTCCAACAGCCGTGATTATGAGCTTTACATTAATATAACAACAATTTAACAGTGGCTGATAGATGGGACACAACCATGTAATTATCAAAAGTGAGCCACTTTCTTGATCTCTAATTAGTTCTATAAGCAAACACAGTTTTGCTGGAACTAATTGCTGGCTTGCAGCTGGAGCGAGGTGAGCGCCGGGCCGGGGTTCAGGTGCTGGGTGGGCAGTGCTGCTCAGCCCAGGATTTTGCTGGTTTCTGCTCTAAATTCAATTCTTTGTGCTGAGCAGAAGCAGGGGGTGTGCACACTGGGGGAATCCTCCCCTGTCTGTCCCTGCTCTGGAGCCCTCCTGGGCTGGGCTCTTTCTCTAAAGACAAAGCAAAGCGAGGCCTGCGCTGAAGCAAGGGAATTGTTTTTCTTCTTGCCTCTGTTTTTGTGGCAGAGATGAAGTTTTAGCCGGGCTGGCTCCGTCCCAGCCCATCTGGAGCGCTCTGCTGCGAGGAAAATTCCTGGCACTGCTTGGGAATGGGATTGCACAGCCTCCAGTGGCTTCTCCACCTCAGCTTCAGCTCTTTGTGAGTCCTCCACAGAACTCAGTTTGGTCCTAGGCACTGTTTTCATCCTGATTCGTTGTTTCCTGAAGGTAAAAAAGGTTGGGAAGGGCTTGCTGCAGTTCCAAGGGGGCAGGAGAAAAGCCCCACCCAGTTCTTTGTGCTCCATGCAAACAGAAAAAGGTCAGGAATTCTTTGTGTGTGGGATCCACTTTCAAGGACATTCAGGGTCGTTCCCATTAGCAGAATTCCTTCCATCCCCACTTCATCCACAGAAACATGAGCTGGGACTGGAAGTGGGTCTGTCAGGATGGTGCAGGGGTGTCTGGAATTCATTTTTGCCCAGGAACAATGAGCTGCAGGGATCAGCTCAGTCCCGCTCTCATCACCCCACGGTGCCCTCCTTGGGAGGCCTCTGCACCACAGAACCCAAGGGATGACCCCGAGTGCCTCTTTGGAAGTCTGTTTATTTTGTCACCACATTAGCAATTGTGTTTTGCAGCTTTTATTGCCTATATCCTCTTCAGAAATTCTTCCTCTCATTAGAGTAAACCAAATTACCGAGTGCCAGCGCTTTGTTCCAATTGAATCTGAGCAATTGGCCCAGCACTAATTGCTCCAGGGCAACTTCCACGATCTATCAAGATCATACCCAGGCAGCACTAATGCATTTAGTGGGGACTTCATTGAATTTATTAAGCCTTTGGCCTGATGCAGCTTCTCACAAATGCATTTTGTGACTATGACAAGCCCTGGCCAGTGAATTCCTGCCTCGTTACTGGGGCTCGCCAATGGAGCTCATGGCTCTTGTCAGGGCCATTATCCCCTGCACCAGAGCAGGGCTGGCATTTCCTTGAGCTCCAGCCACCCTCTGGCTCGGTAATTCTCATGGAACCTGAGCTTTTCCCATCCCTTGAGGCCAGGTGGGACCTGGTGTGGCAGGAAAGTTTTCTGTAATTCTTCATGGAACCTGAGCTTTTCCCATCTCTTGAGATTAGGCCCGATGTGGCAGGGAAAGTTTCAGTAATTCCTCATGGAACCTGAGCTTTTCCCATCCCTTGAGGTGAGGCATGACATGGCAGGAAAAGTTTCCGTAATTCCTCATGGAACCTGAGCTTTTCCCATCCCTTGAGGTGAGGCATGACATGGCAGGAAAAGTTTCCGTAATTCCTCATGGAACCTGAGCTTTTCCCATCCCTTGAGGTGAGGCATGACATGGCAGGAAAAGTTTCCGTAATTCCTCATGGAACCTGAGCTTTTCCCATCCCTTGAGGTGAGGCATGACATGGCAGGAAAAGTTTCCGTAATTCCTCATGGAACCTGAGCTTTTCCCATCCCTTGAGGTGAGGCATGACATGGCAGGAAAAGTTTCCGTAATTCCTCGTAGAACCTGAGCTTTTCCCATCCCTTGAGGTGATGTGAGGTGAGGGCTGATCTGGCAGGAAAAGTTTCAGTAATTCCTCATGGACCCTGAGCTTTTCCCATCCCTTGAAGTGAGGTGAGGCCTGATGTGACAGGAAAAGTTTCAGTAATTCCTTGTAGAACCTGAGCTTTTCCCATCCCTTGAGGTGAGGCATGACATGGCAGGAAAAGTTTCCGTAATTCCTCGTAGAACCTGAGCTTTTCCCATCCCGTGATGTGAGGTCTGATGTGGCAGGAAAAGGTTCAGTAATTCCTCCTGGACCCTGAGCTTTTCCCATCCCGTGATGTGAGGTCTGATGTGGCAGGAAAAGGTTCAGTAATTCCTCCTGGACCCTGAGCTTTTCCCATCCCGTGATGTGAGGTCTGATGTGGCAGGAAAAGGTTCAGTAATTCCTCCTGGACCCTGAGCTTTTCCCATCCCGTGATGTGAGGTCTGATGTGGCAGGAAAAGGTTCAGTAATTCCTCCTGGACCCTGAGCTTTTCCCATCCCTGGAGGCCAGCTGGGAGCTGTGTGGCAGGAAAGGTTTCCCACCTCCCCAGGTGCAGGAGAAGCTGTCTGGCAGCACAGCAAACCTGCTGAGGGTTCTTTGCTCAGCCTGTGATTTTTCACCGGGTGTTTGTAGCTGACCAGAGCAGCTCCATTTGTGATTTATCAGGAATTCTCTCCTGTTTTCTCCCTGGCATCAGCTGCAGCATCTGCTCCTGGTTTGCAGGGGGCTTTATTTAATGCAGAAATCATGCACTGATTGATGGAAAACCAGTTGGCACATGGAGCAATTGTTGAGAAGCCAAGATAAAATCTGAGAAGAAGAGAACAAAATGTAGCCTTTTAAAAGTTTTTATTATCTCCCCTGAATGTTAAAGCACCAGCTGGACTCAGATTTCTGTCCTAGACGTGCCTCCCTCACCTCTGGATGAATTATATTCAGCCAAGGAGTGAGCAATGAGAGAATAATAATCTGATTAAGGCTGTGAGGGAGGAGATGTCCTGCCTGGAAAAGTGGAATTATTGGGGCTGGCAGGTGGCCAGCAGGGAGGGACCATGGCCAGGGGCCAGCCAGGGATGTGATGGATCAGCCCCCTGATGGAGGGTGACAAATCCCAGCACCTGCTCCCTTCCAGGGAAATCTCAGCACTCAACTCCCCCTCCCCGTGCTCCAGCCCCGTTACCTGGTGGGACCTTTTGCCAAGTGAAGGGGGAAAAGCCTCACCTGGTTCTTCCTGCTCTGTGCAAGCAGAAAAAGGCGACTGAGGGATGGTCAGGAATTCCTCATGGCGCATTCAGGGTCGTTCCCACCGGCAGAATTCCTTCTGTCCTCACTTTATCCACACAAAAATGAGCTGGGACTGGAAATGGCTCTGTCAGGATGGTGTCTGGAATTCATTATTCCCCGTTTTTATAGCCAGGGAGCTTTTCCCAGCTGGAACACCGGGGAAGGAAGGATTCACCCAGGGGTGGAGGTTCAAAGGGGCTGCTGGAGGTGCTCAGGGACCTCTGGGCTCTGTCCCTGCTGAGCTTTGGGGTGTTCCTGCTGCCCTGGGAGCAGCCAAACCCATGGGCTGGGTGAGGAAAACATGGAATAACCAATCCAGAGCTCAGAAAACGAACAGGAATGAAGAAATTAGGCAGGCTGGTGTTTATCCTGAAACAGGAATGTCTGATCAATCTCTTGGGGTTTCACCTGGGTTGATCTGGGGGATTTTCAGCCCTTTTGGATGGGAAACACCTCATGGGATATTGTAGGAGCATTCAGACACTGTGGAAATGCAGGTTTTTTGGAAATTCAGGTTTTTTCCTGGAGAAGTGGAGGTGAAATCCATGTCCTCCATCAGATCCAGGCTGTGAGGGAAATCCTTCCTGCCTGTTCCCAGCTGCCCAGTGAATCCCAGCTGGCAGCTCCAGCCTGGTGGGGTTTAGTTCACAAGTGCAGTCAAGGAATGGGAATTAATGAATGGGAATTAATGCTCGACCCAGCTTCACTGAACAGAGAAAATCTGGAGTTATTTCACAATTGGACTATAATAGACCATAATAATCTGACATAATTATGAACCTTGCATTATTATAAAAATTACCCTCGCTGAAGCAAACTTTGCTCTGCATTTTAAGGATTTGCCTTTTTATTTTAAAGTGCTTGTCCTTTTCCCCGAGTGAATGCAATTTATAGTTCTCCTTGACCTTTAGATAACAGCCAATGCTGTTATTTTTTGCTCTATTAATCCTCTTATCTTTCTGCCTGTGAACTATTGTTCACCCCATATTGGCCACTGGTACAAATTGTGCCCTGAAATCCAAATATACACACACAAAAAAAGAAGAGAGAACGGAGCAAATGATGGCAGGAATGAGCTCGATAATTTCCATTATGATAACTTGGGCAGGTTCAGTTTATGAGCTGAGCCTCTGAATCCCAAGGAGGAACAGAACCCTCCAGGTTGTACTTGAAGTCACTGGGAGAGAGAAAAACAGCAGTGCCAGCCTGATTTCATATTCTCTCTCCTCTCCATGTATTTACAGTTTTTCTCTTTTAATTTTCCTTAGAAAGCTGCCCAAGTGAGATTGCACAAGTAATTCTTCTGAGCAGCCTGGGCCTGATTATCAGTCCTGCCCACGGAGAATTCCCTCGGGTGCTGCCTTCTCTTTGCTTTCCAATAAATATTTTTATTTATTGCTGTGTTAGGAGGAACCTCACTGCAGCCTCTCACCAGTGGCTTTTAAAGCCAGGAAATCTCCAGTGAACTTTAACCAGTGCAGTGAAGAGGAAAACCTCACTGGCTGAGGTGAAACACAGAAACCTTTGGGGTGATAAATAAAACTTTTAGAGCTGTCCACTTTTTGGCTTTTGCCTTTTGGAAGGGTCAAGCTGGAGGCTGTTCGGGTAAAATGAAAAGTGAACGTGGACCCCCTGCTCTGCTCACAGGCCTGGCAGGAGCTCTGCTCCTTGGCTCATCCCTCACTGCAGATCAGCGAGGATTAATTAAAGTTGCATAAAGCTGAAAGAGTGCCCAAGGTAAACATCAAACCCCTCAGAATTGCTCTGAGCAGCTTTCGGAGCTCAGCTCTCAGGGCTGGGGGTTGGAAACTCCTCACACGCACTCGGAGCTGGAGGGATGAGAGAGGAGAAGCGAGGCACAGGAACATTTTGTTTCTGTTATTTCCAAACAGCCCCGGAATTTTATTTAGAGCAGAATTGACTCAGCAAAGCAGCAAATTCCCACTCTTGCAGTGCTGGAGAGAAGAGCAGAGCCTGGAGCTCTCCCACCCTCCCTGCTCCTCCCTTTGCTCCTGGGAAGGCTGGCCTAGAACAGAGGCTGGACAGAGTTAAAGAATAAAGAATTTATTAAAAGGTATTTTAAAAGTTATTTATTAAAAGGATTTCCTCTATGGATCCACCTTGGGCAGCACAAGAGCCCAGCCAGGGCTGCACACAAGATGAACCAAAATGGGCACAAAACGGACAAAGTCACGGGCTCTGTCACTTTTATCAGTTCTGCTCCATTTGAATATTGGAATTAATTGTCCAATTACACCTTTAGGTTATCAAGTCCCATCCTTCTTGTTTTTCTCTCTTCAGTCCACGTTGTTTATCCTTTTTGGGCCTGGAGCTTGTCCTTGGTCTCAAGCTGGAGAAGGAATTGTTTTGTCTGCCCGCTCTGTGAAGAGAACTTGCTAACACTTAACGTGAAGCTCAAAGTTACACACTAGATCAGCACAGAACCTGAAAAACAGGAAAGCTAAAACTTAAGGCATCACTCCCCTTCCAGAGGGATCCCCCAATCCCACACAGCCACCCCAAACCCTGAGCACAGAGGAGCCTTTGAAAGCTTTGATTCTGCCCAGGAACCTGCACAAAGGAACAAATCTGGGATTTCTGAGCAAAGCAATCCCACAGGGCTGCTCACATCCTTCTCCTCTGGGATGGGTTTTTATCCAGCAGCACCAAACCCGTTTGCCACTGGAATATTTCGGGGTTCTTGGTGTCAGTTGATGGCTGGACTAGTTGAGGTTGAGTTCCAGGCTGGTTTAGGGCAGTTTGTCCTTTAGCAGGCACAGGGTGGAGTTATCAGGGGACAATTAACCCAGGAAAAGGCCCGGGTGAGTGAGGGCTGCTCCTGGTGCTGCTGAGCCATGGAATGACCTCTGCTGGCTCTGTCCTGTGCCAGGAGCACACCCAGCCCCACCAGCCCAGCATTTGTAATCCTGATGAGTTTCCCCTCGCTCAGGGTGCTGCCTGTGAGCTCCAGCAGCTTTTTTCTGCACAAAACAGCTCTCTCTGCCCTTTGCTTTTCTAATCCCAAACTAGCCTGGGGCGCCAGTTCACCTTCTGGAGGAGCAGCTCTCCACAGCCTTCCCAAGTGTCTGCTACAGACAGAGGTTTTTAAATTTCAGCACCATGAAAGGAAGAGGTGCAGGGGCTCCTCCAGGGCAGGACAGGGGGATTTTTGTGCCCACCTTGCAGGGGACATACAGGTCAGGCTGTCCTGCCTCCAGTTCTGACCCTATTTTTTGTTCTGTGCTGTTTAAGCTGGAATTTCCCCCCGCCCTGTGTGGGGTAAGGAACTGTTGGGAATTTTTGTTTGGGGTATATTAAAGAAGAGGACAACAGGTTTTGCTTGCAGCAAAGAGAAACATTCTCTATTTTATATGTTTATATGGCTTTTTATTCTTTTTTCTACCTATGCAAAGGCCTTTCCCAGGTAAACTCCCGTGGCTGTGATCTCCATTCCTCTTCGAGTTTAGGAAGTGGGAAAGAAGAGGAATATTGACAGTTCTAATAGCAGGGGTTCTGCCAGCCCCAGGT
The DNA here is from genome assembly GCA_013396995.1 of Dicaeum eximium. Taxonomy (NCBI): domain Eukaryota; kingdom Metazoa; phylum Chordata; class Aves; order Passeriformes; family Dicaeidae; genus Dicaeum; species Dicaeum eximium. The sequence goes on along the minus strand of VWZP01005675.1, from coordinate 364,700 downwards.
GAGGAGGGAGCAGAGCAGATGGAGGAATTTAAAATTCTGTGCAGCACAAAGACCTTGAAATAACGAAAGAAAAAAATCAAAATGCAAACTGACTCCTCCAATGCATCTTCAGGCAGGGAAAATAGGATGCAATTAAGTTCTTCCAGCAAGGCTCCAGTCCCTCTAATGATAAGCTTTAAACGAGCAGCTTAATGAAATGTCACAAGGACAGGGCTGGAACAATCCCCACGTCCTGGCTGCTGAGCAGAGCTGCACCTGATGGAGCAGAAATTACAGGGGGGAGATGAAAAGGGAGCGTTTGCTTCCCTGTCCCTGCTGTAAATCCATTGAATCCACTGGTGTCGGACCAAAGGGGGATTTGGCTCTGGAATTTTAAACAGGAACAACCCCAAAAGCAAAGATTTGAGGCTCCTCAAATGAAATGGGATTTTTCTACTAGATTATTGTTAACTCCCTTTAACTCTGCCCATTATGTTTGCCAGTCTCTAGGGTGATGGAGCTGGGAAATTCCTGGATTTTGGAGGCAGAGAGTGCCCACAGAGCTGCTCCTTCCTCCCTGGGGTGGGAGGTTCTGGAGTCTTCTTCCTTTAGAAAGAGGTTTATGTTTTATGGAGCTCCCTGCTGCAGGTCCTTCATTCTGTGGTATTTGGGTGCTTTGCCATCTTCTCCTTTTCCAAATAAACCAATAATTTCATTTCATCAGGGTATTGAGAGTCACCTTTAGGCTCTGCTCCCAAAATACCCAGGCCAGTGACTCCCTGTTCTCCCCTTTTGGATCAGTGCTGGAAAGAATGAGAAATTTTGTTAAAACCTCAGCCAGGAAGGGTCAGAGGTGGGTGCTTGGTGCAGTCAGGGCTGAGCAAGCAGGAGGGGAGCAGGGGGGTGAAATTCCCACATTTGGGGGAGCAGGATGGGCACAGGGTTGGACTGAAGGATCCCCTCAATCCCTGCCTGGATCCCCTCAATCCCTGCCTGGATTCTCTCAATCCCTCCTTGGATCCCCTCAATCCCTGCCTGGATTCTCTCAATCCCTCCTTGGATCCCCTCAATCCCTGCCTGGATCCCCTCAATCCCTGCCTGGATTCTCTCAATCCCTCCTTGGATCCCCTCAATCCCTGCCTGGATCCTCTCAATCCCTCCCTGGATCCCCTCAATCCCTGCCTGGATCCTCTCAATCACTCCCTGGATCCCCTCAATCCCTGCCTGGATCCCCTCAATCCCTGCCTGGATCCCCTCAATCCCTGCCTGGATTCTCTCAATCACTCCCTGGATCCCCTCAATCCCTGCCTGGATTCTCTCAATCCCTGCCTGGATCCCTTCAATCCCTGCCTGGATCCCCTCAATCCCTGTCTGGTTCTCTCTGAGCTGAGGTTGTGCTGAGTGTGGGTGTTTGGGAAGGGCATTTTGAGTGGACACTTGGTCCCTGTGAGTTTTCTCCTCCACAGGCCCTGCCAGTCCCAAATTAGGATAAAAACAGTTAAAAAAAAAAAAATTAACATGCAGTAAATTGTCCTGGAACACATCAGCAGCTTCGTGTTTTAGCCCTACCTTGGAATAAAATTCTCCCAGCACAGCTCCCCCGGGGCAGGAGAGGAACTCTGAATTCATTTCTTTTGACGACCACGTCAACCTGCTTTGCACAAGAAAAGAAAAAATAAAAACCTATATTTAGAATGCATAATGCAAGCATATAATCTTCTAAACAAGAAAGTAGGACACATCCTCAGCCAGGATGAAAAGAAAATGGGGGGAAAAAAAAAAAAAAAGTCAAGTCTGCATTAGAAAGTGGGAGATGGCTCCCACATAAATGCAGTGTCAAACTGGCAGCTCTTTCTCTAATAACAGTCATGTAAATACAAATACAAACATCCCTCGCTGCACATTTTGCATAAATGCAGCTACACGGAACAAAAAGGGTGACAAAAAGAGATGGGAACTGATGAATATTTCCTGCCTGCCTTGCACAGAGCGAGGGAAAAACCTGACGGGGCTCGGGAGCTGTTCTGGCATCCCCTGGATGCTGAGTTCAAGCTTTCCCAAATTCCTGGAGTTTGTTGGGCTCCTCTGAAGTGTCAAATGTGAAAAAAAAAGAGCTTTGAAATGCCCAAATTCTTCTCTTCAGTGGGACTTCAACCAAAGCAAACAGCCTTTGTTCAGGAGGTGCCCAAAGACCCGATTTCCTGGCATCAGGCTGGGAAGTTTCATCCCTGGGTTGGAACTTTTTAAAGCAGATGCATGAAAAAAAACATGGAAAACCATCCTGGGAAGCTCTGCCTGGAGCAGATGTCCATAAGGACACAGCACCTCCTGGCCTGAGAGGCTCCAGGGAGAAGCTGAGAGCGAGGTTTGTCTGCTGGGGGGCTGGAAATGGATCACTTGCATCCCATGGATCCTGGTACAGGCCTGAATTTCACTCCAAAAAATTCTCTTTACCGCATACACAGATATTTAATATGACAAAACTTCATAACACCCTTTAAAAACGACTTTAACCCTTTGGAATTACCCAAGAAATCACAAATGGTAAAAACTGATGATGGTGAGTATCTGTCTTGTCCACAGTGCTTGTGGTTCTTAGCTGGAACTTCAGTGGAAAATGGAATTTTAGTGGCTTGCATTGGCCCCACTTTTCAGCAGTTTTAGGTCAAAGGGACGTTGCAAACCTCAGCAATGCCAAAAGGCCAGGTTAAAACCAGGTGGATTGGGTGGGTAATGAGGCCCCAAGTCCTCGTCCTGGAACATTATTGCCCATAATTGGATTTGATGATATTTTTTGTGTGTTCATCAGGAAGGGCTGAAATGACCTGAGTTATTAATTCTGCAGCAGCAGCAGCGAGGCCAGCGAGTGTCAGGGATGGGAGCATGGGCTGAACCAGGCATTGATCTGATCCCAAAAGGAAAAGGGGGAAAAGGATCCCAAAAGGAAAAGGGGGAAAAGGATCCCAAAAGGAAAAGGGGATCTGCCTCTCACCCCATGATTCACCAAACTCTAGCAGAGCCATGGCAGAGCTCAGAGCTTTGTTTTTCCAGCCTCTCACACTGGAAAAATCTCTTCTCCAGGATGAATTGTCAGGGATATTTCAACCCCTGTGACAGAGAGCCAGGAGGTTCCACCACAGCAGCATCACCTTGGTTTGAGCCCCACCCTGCGAACCTGCCCAGGTGAATTTGGGTTCTTTGGGATTTTTCCACGACTTGACTGGATTTTTATCTAAATTAGAAGGGTTTATCCAAGAACCAGCGTGATTTCAGTTCTCTTTTGAGGATTCTCTGGTGGAATAAAGGCCGTGCAGGCAGAGCAGAAGTTCAAACCCACAGCGATATCCCGTTTCTGCTGGCAGGGGTTCCTCCTGCAGCTGGAGCAGCCAGGCTGCATCTGTTCCAGGAGGAAATCCAGCCTGTTCCTGTCCCAGGAGGGAATCCAGCCTGTTCCAAGAGGGAATCCAGCCTGTCCCAGGAGGGAATCCAGCCTGTTCCTGTCCCAGGAGGGAATCCAGCCTGTTCCTGTTCCAGGAGGGAATCCAGCCTGTTCCTGTTCCAGGAGGGAATCCAGCCTGTTCCAAGAGGGAATCCAGCCTGTCCCAGGAGGGAATCCAGCCTGTTCCTGTTCCAGGAGGGAATCCAGCCTGTCCCAGGAGGGAATCCAGCCTGTTCCTGTTCCAGGAGGGAATCCAGCCTGTTCCTGTTCCAGGAGGGAACCCAGCCTGTTCCAGGAGGGAACCCAGCCTGTTCCAGGAGGGAATCCAGACTGTTCCAGGAGGGAACCCAGCCTGTTCCAGGAGGGAACCCAGCCAGCACAGCCTGCAGCTGCAGGGGCCGCACGCAGCGAGCTGCTGCCGTGGATTCAAATTTCTTGGCTCTCTCAGGCCAGGGTCAGCTGCTGCTGCTGCTGCTGCCAAGGAGAGCAGCTCCAGCTGCTTCTCCACTGCAAACATTTGGCTCTTCACCCCCAGAGCTGTCAGGGGCTTGTGCTTCCTGCAGCGGCCAGTGCTGGAGCCAGGGACGCTGCAGTGGCCATCCTTCCCTCAGAAGTGGCCATCTTTCCCTCCTTTCCCCATCCCTGACCATCCTTTCCCCATCCCTGGTCATCCTTCCCTCAGAAATCTCCATCCTTCCCTCAGCAGTGGCCATCCTTCCCTCAGAAATCTCCATCCTCCCTCAGAAATCTCCACCCTTCCCTCAGAAATCTCCATCCTCCCTTCAGAAATGTCCATTCCTTCATTCTTCACCCATCCATGGCCAATCCTTTCCTCATCCCAGGCCATCTGGGAAGCCTCTGGAAGGAGCTGAGGGTTTGGCAGTTTTCAGGCACTTCTCACCCCAAATATCCTTAAGCTACGCCAAGGGAAATTTAGGTTGGATGTTAGGAAAAAGTTTTTTACTGAAAGAGTGATAAAGTTCTGTGATCCTCTGCCAGGGTCAGCTGTGCAGTCACCATCCCTGGGTGTGTTTAACAAAGCCTGGATGTGGCACTGGGTGCCAGGGTTTAGCTGAGCTGGTGGGGCTGGGTTGGACTCGATGATCTTGAAGGTCTCTTCCAACCCAGTGATTCTGTGATTCAGTGATAAAGTGATTTTGTGGTTCTGTAATTCTGTGATTCTGTGATTCTGTGATTCCATGATTCTGTGATTCTGTGATGATTCTGTGACTGTGATCCTGTGGTTTGTGATTCTGTGAATCCGTGATCCTGTGATCCCCCTGAGGTTTTCTCCTTGCTCCCAGAACTCTCTTCCCTCCCCAGCTCCATCCTTGAAGAGCTGACTGTCACATCCTGGTGCTGCTCCATCCCTTGGGCATTGCTTGGATGTCCCTGCAGGGGTTGTGACCTCTCTGGACACTGCAGGGAAGTCTTGGATCCCAAATCAGCCCTCAGGGCTCTGCAGCAGCGAAATCATCAAAATGAGTGCATCAAAAATGAGTGTCCAGCCCCGTGTTCCCATTAATGCCCAGGGATGGCATTCAGGGGGCATTTTGGGCCAGCACAACCTGGATGCTGACAGATATTTTGAGTGAAGAATGCTTGGCATTTAGCCCTGTGGATGTTGGTTCAGGAACACAAGGAAATTTTGGCACATCCTCGCCTCAGCTCATCTCCAGCTGGCCCCACCAACTCCCAGGGCTGCTGGAGTCATTTCCAAATCAGCACATCCTTTCATTTCTCCACCATTTGTTATGCGTGCTGCACTTTGCCATGAATAAATCAGGACCTCGGATTTTTCTGTTCTGGAGCGGAGCAGAACCACGGATTCCTTGACGGAGGAAAAAAACGGAACAAAATTCACATTTTAGTTCTCGTTCTCCCCCTGCTCCCAGTCAATCGTCCCTCGTAGCTTGTTTGTTTAATTGATTGCATTGCTGTGTCAACCTGCCCACGCAGGAGCCTCAAATATTTGCAAAGTGGAGCACACACAGAGCTGGGCACGGCTGGCTCCTGTCACAGCACAGCTGCAGCTGCTGCCGTTTGCTCAGCGGGGACGCCGGCAATCCAAACACACCAAATTAATTAGGGTTATGTCCATAAACTCCGTTTGGTGCTCTCAGGTTTGTGCAGGAATGTTCCCTGCTTGTGCTCAAACATGTTGATTAAACAGTGCTGGGGTTTTGGAGTTCTCCTTTGTGATATCAAAGACCAGATTATTGCAGAGCATCGCTGGGCAAATATTTGCTCTTTGTCAGGAGTTGCTGCTTCCTCCCCTCTGGTTTTCCCTCTGCTGAGTCTCCTCCCATGGGCAGCCACCCCTTCACGTGGGTGCCAGGAGGTTGAAATTACTCCTGGAAAAACAGAAAGGGGCTGCTTTGTCTACAAAATGTGGTTTTCTGCCTCTCAGGGCAATCATGTTCCTCCCTGACATGGCGAGAGTGCCAATTTTTAATTGCCATGACTTTGATTGCCCATTGCTTATGGAAAAGGAGGGATAATTCCTGAACATCCAAACCCTGCTGAAAGGAGCCTGCTTCCCCTGCTCGTCTGTTTTCCTTTGTGCTCTCCCAGGGCTGCCCTGAGAAAGTGTGGATGTTTATCCAGTGGGTTCAGTCCAATTAAACAGTTCATCAGCTGAGAAAAACAGCCCTGGAATAATCCTGCTGTCTTTAGTGGGACTAATACCAGGCTTAAAGTTAATTCAAGAACATTGTCACTGTTTTTAGGTGTCTTTTAAGCATTTTTTCACCACTGGGCTGTTAATTCTCCTTACCTGAACACCAAATGATCATTAAATATTTAGGAATAAATCTAATATAAGCCTGCATTATGCAATAAAACACCCCTGATCTACAGGATCTATTTCTCCCTTTGCAAAGGGAGATCACCTGCTGGACAGATCTACCCACCAGGCACGGAGAGGGTTAAAACCCCCGAACATTTGCTTTCAATTTGCCCAAAGTTTGGTGGAAGCAAGATGACAGCAGCACGACTGGTCTGTCTGTCTGCATTTTCTACAAAGCTTTAAAAATCTCACAAGATATCCACTTCCTTTATTCTTTCCCTTCTTATTCTCTTTTTTTTTTCCTTTCTGGCTTTTTTTTTTGCCTTGTTTGTTTGTTTGTTCAGTTGGTTTTTTTTCTCTTGGTGTAGCCAAAAGCCACCCCAAAGTCTGAACCAATTTCTCAGTTTCAAAAGAAAGGATAATAAACCTGTCATTTGTGGCCTGAGCAGGGAGGTTGCTGCTGCTGCTCTGATATTAAAGCAGATTAAAAGCAGACCTGGTTTTGAGGGGTTCATGTCTCTCTGAGACTGTTTTATTCTTGGGAGAGGAATTGCTGTGACCCTGAGAGCTTTGAACTGACAGGGCTATTGAGGAGGGACCAAAAGGAGAGCAGTGCTGGGGTAACACTCACCTGAGCAGGTGCTGCTGGGGCAGGTTTTAATTTCATTTTATCTCGTCTGGGAGGCACAGGAGAATGTCAGGATGAAAGGCGAGGCAGGGCTCTGTGCTGGGGCTGTTTGAGCAGCTCAGGATTTCTGAGCCAGCTCTGGCGAGGATTTGCAGGGAGCAGCCCAAGCCTTTTGTGGATCTCCGGGGAGAAGCTCTGGGGTTGTGCACTTCCAATTACTCCGGGTAACCCTGAGCTCTTTCTTCCTCCTGACCAAGGAGTGAATCCCTGGAGCAGTGGAACTCTGCAGTCTGGGAACTCTGCTCAATCCCATCCCAGGCACTCCGGGCTGCCTCAGGGGGGTTTGGGCTGCACGGCTGCTCCTGAAGCTCCAAATTCCTTTCTCCTGGCGTGGTGCAGGATCAGGGCTGGGAAAAGCCTCTCTGGGTTTGTGGCTCCCTTTCCCTGAGGGTTTCTGTGAGGGTGCACAGCTCCTCTCCAGCAGAGCCATCTCCAGAGAGATGAGCAGGACCATCCCAAGGACACTGATGGAGCAGCAGGAGCTGGGTGAGGAACCAGCCAGGGCGCTCAGCCATCGCTCTCAGACCTGTTTGTGTGCCCATGACGAGTTAAAACATCCACTGAGGGCTGTTAAAGCTGAAAGGCTGCCTCCAGAAACCCAGCCATCCATCGTGAGGAGGATCAGAAAACCCAGGGTCTCGTTTAGGACACCCCCAGGTTCCAGATCCGTGCCCGGATTCCCAAATTCTGTGTCCCCATCTCCTGCAGCAGCAGGGCTGGAGCTGCCCCAAATCTGCTCCAACAGATTCCACCCTGAGCATTCTTCACACCCTTCCCCTGCAGGACAGGCAGAGGCCTGGATTAATTAACCAGTGTTCAGCCAACCCAGGGTGCCACAGTTAAATTTAATTAGTGGATTCCTTCATTTCCAAATCTCTTCACCTTCCCCAGGGAAATGTTTTTCCCTCCTTTTGCAGTGGATTTCTGTGGTAGGGGGGGAGGGCAGCTGGCTGTGAGAACACAAGAAAGAGGTGGCAGAAATTCAGGACATGGAATGTTTTCAGGAGAAAACATCTCCTAAATTATAGGAATTTAATAATCACAGGTATCACTTGTATCACTCGCCTGTCTGGGTGACCCTTATTACAGCAATGCTTTAATTACTGTAATTGGTTTATTGCCTCATCATTATCCGAATTAGAGAATTATTTCATCCTTATTTAAAGGACGAGGCAGGTATTGACTCAGGGGCTTTGAAAAATTCCAGAACAGCGATTGTGTGGGTGCCAGAATGTTTTTGAAAATCAAGTGCTTTGAGGACAATGAGCAACGTGTGGTTGTGATAGAGAACACGAGCTTCAAATCCATCCATTTCAAAGAGGAATTCATTATCGGGGCTAATTTGCATCCACAAAAACACAGCTCAGCTCAGCATTGTCATCAAAAGGCATTTTCAGTGCTCAGTGTTGTGTTAAATGCACTTTTCAAGGACTTGGGTTTGTAAAGCCCAAGAAGATGCTGCGTGGGCTCCAGCAGGTTTTTTGTTTTCTTCCTCAGATTAAACGAGGCCTGCACTGAGTCCTGCTCGCCTTTGTTAGGATTAAACCCGAGCCAAGCTCAAGTTTTATTCCTAGAAAGAAAGGCTGGGTTTAGTGAAATCCCAAAACCAGGGGGTTTGGGGCAGCTGGGACCCGTCCCTGTCAGGCCCTGGAATTGCTCCTCCTGAAGAAAGCAAATTGCAGCCAGTCCAGATCAGTGTAAAATCAAACACAAAACAGGTGTTTGCTAATTAAAACTGAGATTTTAATGAATGACCCGTGTGGTTTTGGTGAATAAATACCACTCTCAGCATCTGCTCTGTAATTAGGTTCCAACTTCTTTTTTTTTTTTCCCTCCTCAAGTCCCAGTAAATAACTACAGAATGCCAGGTTTAACTAAAACCTGCTAATCTTTCCTCTTTAATGGGGAAAAAGCAGATGTTTCCTGCCCAGGTAACTCCAAGCAACAGCAATCAACAGAGGAGAGGAAAAAAAAACCCCAAACCCTTCATATTTTAACATGTTTTTCTCTCTGCTTTGTATGACAAGGGAGAGATTTCTTAAAATCCTCCCAGTGCTGCAGGCTGGAGCCACACTTGTAGGATGGCTCTTGTTGCACCCCTTGGGGGTTTATTTTTATTAATTGGGTGTTTACTTGGACAGATTTCCTAGGTTTTTTGTGTGTTTTGGTTTTGGTTTTGTTTTTGTTTGGTTTTGTTTGGTGGTTTTTTTTGTGGGTTTTTTTTTTTTGTTTGTTTGTTTGGTTGGTTGGTTGGTTTTTTTTTTTGTTTGGTTTGGTTTGGTTTGGGTTTTTTTTGGGGG
>VWZP01005675.1:321145-355483 GCA_013396995.1 Dicaeum eximium | reverse complement strand
TTTTTTTTTTTTTTTTTTTTTTGTGGTGTGTTTGGTTTTTTTTTGGGGGGGGGGGGGTTGGGGTTTTTTTTCGCTTCTGGAGCTGTTTTGCATTAAATGTAAAATATAGATCCATGGGAATGTGTGGGGAGAGGTTCTGGAATAGCCACACAGGGATCAGGTTGTGGTGACAGAAACATCAAACCCCAGGCCATTGTCTCCTCCTCAGGAAAACCTGAACAGGGAGAAGGAAAACGGGGAAGGATCCTGAGAAGGAAAAGGGAATGAGGGAGCTACAAGTGATTAAAGGGGTGGAATAAAGCTGGGATTTCCCCCAGGGGTAAATCCTGACACTGAGGTTCCTTCCCTTCCATTTCTGCCCCAGAGATGGGAATTTCTGCCCCATCGGTGAAGGAGGATTTTTGGGATGTGGCTCTGGAACCTCCCTCCTTCCTGCACCCCAACCCACGATCCAGAACCACGGTTCTGTTTGGCAGAGCCAGGGGGGATGGATCCTGCAGGATTCCACGGAGCTGTCAGCCCTAGGAACCTCTGCTCTGAGGGATTTGCTTCTCCAAAATCCATGGAATGAGGGGCCTGAAGGCCTTTCCTCTGCATTCTGGCTTTTGTCCTGTTTTGGGGCGAATCCTCAGGGAGGGATGGAAGCACCTCAAGCACAAAAAACTCCCTCAGCTGATCTCCAGAGCTCTGCCTGCCACATTTGCCACACAAAAAGTTGTGAAATGGAATTCCCAAGCACAAAAACCACCCTCAGTTGATCTCCAGAGCTCTGTCTGCCACACAAGAAGTTATGAAATAGCCTCAGCCCAGCCCCAAATGTGATTAAAATGCTGAGGCACAGGGCTGAGCCCAGCCAAGCCCAGCCCAGGATTGGAGGCAGGGTTAAAAACAGCATTTCTGTGCCTCATCTCTCCAGATGCTGAGCAGAACACTTGACATTTAGCTCTGTTCTGCCCAGAAAAAGGAATTATTGCTCCTCCCAGGAGGTCCCTGCCCCTCGGGGCTCGCCAGGCCAAAGTCAGGTCCCTTTCTTGAGAAAAACTCAGAAAAAACCCTTGGAAAGGGCTGCAAACACAGATTTTTAACAACTGGGACCTCTCTCCCTGCCTTTCTCACCAAGGGCAATGACTCAGTAGCCTGGAAGCCATTTGTGCAGTGTCACTGTGAAAATTTGGGGGGAAAACCCCAGGAATTAAGGGAAGCCATTTGTGCAGTGTCACTGTGAAAATCTGGGGGAAAAAACCAGGAATTAGGGAAACCATTTGTGCAGTGTCACTGTGAAAATTTGGGGGGAAAACCCCAGGAATTAAGGGAAGCCATTTGTGCAGTGTCACTGTGAAAATCTGGGGGAAAAAACCAAGAATTAAGGAAACCAATTGTGCAGTGTCACTGTGAAAATTTGGGGGGAAAACCCCAGGAATTAAGGGAAACCATTTGTGCAGTGTCATTGTGAAAATCTGGGGAAAAAAACAGGAATTAGGAAGCCTGTCCAGGTAACCTGGGCCAGGTCCTGGCTGGTTGCAGGTCTGACAGAGAAAATGGGTGTGAGGGGTGGATTCTGGTGGCTGACCCTGCCTGAAATCAAATTCTGTTCTTCTCTGCAACCTCTCCTCTCTCTCTGCTGATTTTCCTTCCACGTGAGATCTGCCTCAGACCCCGAGAGCTGAGCAAGACCTGGCACAAACCACGAGCTCTCACTGCTTTATCCCATAATCTCCTTGCTGGTAGTTACTGGTTTCATACTTAGAAAACATAAAGCTTGAGGGGAAGGAAAGAAAAAAAAAAAAAAAGCCTGAAAATGAGGTTCTGGGGGCTTATTTAGCAATTGACCCTTTTTTCAGCACGCTCAGCCTTACATTCAATTATATTGCTAGGCAACAGCTCCTGTCAGCCCTAAGTGGATCCCGGGATTAATCCACGATCAGTCAAGATACACATTTATTCACCTTCCCTCACAAGAGTAATAGGATTTTTCTGGGCCAGGCTTAATTCCGTAGATGAGGCTGACACTGAATTAAAGCTGCTTATCCTGGCTTGTAATGAGGAGGTGAGATCCCAGGGGAGAGGGAAGGTGAGGGAGACAGAGCAGTGACAGAACCAGGGATTAGAAACCCCGGCGGGGACAAAAAATACCATTCAGTAAGACTTGAAAAGCCCAGTTCAAATTCTGCTTTTGCTGGGCATTACACACAAATGTGATATAAAATAATGCTGTGCTCCTCACAAATCCTGCCCCTGCTTGCAGCTTTCCCTGGGCTGATTCCCAGCCTCTTCCCTCTCAAATTTCCAAGTGGCCACAGCTTGCCAGCCCAGGAGCTGTGTGTCCCTGCCCTGTCCCTCTGTCTGATGTGACTGAGATTCCCTCAGGGGTCACTGGAGGACATCCCCAAAGAGGCGCTCTCTGAACGCGGCCCTTGTTCTGCAGCGCACAAACACATGACATTTTTAAGTGGGGAAAGGTCTATTAATCTATTATTAATTAATATTCCATATGCCGCCTCGGAGGCAGAGGGGATCTTTTGAAGCCATCTGGTTCCTCGTTGCTCTGGAGGAAAGCCATTGTCTGTTGTCTGCTCTTGAGTTTGGTCTGGAAAATGGAGATGTGACCGAGCCTGGGCCAGCTGCCCGATTGTCCCCATGGTGCCACAAACCAGGCACAATCCCCCGTGAGGATGTGGCAGCTGCGCAGAAAGACCCCATTTGTCCAAAAATCCAGGGTTTTATGGGATCTCTGCCCCTCTTTTCCTGCACAAAAATGTTCTGTGCTCCAAACAAGGGCACCTGCTGGGGGTGTGACACCCTGGGCAGGGCTGTGCCAGGCAGGAACAGAGCCAGGACTTGCTGCTGGAACAGGGAATTGTCACACTGGACATTTATAAATTTCCTGGATGCAAACTTGCTGGGTTTTTCCTTCCATGGGAAAAGCTCACTTCTAAGCAGATTTCTGTAAAAACAAATCTTTGTGTGCGTGTGGTTTCAAGAGGTGAGTGTGGCTGTTCTGTCTCCCACAGAGGAGGTGAAAACTGTTGTGATCATCACGTCTGGGTGACCATTTGTGATTCCTTCCCGAGTGGGGTGACGAATCTTTGACTCCAGTATCAGAAGGCTGATATTATTTATTAAATTATTTATTAAAATTACTCCATTGTTCAGAAGGCTTTTGGGCTATAGGTGCCCATGCTCAGAGCTAACATGCTTTCTCCTTCATGGTCAGTACAAGACTGTTAGAATGCTTAGAATTCCAAGATAAATATAGAAATATAGAACTATAAGTATTTTATAAAATATAAATATTAAATATATTTAAATATAAATGAATTCACCCCTAATATAAAAGATATTTAAATATATTAAATATATTTAAGTATAAAATATATTTAAATATTTATAAACGATAATTTAATAAATAAGAATTTAATAATTAATAATTTAATAAGTAATAATTTATTTCATAAATTATTTATTTAATAAATCCCTCCTTTATCCCTTTAACACTGCCTAGCCTCTGTAACAGGTGACCTCTTTAGGCACCGAGGATTGCAGACAAATGGCAGAGCCAGCAGTGCTGGAGAGCTCCTGAATCTGAATCCTGACCCAGCCACGCCTCCCTCNTCCTTCCATGGGAAAAGCTCACTTCTAAGCAGATTTCTGTAAAAACAAATCTTTGTGTGCGTGTGGTTTCAAGAGGTGAGTGTGGCTGTTCTGTCTCCCACAGAGGAGGTGAAAACTGTTGTGATCATCACGTCTGGGTGACCATTTGTGATTCCTTCCCGAGTGGGGTGACGAATCTTTGACTCCAGTATCAGAAGGCTGATATTATTTATTAAATTATTTATTAAAATTACTCCATTGTTCAGAAGGCTTTTGGGCTATAGGTGCCCATGCTCAGAGCTAACATGCTTTCTCCTTCATGGTCAGTACAAGACTGTTAGAATGCTTAGAATTCCAAGATAAATATAGAAATATAGAACTATAAGTATTTTATAAAATATAAATATTAAATATATTTAAATATAAATGAATTCACCCCTAATATAAAAGATATTTAAATATATTAAATATATTTAAGTATAAAATATATTTAAATATTTATAAACGATAATTTAATAAATAAGAATTTAATAATTAATAATTTAATAAGTAATAATTTATTTCATAAATTATTTATTTAATAAATCCCTCCTTTATCCCTTTAACACTGCCTAGCCTCTGTAACAGGTGACCTCTTTAGGCACCGAGGATTGCAGACAAATGGCAGAGCCAGCAGTGCTGGAGAGCTCCTGAATCTGAATCCTGACCCAGCCACGCCTCCCTCGTGTTGGTAAACCCCAAAAACCATCCCAGAAATGACCAAACCTCAGAGCAGCGTCCTTAGGGACACTCTGAGGGCAGCCTTGGTGTCACCATCACAGAGTGGGGTCTGTTCTGTTCTCCCTGCCTGACTTTCTCTGGGTATGGAACCCAAAATGTGGAGCTATTTTCACCTTCTCCCCCAGGCTTTGCCTTCAAAAAGCCCAGCCCAGCCCCCAGCTGGAGGCTCAGAGGCAAATCCTTCACCCCACACTGCCCATGGGGTGGGGGAGGCTGGAGGAACCCTCAGGATTTGGGGATTTTCGTGGCAAACAGGAGCCGTGTCCAGGAGCGTGGAATTCTTTCCAGCTCTGCTGCCTGGTTCCATCCTCCCTGCACTGCTCTGAATTTCCAGCATTTCCAGCACAGGATTGCACCCCCTAAATCACTTCTTCCCCCTAAATCAATCACTTCTTCCCCCTAAATCTTCCCCCTAAATCACTCTGGGCTGCAGCAGAACCCCAAACCCAGCACCAGGCAAAGCCACTCTGCTCCGAGTGGGATTTACATAAACCCAGCACTAAAAACCCCCTAATATTTAAAGTGTTATAACAAAGCAGAAAAAAACCCTCCTCTTTCAAGCTCTATGACAACCCCATGAATATGTAAATTAGAATGCAAAGACAATTTTCTACTGGCTCCCAGTAAATATTGAGGCAGAGCTGTGGAGCATTAAGTGGCAGATTTAGGTCCGGGTTCATTCCTTTTTTATTTATTTTTTTTAAATACCACACTTAGAGACCAATTTGATTGTAATGCACCAAATCTATCGAGGATTGCAGCCAGCTGATGGCATTGTTAAATCATACTTATTTTGGCATTTCTTATTGAAAGCAATAGAAGAGCAACCAGTGGTGATAAATTTGTTTGTGGAGAGCAGCGTTGCTTGTCAGAGTTGTACACTGTTGTAACTAGGGCAAAATTACACTATAAATTTGCAGGTTTATTGTCCTTTTTCTTCTTTTTTTTTTTTTGTTGTTGTTGTTAGTGACCTGCTTTTCATATTCTACGTGCAAGGGTGATCTGGCAAGAGAAAATTGTAAAATCTGGGGTTGCTGTGGGATCTCCCAGGTGCCTCTATTGAATTCATCTTCTTCTGCACCAAAAAATGGGATCTCCCATGGGAAAAGAGTAATGAATTCACCTTATTTTCCCCCCCATTAAAATGGGATCTTCCAGGGGAAAAGGTTTATTGAATTCACCTTATTCTGCCCCAAAAAAATGGGCTCTCCCAGGAGCTCAGGTTCTCAGGAGGGTTTCAGGAGTTTGAGAGACAGAAATGGAATGGAAAGAAATGGAATTCTCAAACTCACCATGGTCACACAGACCTGAACCTTCTCAGGTTAACTGGAAATATCAGTGGGTATTTAAATTATTAAAATGATGTTTTCTTCTTGAATTTCTTCCTGGGAAGGGTGGTCAGGCTTTGGAACTGCCATGGGGGGTTTGGAGTCCCCAGACGTGGTGTCCAAGGGATTTCCTGGATATTGCACTCAGAGCTCAGCTTGGACTCGATCTTGGAAGTCTTCTCCAGCCTCGAGGACCCTGGGATTTTGAAGTAAATAAAGTTTTTGGATCTTGTGCCACGGCCAGGATTAGGAATTGAATCCCACTGGCTGTTCCCAGGTGTGTGTCCCACGTGGAATTATCACCTGGAGAGAGCACGAGGGCTCTGTGAGGATCCATTTATCCCCTGTGGGGCTGGTGCTGCATTCAGGTAGAGATATTATAAAAGAAAGGCCTTATAAAATATGGTTTGGGCTAAGCTAAGGGTTAGCTTCTAACTTCCCATGTGAAAAAAAAATCACAAAAATGAAAGGCAGTTAGAACAGCAAACTGTTCTGGGGAGAGAACTTTTTACACCTGGAATAAACAAGAAATCTGCCCCATGGGAATCAGTGAACAAAATATGTAAATGATCCAGGAATAGAAGGATTTGATGGATGTGTAAAATGCCATTCACTAACCAATGAATTCAATAGCAAGAAAGTGATGAACCAATTATACATGAGAAAATTGTATAAAAATGGGCTGCAACATTAGAGATTTTTCTGCGTGGAGAAACCGAGTCTGCTTTTTACTGCAACAGGTTGGATTTCCTCCCTCACCTCCCTGTGCCCAGGCTTCACCTGCTGCCATTCCCATCACACAAATCCAGAGCTGAGCAAATCAGGAATAGAAGGATTTGATGGACATGTAAAATGCCATTCACTAACCAATTAATTCAATAGCAAGAAAGTGATGAACCAATTATACACAAGAAAATTGTATAAAAATGGGCTGTAACATTAAAGATTTTTCTGCGTGGAGAAACTGAGCCCTGTCTGCTTTTTACTGCAACAGTAAATTTTTTTTTTGAGGGATTTCCCCCCTCACCTCCCTGTGCTCGGGCTTCACCTGCTGCCATTCCCATCACACAAATGCAGAGCTGAGCTCCCACACAGACAATTCCAGCAGGCAGGATTTGCCCTGGCACTTCGGGAGATGAAGCTTTATCCCCCACTCTGGGAATTTTGGGCAGGTGTAACCCCCTGAATTAAGGAGGAGCACCAGGGCTGGTTCTGGGAACACCCAGTGCTGTACCCCTGGAATGTTCAGCTCATGGATCAGCTGCTCCTCCTGAGCCAGAGCACAAAAGCCAAAATGCAGGAGTGCTCTGAGCTGGAATCTCAGAGGATTTGTTGCATACGAGGCAATAAACGACTGCTCCAATTGACTAAATGCCACAGCACAGCAGTTTATTTTAATTATGCTACAAAGGGAGGGATATTATTGTTCTTACGGCACAACATAACAAGGAAAGGAGAAAAGAAAATTGTATCCTGCTCTCCTCCTGAGAAGGTTTAGCAGCAGCAGCTTGTTTATCATAGAGGGCTCAGGGCAGCAGGATCCAGAAATAAAACATGAGGAGGAACCAGTTTAGAGAGGAGAAAAAAACCCAACAAAACAAAACAAAACAAAACAACAAAACAATAACCCAAAACCAAACCAGAAAAAACCCACCCTAAAAACCAGAAATTAAATCAAATTCCATTGCCTCTCTCATCTTGAGTGGTGATTGGTTCTGCTGTCATTTGCTGCAAAAGGAAATATTGGAAAACCTGGAAGATTTTAGGGCAGGAGGGGTTTGGATGGGAGATGTGGTGGGTCAAGGTGTAGGGAGGGAGCTCCTCCTGCTGCCTCTGAGTCCATCCAAAATCTGGGCTGGGACATTCAGGGGAATTTTAAAAGTTTTGTCTGTTATCCGCAGAGAAACTGCTGGGAAAGAAAATACAGGAAGTGGAGGGAATGAAAATTCTCAACTCCCAGCTAAAGTGGGAATATTCTCCCTGTGCAGTTTTCCCCCAGCAGTTCTCAGTTCATCCTCGATCCCCCCTGATTTCCTCTGGTTTTCCTGGGCTCCCTGAGCCTGGCACACCCCAGCTGTTCCCTGCACCTTTCTGAACATTTCTCTACAGAATTTATGCTGCCAAGAAATGGGGTGTTTGAGAGAAAAGCCCACAGAAACCCTGCGGTCCAAAGGTGTTGGGATGGATGGAAGTTTGACAAGAAAGTGTCACAGATATTTGTGTGCTTGGCAGGAAGATTTTTAAATGTAGAAACTGAGAAAGGAATAGAGATGGAAGCAAGTTTTGATATAGAAGAGTAACAAAGGTCTAAAGGAATTGCTGAGCCAGGCTTAGTGGGTAACTAAGAAGGCAAAGGGTGTGATAGTTAAGAAAGGTTTTTACGACTTAGAGCAAAGGATGAGCCCACCTCAAACAGGAGATGTTTTTTACCAAGAGAAAATACAAGAACTAATCAGACATGCTGATGTTGTAAGGAGAAAACACATCTCAGAATTTTCCACTGCAAGAAAACTGAAAAAGCACTTCTAGTTTAAACTGGAACACACTGACCTGTTGTGATTGGAGAACAGTGACATGAATATTGTAATGTTAGTTATGATAGGTTATAAACTAACAGACCTTTTGTGATTGGAGAATAATAACATGAATATTGTGATGTTAGTTATAAACTAACACACTGACCTTTGTGATTGGAGAACAGTGACATGAATATTGTCGTGTTAGTTATAAACCTTTTGTGATTGGAGAATAATAACATGAATATTGTGATGTTAGCAATTGTGATAGGCTATAGATAACAGTAAAGGTATTGATTGGGTGTTATGTATCAAAATGATCAGTAAAAAAAGTAAATAATGTATTGTAACAGAACTAAGATGACTTAAGCCTTGCCCACAGCTGTGGCTGATGGTTTTAGGCTGGGCTCTGTCCCCCACGCCCCGTGGTTGCTGTGTGGGTACAATAATCAGCATTTCACAGAGCCCTCTGCAGCCCCACATGTGTGGGTACAATAATCAGCATTTCACAGAGCCCTCTGCAGCCCCACATCTCTGGGTACAATAATCAGCATTTCACAGAGCCCTCTGCAGCCCCACATCTCTGGGTACAATAATCAGCATTTCACAGAGCCCTCTGCAGCCCCACATCTCTGGGTACAATAATCAGCATTTCACAGAGCCCTCTGCAGCCCCACATCTCTGGGTACAATAATCAGCATTTCACAGAGCCCTCTGCAGCCCCACATCTCTGGGTACAATAATCAGCATTTCACAGAGCCCTCTGCAGCCCCACATCTCTGGGTACAATAATCAGCATTTCACAGAGCCCTCTGCAGCCCCACATCTCTGGGTACAATAATCAGCATTTCACAGAGCCCTCTGCAGCCCCACATCTCTGGGTACAATAATCAGCATTTCACAGAGCCCTCTGCAGCCCCACATCTCTGGGTACAATAATCAGCATTTCACAGAGCCCTCTGCAGCCCCACATCTCTGGGTACAATAATCAGCATTTCACAGAGCCCTCTGCAGCCCCACATCTCTGGGTACAATAATCAGCATTTCACAGAGCCCTCTGCAGCCCCACATCTCTGGGTACAATAATCAGCATTTCACAGAGCCCTCTGCAGCCCCACATCTCTCTTGTAGGCTCTTACACAAAGGGAAATTCCCGGAGTGCTCAGCCATGTCCCAGTACGATTTCCTGCCCCTGGCTGCACACCCCCGGTAAATCCATGGGATTTCCAGCACAAGGAACAGCAGATCTGCCCCGAGTGGCAGCCCCAGGTGCAGGATTTGGCGTGCCTGGCTGCAGTGCTGGATGTGGAAATGACAGGGAGTGCTTGGGCAGACAGCGGCAAACACAGGGTTGTGTCTCATCCCTGGAATTCAGGGAGGGAAAACAACACGGGATCTCCCAGAGGGGGATTCCCTCGGAATGTTCCCATCAGGATGAGCACAGCCACCGGCAGGTTCCATGGGAGCAGCAATTCCAGGGAGCAAAGCCTTTTTCCGCCTTTCTCCAGTGGAATCCCAGTGCCAGGAGCAGCCCTGAGAAACAAAATCCACCAGAACTGGATAAAGGTATCTGGATATCCACCAGAACTGGATAAAGGAGGGGGGTGAAGCACCTGGAACCAATCCCATACCCTGAGAAGTGCCTGCACAACTTGTGGACACCCAAGAGGGAGGCACCAATCAAGAAATGGGTGATCAGCATGTGCAGTAGTGTAAGGACGGATAATAGAGCATAATATAAATAATAAAATGGCTTCTGCCTAATCCCTTTGGTTAGTTGTCCAGGAGTTCTGATTTCCCACAACTTCTGAACATTTAATGGAATTTTGCCCTTCTCTTGTCCGTGGGAAGAACCCTTGGGCAAATAGATGCCTGTTTGAAAACACAAAGGGCAAACTGCTCTTTGGTTTTGTTCAAAGTGAGATTCAAGCACCTTTATCTTCTGCAGTTGAGCAGTGAAGATCCCACCTCCATGTGCAGTAAAGCCCTTCAAGGCAGCCCTTCATGGGCTTGCTGAGGTGCCTGGCAGCCCAATTTCAGAGCCAACATCCCAAATGCACAAAACATCCACGCTGATTTGGGAACCTGGAGATGGAGTCCATCCATGGATGAGCTGGCTCCAGCCCTGTGTGCACAGGGATCTGGCACCCAAGGGTCCTTCCCTGCTCCAGGGTGTCCATGGGGAGCAGGACATGAGCTCCTCCTGGTTCAGATTGTCTCAGTCAGCGCCTTCATGCAGAGTTTAAACAACCCTGGTGTTTTATATCATGTTTCCAATCGGCCTTTTAATTGTTTTTATTCTCCAAACAAATCTCCTGCCCAGCCTTTGCTGGCTTTGTGTCCCCCCCCAGCTCCTCGAGTGTCTGAAGCGCTCTGGGATTTCTGGGGAGCAGCAGGGAGATGTCTGTGTGCTGTGGAGAATCTGCCAGGAATCCCAGCAGCACGGATCCAATTTCAGACAAAGTGACTCCTCCTGAGGAGTGGAACGAGTCCCTGCTCTCTGTGATCCTCACCCGAGGGGGGTTTCGGGGGCACTCCTGGGCTTGTGGCTCAGCTGTGGATAAAGACGAGGCCTTTCCGTGTCAGTGGCAAATGGGAAATCCACAGAGCTTGTCTGAAACCTGGGATGCAACAAATTGAGAGAGAGAGCAGCCGTGTCTGGAGCTCCAGGCTCCAAATCACTCCAGTGGCTTTGGCTTTGTAGTGTAACAAAGCCCAGGAGCAGGGAGTTGGGCTGGGATGATCCTCGTGCATCCCTTTCAACTCAGGATATTCTGGGACTCTGTGGAAAGGGAAAAGCTCTGTGTTCAGTCTATTCAGGGGACTAAAGAAAGAAAAGCCTCCAAGTTCAGCCTCAGCTTTGAATTCCTGGCAAATCTTGCTCCAAACAGTCACACAGACAGAATTCAGACTCAAGAATTACTCTGAGTTGGTTTCTGAGATGTTCCTGGCCCCTCCTGAGTCTGACCCACAGGGTAAAATTGGGATCCAGAGAAGAGGGTCTGTTGTCCTGGGTTTAGTGAATGAACCCTTCAGCTTGAGAAGGGTTTTGTCCCTCCCTGTTCCTGCAGTGCCTGACCCAGGGTTCACCTGAGGCCACAGGGAAAAGCTGGGTCCCAAAAATCCCAGGGAAAAGCTGGGTCTGAAAATCCCAGGGAAAAGCTGGGTCCCAAAAATCCCAGTGAAAAGCTTTTCCCAAAAATCCCAGTGAAAAGCTTTTCCCAAAAATCCCAGTGAAAAGCTTTTCCCTGGGATTTTTGGGACCCAGCTTTTCCCTGTGGCCTCAGGTGAACCCTGGGTCAGGCACTGCAGGAACAGGGAAGGACAAAACCCTTCTCAAGCTGAAGGGTTCATTCACTAAACCCAGGACAACAGACCCTCTTCTCTGGATCCCAATTTTACCCTGTGGGTCAGACTCAGGAGGGGCCAGGAACATCTCAGAAACCAACTCAGAGTAATTCTTGAGTCTGAATTCTGTGTGTGTGACTGTTTGGAGCAAGATTTGCCAGGAATTCAAAGCTGAGGCTGAACTTGGAGGCTTTTCTTTCTTTAGTCCCCTGAATAGACTGAACACAGAGCTTTTCCCTTTCCACAGAGTCCCAGAATATCCTGAGTTGAAAGGGATGCACGAGGATCATCCCAGTCCAATCTTCAGCTCTTGGCCTTTTTCCCTGGATCTGAATTAATGTGTGACCCCACTGAAATCCAAATTCCCCCTTGGGGTGGTTCCACCCTCCAGAATCTTCTCTCTCCCTTGGTGCTGAAAGAAGGAAAAAGCCTCATCAATGGATATTTAGGATTCTCTGACATTCTTCCCCCAACACTGAACCAAAGTCAATTGTCTTTTCCAACTTTAAACTGAGTCAACATTTTAAAAAGATAAAACATTTCTATTTAAATCTTTACCTGAATTTACCATCCTGAAGTTTGGGGAGATGCAAATATAGGTTTTGTCACCGAGTGAGCAATGTTAGAATCAAAGGTAATAAACCCATTGATCTCCAGTAAGACAATATTAATATTACCATATAGCTTTTATAATTAATTTGCTGCCAGATGAAAGGGAAACACGAGGTCCTTTTAATGCTGGTGATTAAAGCAAAAAGTAAACCTTTGAAAGGCAGATTTGCATGTACAACATGTTGCACTAATTCCAGCAGATCGGGGGGAATTGTTACTGTGCAGTTGGAGTCACATTGCAGAGTTTGGGATGAAAGAGTTGCTGACTTGGGGGAGAAAAGCCTGGGCAGAGTTGGGATGCTGGGGAAGGTTTGTAAACCCCTGTTCTGGCTTTGTTTGATTTTCTGTTCGCTGCAGGGCAGGGTTTTGACCAAAGGGGTTTCCACATTTACAGAAATGTCCATAAAAACCTGGGAAAGGGGCAGGGAGAGGTCAGTGGGGTCTGTAGGGTTTTCACCCCAGCCTGATTTCATTTGCAAAGCCTACCTGTAAATTCCCTTTCTAGAAGCACCACGAGAGCCTGGAGAAAGAAATGAGTTGCAGGTTTAGAAGGGGGAGAGGTGCAGAGCTGTGCCCTGTGCTCTGCCCTGCATCACCCAAACTCTGTGTGGTAAAAAGGATGAAAGAGGGAAGATAAAAGCTCAGGGATGTGAACTCGGGTGCCTTTTCCTGCAGTTCACAGTGGGTGCATCCATCCTGTCTGGGAGCTTTGCCTTTCTAAGTGGATTTTTCCATGGATTCCCTGCTCTGTGCACAGAGCTCACCATCCCCTGCTATGAAGCCCAGACCCACTAAAGCAGCACAGAATCTGAAAAATATAAAAACTAAAACCTGAGGCATCAGAGAAATGCGGAAAAAACTGTTTATTTAACTGGCAAAGAACTCATCAGCACAAAAAAATGAACAATATTAAACAATAAAACCTCTTGCTGCTCCAAAAAAGGTGACAAACTCAGAAATTTTTTTTTTTTGGTGGGTTGTAGCTTGCCTCACCCAGTCTTTTATCAATCCCTCCAGTGCTGGAAATGCCACGGCCCAGGCCTGGCCTGGTGGGCCAGAGGTGTGAGCTGCTGCTTTTCTGAGTTTTCAGTCCAGAGCAGGTTTAAATAACTCCAAGAAAAATAAAAACTACAGTCCAGAGAACTTCTCTGCCTCAGCTAGCTAAAAACTAACTAAAAGCAAAGGGGAGCTCTGTCTTGCTGTTTTTCTGTGCTGCAGACAGCACAGTGCAGGAGAGGAAATGTGGAGGACTGAGTGCAGTTTTTTGAGAACAAACTGAGCACTTCTTCTCCCCCCTCTTCGCTCTCAGAACCAGTTTTAAAAGTGCAAATCTTATTTCTGGGCTAAACAGACAAATGGGGTGTCCTGGTTTAGGGATACAAGCATCATAAAGTCACCCCAGGACACCCCAGGACCAGACTAAAACCAGAATTTGACATCACTCTGAGCACTCCCTCAGAGGAACCTTCCCTGCAGCTCTGACTTCTCCTGGTGATGAATTAGTCAGGTTATTTACATCTTCCACTTCCCTTAATGATAGTCAAATAAAAAAAGGTTCCTAATGTTTGATTTTCCTTGGATAATTATGCCCTCAAGGCTGGTTCTTTTAGCTCTTGATGAGCGCAGGAAGGACAGGAGGGGAGAAAATCTCCAGTTCTTGATCCTGGGCTTTGATTCCTGGACAGGCAACTCCTCCACAGCAGATTTGAGCTCTTCCCTTGATGGTTCTGCTTTTTCATCAGCTCTCACCTGGGCACAGGCAGGGAAACTCTCCAAACCTGGGTGTTCTCCGGCCTTTCAAGGTTCAAAATTTCCTTCTCCTTCCCTTTTCCCTCGGCTGCTGAGGTGAAATAATTCCTGCTGGATCACCACGGTGCTTCCATCCTTTCCCAGTCTTTGTGCTCAGCAGGAAATCAGAAGCCAACATCAAGGAGTGTCACAATATCAAGTGGAAAAATTATTGTAGGGCCACGAATACTTTAAAAATCTTTGTGTTTTTTAAAAGAAGTTGCACTTTTTCTTTTCCTTTGGATGAGGGATTTAAGGGACCATAATGAAATGTCAGGAAATGCAGCTCAGGTGAGATCCTGACACCTGAATGAGTCCAGGGAGAGGTGGAAACTACTGATGTTCCCATTAAAAAAAAAAAAAAAAAAAAAAGGAAAATCTCCACAGAGGCTCTGGAAGGAGAATTTTGTTGCTGAATGTAAATACAGGAGCCCATAAAGGAGGGCTGTGATGCCCTGGGGAAGGGACTTGGTTCATGGTAATTTAAATTTTGCTCAGGTGGCTGAACTCCCCCCAGCCATCCCCACTTGGAGAATAAGGGGGGTTCACCCCGTTTCTCTCTCTGCTTTTTCTTCCCCCAAATTTGAGGAAATAAGGTTGGGAAAAAAGCCAAACCCCAATGTCAGTGGGATGGGAGGGGGGAGCTTGGGAACCTCAAGAATTCCTGGTTCCATTTAAAGTGTGTTAACCACAAGCACTTACAGGATAAACCCCTATTTCCTGGCTTTTGATCCGTGGAGTGCTGTGTATTAATTTAATTTATAAAAGTTTCCATTAACAAGGTTCTTGTGCAGTCGTGAGGGCGGTGACGGGGCCACAGACCCCAGGAGCGCTGAAATGGGGACCAACATTCCCCAAATCCCAAATATTCCACAGGCAGGGCTGGGTTGTGGCAGGTGCCCACACCCTCCCAGCCCTTCAGTCCCTGACACAGCTGAATGTGGCACCAGGGCCCCACAAATGCATAAAATCAAAGATTTTACCGATTTATTTTCCGGCCGTTGTTTCCCCAGAATGGGACGCGCAGCGGTGACAAGAAATGACATGGCAAAAGCTCCTTATGTGAGGGATTAAAAGTTAAATCTGCTTTTGTTCTAATTTCCTCCTCTCCTATTTCAATACAAGGAGCAAGCGAGGCTGATTTTCATCCTGGCCAAAGGATTTTTGCATTAAACAGCAGAAATGTGATTTTTCCTCACGGAGCCCTTCAGTGGAGCAGAAGGAGGAATTTCAGTGGTGAGCCAGGTAAACATTGCTGCAGTTCCCTCTCTGAAATCACCTTCTCCATTGACTGGGGCCACAGAAAAGTTCATTTACGGGGATCAATACCACTTTGCCTCCTGCCTGCACCAAAAACACCTCCTGCAGTCAATAGCAATTAAAGAGACAGCCAGGGACGGAAATATCGATGGAGGCGAAGGCAGAGATTTCCACCTGCTCGCTGAACGTGCACCTGGACAGCTGCTGCTGGTGAAATATTGAATTTGGGGGTGTTCCCTGGAGAGGGAATCCCCCTTCCAGAGGGGCTGGGCACAGCAGCAGGGGTGGTGCTGCAGCTGGGGAAAATTCGGGGACGCCTCTGGGACCAAACTGGGTGTGGAGCCACACTTTGGGGCAGGGATTCCTCCAAATAATTCAGGGATCAGCTCAGTTTTGTAATTAGGGGGGGAGTGACGTGGATAACTCATAAGTCACTGAGATAACTCATGAGTGACGTGGATAATTAATGAGTGATGTGGATAATTCATGAGTGACGTGGATAATTCATGCAGGGATGGATAAATCTGGGGTTAAATCTGTGGTTAAATGGACTCTTTAAAGAGGAGCACAAACTGCTCTGGATTCCAGGGCAAGGTCCTGGATCAGCTCATCCTGAAGGGCTCAGGCCTCTGGAAATCCACATTGGGGGTTTGGAAATCCAGATTGAAGAGTATGGAAATCCAAATTGGGGTAATGGAAATCCAGATTGGGGTGCTGGAAATCCATATTGGGAGTTTGGAAATTCAGATTGGGGATAATGGAAATCCAGATTGGGAGTTTGGAAATTCAGACTGGGGATATGGAAATCCAGATTGAGACTACTGGAAATCCAAATTGGGGGTACTGGAAATCCAGATTGGGGATAATGGAAATCCATATTGGGGAGGTTTGGAAATCCAGACTGGGGGTTTGGAAATCCAGATTGAAGAGTTTGGAAATCCAAATTGGGGTACTGGAAATCCAAATGGGGG
This sequence comes from Dicaeum eximium, assembly GCA_013396995.1. Classification (NCBI taxonomy): domain Eukaryota; kingdom Metazoa; phylum Chordata; class Aves; order Passeriformes; family Dicaeidae; genus Dicaeum; species Dicaeum eximium. The sequence continues at coordinate 339,289 of VWZP01005675.1, read as the reverse complement.
TACTGGAAATCCAGATTGGGGGTTTGGAAATTCAGATTGGGGATTTGGAAATCCAGATTGGGACTACTGGAAATCCAAATTGGGGGTACTGGAAATCCAGATTGGGGGTTTGGAAATTCAGATTGGGGATTTTGGAAATCCAGATTGGGGAGGTTTGGAAATCCAGATTGGGGGTTTGGAAATCCAGATTAGGGGTTTGGAAATCCAGAATCTGCAAAAGGAAGAGCAGGAAGGGGGTTTGGAAATCCAGAATCTGCAAAAGGAAGAGCAGGAAGGGAGGGAGAGGGACTGGGGTGGGATCAGTGGAATTTGGGGTGTCAGTTCCAGATTTATTAAGGAGTCCCTGCTCCCTGCATTTCCTAACTGTGAATCTGTTTTGTCTCTTACACTCGCTGCGGTGGACAAAGAATTGGGTGAGATAACAGTGAAAACAACAAAGAAATACTCTTGGAGGAGGAATAATAGTAACAATAGCAATTATAAATAGCAATAATAGTAACAGTAATAATAAATAGTAATAATCATAATAGCAATAATAGCAGTAATAGTAATAACAACAACAAAACAATAATAAAAATTAAGAATTTTTTTTTTTAAATAGAGGTTCAGGAACATCCCAGGGCTGTTGCTGGAGGTCTGAGACACCTGCCCAGGTGAGTTCTGCCCCCCAGCACCTTCCCCTCACCTCTCACACACAAAGCAAAGCCCAGCTTTATTCCCCTGTTGCACAAAAGCTGCTTTAAAGCCGAGCCTGGGTGTTTTATGCTGTCAGCCAGAGCTTCTGCCCATGTTTTATTCATGTGTCACTCTCCTGTTCATTGCTAAGGGTTTACAAATGCTTCATCAATTATTAACAGCCTGGTACCTGCTTGGGGCTTGTTGTTGTTGTGTCTCTTTTCTTTCTTTTTTTTTTTTTTATATAAAGAGGTGTTGGGAGGGTGGAGGAGAGAGCTACAAATGTAAGAAAACAAATTAAAACAGGAATTCAATAATTTACAGCCTCTCACTGCACGATTCCGAGCGAGTTCACGTTGAAAGGGAAGCAGCTGCAGCAGGGATAATTGAATTAAAGGTTTGCAGTTCTTTCCAGAGCTTGTGTGGTCTCAGCAAAGGGGAAACACACACAAATGTTTGAGGAGAAATCCAGGAGTGTGTTTAGCTCTGTGCCACAACCTGAAGTGAAATTCAGCCAAGGGATGAGGATCCCATTGCTCCAGGAATAAAAATGTCCTGGTGGAAATTCCACAGCAGCTTCAAGGAGCTCCTCCCTTGATGGTTCTGCTTTTTCATCAGCTCTCACCTGGGCACAGGGAAACTCTCCAAACCTGGGTGTTCTCCGGCCTTTCAAGGTTCAAAATTTCCTTCTCCTTCCCTTTTCCCTCGGCTGCTGAGGTGAAATAATTCCTGCTGGATCACCACGGTGCTTCCATCCTTTCCCAGTCTTTGTGCTCAGCAGGAAATCAGAGGCCAACATCAAGGAGTGTCACAACATCGAGTGGAAAAATTATTGTAGGGCCACGGATATTTTAAAAATCTCGTTGCACTGAGATTCTTGCTCTATTTTAGCTGCAGGAAGAGGCACAGCAGCGAAATAAATCCTGACAGATTTACCAGAGTCTCCTCCTCCCAATTCCCCAGAGAAACACACGAGAATGAGCCCTTCTTCCTGCTTTTTTATTTTCCTAGAAGGCAGCAAAACAACAAACATTTGCCTTTTTAATTTCCATTAGTGGCGTGTTGAGATGTTTATAAACTCTCGGAGAGCCGCTCTTTCCAAAAGGAGGAGAGCAGAGCTTCTTCCTTCTCCAAAAGAGCAAACTCAGGAGGAAATGTTGCAAAATTGACTGAAAATCTGGGGAAAAGCCTTCAGAGTTGGTGGGGCAGCTGGGAGAGCCCTGGAGCAGAAATCCTCATTTTATTTTTCCCCTCAGAGTTCAGTGGGTGCTGGTGGAAAAAACAATTCCAGGGTTGTTCAGAGGTGTCCATTCTGGCAAAAACAACCCCAAAAAGTGAAAACTGGGTTGTGCTGGAAGGTCCTGGCTGTCCCCAGTGCTGGCAGAGCCCTGGGGCAGAAATCCCCTTTTTATTTGGATTTTTGTTTTTCATTTAGATTTTAATTTTCTTTTTGGAGTTCAGTGGGTGCTGCTGGTGGGAAAAGCAATTCCAGGGGTGTTCAGAGCTGCTCATCCTGGCAAAAACAACCCCAAAAAGTGCAAAATGGGCTGTGCTGGAAGGTTCTGGCTATTCCCATTTCTGGGAGACCCCTGGGTCAGAAATCCCCATTTTATTTGGATTTTTCCCCTCAGAGTTCAGTGGGTGCTGTGCCCGTGGGATGTTGATGGGAACAGCAATTCCAGGGTGTTCAGAGCTGCTCATCCTGGCAAAAACAACCCCAAAAAGTGCAAAATGGGCTGTGCTGGAAGGTCCTGGCTGTCCCCAGTGCTGGCAGAGCCCTGGGGCAGAAATCCCCTTTATATCTGGATTTTTATTTGGATTTTATTTTTCTTTTTGGAGTTCCGTGGGTGCTGCTGGTGGGAGCAGCAATTCCAGGGTGTTCAGCATTACTTATTCTGGCAAAAACAACCCCAAAAAGAGAAAAATGGGTTGTGCTGGAAGGTCCTGGCTGTTACCAGCTCTAGGGGACCCCTGGGTCAGAATTCCCCATTTTATTTGGATTTTTCCCCTCAGAGTTCAGTGGGTGCTGGTGGTGAGAACAGCCATTTCAGGGTGTTCAGCATTACTTATTTTGGCCAAAACAACCCCAAAAAGTGCAAAATGGGTTGTGCTGGAAGGTCCTGGCAGAAATCCCCCTTTTATTTGGATAACCCCACACCGTCCCTGTCACCCAGGATGTCCCAGCCCCATTCCAGCTGATCCCATTTGCAGCTCCAAGCCAAAGTTACTCCTGTTATTCCCTGAGCTTTTATTGCTTTTCTTACCGCGCCCGTCTCCCGCTTTTAAAATCTGAATTTTTCATTTTAACTCGGATTGTGGTTTATGATGTATTTATATAGTTTTAAACTAACTTTTATACTTACAGGCAAGCAATTACTGCACCAGAGGAGCCCAGAGTTAATATTTTTGGGTTTGAAGCCTCACTTTATTTGAGACTATATAAATAAGATTCTCATGAAGTATTTATACAGCCTAAGCCAGCTCTGGGAAGAAAACAAAAGCAATGAGTAAATAATGAAGAATCAGATTTGCTCTTTTTCATTTTCAAAACTGTGTGAATTTTTACCTTTTTAAAGGGAAGGCAAAAGCTTCCTTCCCCCTCGTGCTGCTGTGGGGTTTTCACTCCTGAGTTTTTGGTGACAAATTTTGCCACAATTATTCTCTTTTTGCCCTCAATTTGCAGAGTGCCCAACACCTCCAACTCTTTTGTGCAGCGGGGAGAGCTGAGCTTCTCCAGAATGAGACTTAAAATAACCCAAATTCAGCGGTGTAAACAACTGCCACTCTACACCAGGTAATTACGTCTTCTCCAGATAATATCATTTGCATATGCATTTATACCTCCACGAGTGTTCTTAGAGACTTTAATTAAAAATTAGGCTCTCATTTCCATGATTTCATCCCTTTCTGCTACTCCCACTGTTTTTAATTTCATTTCAGGGGCCCTTTCTCCACTGAGGGGTTTTTGATGACCCTTCAATGTCTCCTAAAGACATTTCTCCTGCAGGCACCGCGTGTGATTTGATTTAGCTCCATCCCCTGTTCCTGGGTGTAGCAATAAGCCATGATTCAGCACATTGCCATCACCTAAAAATCAAATTTCAGCAGCTCTGATTTCCTGCTGGCTGTGCTGAGATCAATAGCTGGGAGCACCCTTCACCCCCGGAGCGAGGAGTGACCCCCACGTCCTCCAGGAGCAGCTGGGAATTCAGTGCAGCTCCTGGGGTGAGGGGCTCTTCATGCCCTGAATAGAAAATGGGTTTTTTTTAAGCTTTTCTCCCTCACTTTACACAATTTGGTTTTCTCAACAGGCTCGGAGTCCTTCAGAGTCTGTGCTCTGTCACTGGTGGTGGGGATGTGGGGAGAGCTGGGGAGAAACTCCCCCCGTGGTGCTTCCCTGGGGGCTGCACCCACAGCCCTGATCCCAAATTGATCCCAAACTGATCCCAAATTGATCCCAAATTGATCCCAAATTGATCCCAAATCTCACCTGTGAAGCTGCTCCCCACTCTTGGTCTGGGTTGGAATTAATCCCTAAATCTCCCCTGAGAAAGTTCTCCCCACTCCTATCCTGGTTTGGAATTAATCCCAAATCTCCCCTGTGAAACTGCTCCCCACTCTTGGTCTGGGTTGGAATTAATCCCTAAATCTCCCCTGAGAAAGTTCTCCCCACTCCTATCCTGGTTTGGAATTAATCCCAAATCTCCCCTGTGAAACTGCTCCCCACTCTTGGTCTGGGTTGGAATTAATCCCTAAATTTCACCTGGGAAGCTGCCCCATCCTATTCTGGATTGGAATTAATCCCAAATCTTCCCTGGGAAGCTGCTCCCCACTCCTATCCTGGGCTGGGAATGTCCAGAGCACTTCCAAAGGAATCAATCCCTAAATCAGCCTGGGATTTGCTCCAGTGGGACAAGCACATGGCTCCCTTTAAACTCAGCGATCTGGAATATTCCTTGGGAAGCCTCTGATGGTGATGCAGGTCTTGGCAGTGCAGGTAAAGGATTTTTATCCCCTCAGGAAGGCTGGGCAGGGACTCGTGGCATGTCCAGACACCACCCCCCAAAAAATCTGCTGTCCCTCACATTCCCTTCACTTCTGGAAGAGAAAAGGTTGCAAATTTTGTCATGAAACTGAAAAAAAACTCCAAAAACTCCTTTATTTTCCAAGCTTGTGTTCCATGCAGGATGAACTGCTGGCTTTGGGTAGAAAACTCTTTGCCAAACCTCGCTGTGGGTTTGAAATGTCCCTTTCCCATCCACTTTGGGGCTGTTTCTGCCCTTTCAGTCATGCTGATGAACAACTGGCAGAACCTTGGAACTGTGAATATCGATGCTGTGTGGGCAAAAAGAGAAGAAATCGGGTTCTGAATGGCCAAGCCTGGGATTTCATGAGGCAGAACAACTCTGCAAAGTCTGAGCAGACTCCACAAGGTCACGGAAGAAATTCCATTTCCCACCTTGAGGCCCTGCAGGCCCATCCTTCTTCCTCGAAGTCGTTTCTTGTCAAGTGGGAGAAGCTCAGGAGCACTTTCAGTGCCCACCTTTAAATGAGATGAGTTGTTGAACTCGGAGGGAACACAGGATATTAAGGAAACACAGCTGGTTCTGCTGTAAATGCGCCTGTGGCTGCAACAGCCACCGTGGGCTCTTTTATTGATATTATTCTGTCTTGTTTGCTCGCCTGCTGCTTCTCCCTGTCTTCATTGGCAAAATCAATCTCTCCTGTCTTCCTTTTTCTTGGCTTTTTTTTGTTTTATTAAACCATTGTTGCCTTTTGTTGTGAGGCCAGAATTGATCCCTGGCGAGGAGGAAGAGCCATAAATAGAGGGAATCACAGCAGAGGGAGTTGGTGTTTAACAGGTTACAGCAGCAAAGGACAAACCCTCAGGTGTCCCAGCGGAGATTTTGGGCTGCTCAGGTGTCCCAGGGGAGATTTTGGGTTGTTTGGGTAGATTTTGGCTATCCAGGAGATTTTGTTCAGGAGATTTTGGGTGTCCCAGGGGAGATTTGGGGTTGTTCAGGTGTCCCAGGAGAGATTTCCTCACCCAGAGGATCCATTCAGGTGTCCCAGGAAAGATTTTGGGTTTCCCAGGAGATTTTGGGTGTCCCAGGAGAGATTTTGGGTTTCCCAGGAGATTTTGGGTGTCCCAGGGGAGATTTCCTCAACCAGAGGATCCATTCAGGTGTCCCAGGGGAGATTTTGGGCTGCTCAGGAAGATTTTGGCTATCCAGGAGATTTTGTTCAGGAGATTTTGGGTGTCCCAGGAGATTTTGGGTGTCCCAGGGGAGATTTTGGGTTTCCCAGGAGATTTTGGGTGTCCCAAGGGAGATTTCCTCACCCAGAGGATCCATTCAGATGTCCCAGGGGAGATTTTGGGTTGTTCAGGTGTTCCAGGAAAGATTTTGGGTTTCCCAGGAGATTTTGGGTGTCCCAGGGGAGATTTCCTCAACCAGAGGATCCATTCAGGTGTCCCAGGGGAGATTTTGGGCTGCTCAGGAAGATTTTGGCTATCCAGGAGATTTTGTTCAGGAGATTTTGGGTGTCCCAGGAGATTTTGGGTGTCCCAGGGGAGATTTTGGGTTTCCCAGGAGATTTTGGGTGTCCCAAGGGAGATTTCCTCACCCAGAGGATCCATTCAGATGTCCCAGGGGAGATTTTGGGTTGTTCAGGTGTTCCAGGAAAGATTTTGGGTTTCCCAGGAGATTTTGGGTGTCCCAGGGGAGATTTTGGGATGTTCAGATGTCCTAGGTAAGATTTCCTCACACAGAGCAGTGAGGACTCTTTGGGCTGAACCTCAGACAGCGAAATTCATGTCTGTGTGCACACCCCAGATTAAACCTGCTCCGAATCCGAAATAAAGAGCCAACAAATCCCAGCAGACAAGAATATTTTCCATCCCTGCAGTTATAATCAGCTGTGGAAGAGAGGCTTGGAGGTAACAAATCACCTGCCCAATCTTTAACCCCAATTACCAACTGCTTGTGCTCATCCATAATTGTCTTCCTTGAGAACTCTTTCTGCTGGGGAGGTGCATGATGGATTGAAGTGGTGCCTGCCTGTGGACAGTTCCAAAATGATGCATTGTCTGCAGGTTCCAGTTTCCTAAGCCACAAGGTATTAACAGTCCCAGAAAGCCTGATCTGGAACAGAGACCAGGCAGAGCTAAATGGACAAAATAGGTATTTATTGAAAGGATTTAAAATGACACAGCTTGGGCAGCACAAAAGCCTGGCCAGGGCTACACCCAGGGTGAACCCAAGATGGATTCTGGCCATGAGTTTTTACACTTTTAGAAGTTTTGGTTCATCTACATATTGGGTTCAGTCGTCCAATTACAGCTCTAGGTCATGAAGTCTCAACCCCCTGGCTGTTTGTGCTGTTTGTCCTTGATTCTCCAGCTGGGAAGGGATTGTTCTGTCTCACTGCCCCAGAGCACCTGCTACCACCTAACATGAAGTTCCAGAGTTACCAGGCAGCAGAGAATCTGAAAAATATAAAAGCTCAAACCCAAGGCATCACCGTGTTCTGTCAGTTTTCTTGAACTCTGCTCTCCTTGCCTTGAGCAGCTCCTCGCTTTCAGCTGTTTTATTCCTTTTGATTCCACGTTTTTCTCAGTTATCTTGAACTCTGCTCTCCCTGCCTTGGCCTCCCGAGGCTGTGATGTGACAGTGGCAGCCAGGAGAGGCCAGGCCACGTTTCATGGGCTGATTTGTGGAGCTGGTGCTGGGCAGCCTTGAAGTGCCTCGTGTGTGCTCTTCAGAGCCAGTTTGAGCAGTGGCTGCAGGTCTCAGAGTGTCGCTCTGTGTCACTCTGTGTCACTCTGTGTGCCTGCAGTCTGTCACTCCAGTGGAAGGGATTTGCTGCGCTCTGACATCGGGAAGGGTTGGGCCAAATCTTCTCCTGGAGTAGCTGAGCTCACTCTGATCCCAGTGGCTGCACCTGGGCCATCCCACATTTTTTTGTGTGAGGCTTCCCAGGCAAAGAGCAAGAGAGTTATGGATAAAATTGAAGGTTTCTGTTGCATTCCTGTTCATCTCTTACCTGTTTGTATCCCTACCTGCTCTTGTTAAACACCTGTTCATGTTCCAGTTAATGTACTCATCTTTATCGTTTCAAATGCCCATGGTGAGGTTCTCCCTTGTTTTATTCTTTTGTATTTTGGTCCCCTTTGTCCCTTGTCCCTCCCTAATTCCGTCGGGAAATCCTGCCGCTGCTCCCTGACTTCCTCAATTCCCAGAAGGGGTTGCAAATATTTGCATATTAAAATCATACAGACACTGGTGAATAAAGACCACGCTTGGACAATGAGCCAACCTCAAACCCACTTTAGAACCACCTACCCAGGATGGGAAAGACCCCAGGAGGCAGGAGCTACCATTAAAAAACAAACCAGCCACCCTTGCTGTAACTTAGAGGGCACCTAAACAAGAAAACACCCCTAGAGCACCGAGCCAGCACGAGTTTCCTGATGATACCACGAGGACAGAGACCCCAGCCCTGCCAGAAGTGACAGAAGTGACAGAAGTGACAGCTCTGCTCCTCCTCCTCCTGTTTGTCAACCATCGAGAGCAGCGGCGACAGCGCACCCCGAGCTTCCACCCTAAAAGAGCTGATCCAAATAAAGGCCTTTCAAAGGAGAATTTCTCCTGGCCCTATTTATTTCAAGAGGAAATGTTTCAATTTTCAATAATTCTGTGAAGCTGCTCTGAAGAGGGAAATCCCCAAAGTTGTGGGGAGTCAGCTGAGTAACGTTACTCACACCGATACGGCGACACAACGTTGTCCTTTATTTGTTTAAAATGGCGATTTATATACATTTCAATATTGTTACATTTTCAGGCGTCCCCTCACCGGTGTGCAGCACAGAAAGAATGTAAATAAACATTGTTCACTTTTATCTTTAAGGTGGTTAAGGTACTCAATCCTACATCTATCCTTACACACACAATCTACTTTGTTCTTCTGCATGCCTTAAACTGATTTTTAACTGCGCCACAGGCTTTGTTCTTCACTAGGCCTTGCCTAGGCCCAAGCTGGGTTACCCATTTATTTCAGGAGCAGATTATGCCTTTGCTCCTTGAGAAATTCGGCTCCACTGCTCCTGCAGCCAGAGAGGAGCTGCAGGGCAGGTGCTCAAGTCAGGAAATCAGCTCAATTCAGAAAATACCTCATGGAAATTCCTGCGCTGCAATTGCAGCTGCAAAAGCTCTTTAATGTCCGCGCTCCGTTATTAAATACTGGAATAAAGAGCTGGGGAATGGATTCTGCTCTGGCTGTGGTTTTGTGGGAGTGTAGGTCAGGTCCCTCAGGATTTCTGAATAAATCTGGGTTCTTGAGGAGCCTTCTGAGTGCTGGGCTCCAACCTCCAAAGCAGGATTTATCTGCTGCAGCCGTGGCTTTTTTGGAGGATTAATTCACTTAATCATAACTGTTTCCTGCAAGCATTTTAATCAGCTGCTAATCCTCATCTCTGCCTTCACATTAGCTAATTAAATCAAGTTATTATTTTTAAGTGTTCCCTCAAAGCCAATGATTCTTATGGAAATGGGTGAGGAGGTCTGTGAAATGTCCTGGACAGAATCCTGTTCTTTTGGGGGCTTTTGGTGGCTTTTATTGAACATTCCTGTGGCAATTTAGGAAACAACCTCTTTCCTCATGTTGTACAAGGAGCCAGTTCTGTGTTCTTGTTTTTATTCATAAAGACAAATAATAAAATTAATGCCTTTGGCGGTGGTAGCGGATCACCCTCCCCCCCGCAGCTTTTAAGCAGATCTTTGTGATAAATGGAGTAACTTGCCAAAAATAGCAATAAACAAATTACACAAGCAGAGTTCAATCTGCATTGAATCCCCACAGACGTATCTGGGAAAGCTTGTTAGAAATAATTGTGGTTTTGTTCCATTCCTCCCTCCCCTCAGGTTTTGTTAGAGCAGATAACAGCAGATAACAGAATCCTCTTGGTGGGATTCATCTGGAGCAGTCTGGGGGAGTTTGTGCTGCTCCCAGCTGGGACACCCTGGGACCCCTGGGGGCTGTGGGCACTGCCCAGGACTCAGAAAGAAAATTATTTTTAAATTTCTGCATGCCCTGGGACCCCTGGGGGCATTCTCCCTGTTTTATTCCCAGCCCCAAAAGGAATCTGCTGTTCCCTCCCTGGTGCAGAGCAACACAAACACTGCACTCCCTGGCCTTGCCTCTCCTCAGCCAGGACTGTCAGACCTGGTGCTGTTTAAGGATTTCCAGATAAATTTTACCTCTGGGAAATCTCCAGGTATTTCATTACGTTTCTGGAATAATTGTCCTCCCCTTTTGCTCGTTTCTAGGGGGAAAGATAACACCTCTCTTTCATTAATCAGCCTTCTTTTATCTAAATTATTCAAATACTAGGCGAGGTCCCTGCTCATCCTGCTGCAATATAGGCAGCCTTATACTGAGCTAAGGACACTTCGAAATGAGATTTAATAATATAGCAGGACATTTAGCATATATTAATTAAATATCAGCAGATGGTGAGGAGAGCCCTTGCTGGGAGTGAGTTCAGAGGAATGGAAGTGCCACGTAATTACCCCAACCTGCAGAAACAATGGAGGTGCAATTACTTTTTTATTAACACATTACACTGGCGTGCAAAGCCCAGGAATTTAATTACTGCCCAACTCCAGTTCTGTGCAGTGGCAGTGGAAAAGGGTTTGGATTCTCCTCCAGGAGAGCAGCTCTGGCACCCCAGGAACTTGGAATAAAAGCTGGGCATGAGGTTGGGAATAAGGATCTGGTGGTCCAGGGCTGCACTCATGGAGTGAACCTGAAAATTGGTGTGAAATCTGGACATTTCTGAGTGCTTCATCACAGAAATGTGAAATCTGGAGATCTCTGAGTGCTTCAGCACAGAAAAAAAAGTGAAATCTGGACATTTCTGAGTGCTTCAGCACAGAAATCCCTGTGTGAAATCTGGACATTTCTGAGTGCTTCAGCACAGAAATCCCTGTGTGAAATCTGGAGATCTCTGAGTGCCATCAGCACAGAAATGTGAAATCTGCACATTTCTGAGTTCATCAACACAGAAATCCCTGCTGGCAGCCACTCATTTGGAGTTTTACCAGGCCAGAGAGGGATTTTTGTCCTTCCCTCCAAGCCCTTCCTGGGTGCTCCACCTTTGGCTGAACCACAAACATTTTAGGATTAAAATTCAGCTCTTACAAGGATTGGCATAAAATCCCTGTAGGTGTGGCAGGATTTGGGGTTTCCAGCCCATTTTCCAGCCCAGAGCTGCAGGGGGAGTCTGAGCACCAGAGAGTTCTTGTCAGGCGCCTTTGAAGGGTTTGGGATCCAGGTTGGTGGGGCTGCTTCTTCTGGGGTGGGAACACTCAGGATTGCAGCAGCTGGCTGAGCTGCCTCCCCTGAGACAGCAGTGCTTATACAAAAATAAATTAAACCCTTAATCCTGCAGACCTTTTTCCCTGCAAAACCCTCATTTGTGCCTTTTTCCAGGGCAAAGCGATATTTAGTGGCAGAAGCAGCTCTGTTAACTTATGTTGGTGGAGTCCCTGTTATATTCAACCTGACATAAAATGCCAAGAAATGGCCAAGAATGACATTTAAATGCATGGAATCGACAGCCCTACCTCTAGGTGTGGGTTTGCTGGAGCTTTTTCCCCCCTAAATAATAATGTAAAGCTACATTTGCCATCCAGTTCTGCTACCTTAAAGTACCTTGTTTGACATTTTACTGTGATGAGTGAACCTTTAACAAGGTCATTAGCTTTGAAGGATTTTTCTCCCGGGGCTGTGGCAAGCAGTTTATTCTAAATAGCCAGGAAGAGAGAATAAAATATAAATAAAAATAACACCGTGTAACTGTGAAAGATTTCATTTGTAAAGAACATAAAGTGAAAGTCTCCACGAAATAATCCGGCCCTTCAAGAAGCCAGCAGTCGTTGAAATGAATAAATCCAGGCACAGCAGAATAACTCCATAAAAATAACAACCAGCACCTCCAGGTTTATGGCAGAGGAGGGGAGCTGGGGTAGTTCTGAGCTGTGAGCATTCCCAGAATTGCCACTCAGCTGGAGAGGGAATGGCAGCAGAGCGAGAACAGGAATAAAAGTGGTCAGATTCTCGCTTCAAAAGGCAGTGGGGTGAGATCCTAATCTGTATTTTTCTTGAATTTGTGGATTGTGAGAAGGCAGACCCTGGGAATTGCGAGCTCAGAGCTCCCAGTTCCCAATGGATGCTCTGATTGTTGGTCAGGGAGAGCCCGGGGGTGGCTGCTGTGGGGTCACACCGAGCTGCAGAGCCCCAGTGCTGACCTCCCACAGACCTTGGGCACCACTCTGGGCAGGAACCCTTGACCAGAGGGTTAAAATGAGATTGTCCATGAGCAATTCCAAGGGAATGATGTGGGAATGAACCCATCCTGTGCCTTCAGGAGGCACCTGGGCTGTGCTGCTCCATCTGCTGCCTTGAGAGGCTGAGCTAGAGCAGAGGCTGGGCAGAGTTAAAGGATAAAGCAGGGATTTATTCAAAGCATTTCCTCCATGGATCCACTTGGGCAGCACAAGAGCCCAGCCAGGGCTGCACCCAAGATGAACCAAAATGGTCCCAAAATAGACAAAGTCATGGGCTCTGTCACTTTTATAAGTTCTGCTCCATTTGCATCTTGGAGTTCATTGTCCAATTCCAGCTTTAGCCCATCCAGTCCCATCCTTCTTGTTTTCCTCTCCTCAGCCCACGTTGTTTGTGCTCCTGGGCCTGAGGTTTGGATCATTTGTCCTTGGTCCCCAGCTGGAGAAGGAATTGTTTTGTCTCCCTGCGCTGTGCACAGAGCTCACCATCCCTTAATGTGAAGCTCAGAACTACACACTAAAGCAGCACAGAATCTGAAAAATATAAAAGCTAAAACCTGAGGCATCACACCCCTCTGGTGATTTCCTGACATCCTTCACTGCTTTTAGCCCTGAGTGGGAGAGCCCAGCTCCTGCTGGGAACCAGTGGGATCCCATTCCCGAAGTCAGGGAACACCTGGCTGTTTATTTTTCTGGAGATTCTGCCTGAACCTCTCTGGCAAGCAGCAGCACCAAGCCCTGGATGTGCTCTCAGCAGCGATTTGTCCTTTTTGGATCTGATCTGCAGCAGTGAGGACAAACTCCTGCAGAGACAGAATGCACTGGGACAGAAATGGATTTCAGAGGGGCAATCCAGGCAGTGGGCAGCAGTAGGAATTCCATTTCCCCCCGTGGATGCTGGCACTGCTTCTGTGTGTCTCTATCCGTGCAGGACCTGCCAGGCCCTGACAGCTGAGTGGTTCGGTGGGAGATCAAGGAAATGCTCCCAGACAGTGCTGGAGATGTCTCTGTCAGCTTCCCACCCGCCCTGAGAGCAGCCAAAGCAGAGCACGGCCTAATTGGCTGGCGTCTCATTAATTGCACTATTTAGTCAGTCATTATCAATGAGCACGAGAAGGAATTTTCAGATATTTATTTGCTGCCTATAGCACGGGAAACATCTCCTATTTCATACACAAATATGTTGCCTCTTATCTCTCGTCTCACAAGGGATTTGTTTAACCAAGGCTCCGGCTGATACGAGCCGGCTTTTAAATTGAAAAATTGCAATTCATTCCTCCCCAACTTTGATACAAGTCTTATCAGCAGGAGGAAGTGACAAAAACATATCTCTTCTCCAAGACAGAGGAAGGATTAGCTGAGCAGCAGAGGAGACTTTGTTTGGTGTCTCAGGAAGGAGAAGAATGGGAGGAAAGCTCTGTCCTTCACTGAGCAGACCAAGGGCTGCTGCTGGGCCTGGCTTTGCAGAGCCGGGCACCTTTGGGCTCCTCCTCAGGCTGAAATTATTGCCAAGGTTCTCAGGGGGGGAAAAGGTGTGAAATAATGAGGAACAGCCAGGTGGGAGAGCGGGGGATTTGCTGTGCAATGTCCTCAGGAGCCACTCCATTCCCTGGAATCAGGCACAGGAGTCCCCAATAAATGGATTTTGTTATTTTAACCACTTCCTCTCAGAATCCCCCTCAGGTTACCCGTGGTTTTAACGGGAGGAGGACCAAAGCCTGTGTTTGCTCCTTACTCTGCTTTTTGATTGAGTTCCAGGCCCAACCAGGCCTAATTAAGGCCCTTTTTTGCTCTCTGTGAGTTCTGCTCCAGGCCTGTGGGTCCAGACTCGTGATTTAATCATTCCAGGGATCGATGGGGGGGATTTATGATTCAGCTGGATGGAAACTTGGCAGAATGATAATGTGAAATGCTCTCTGATAATCAATATGTGATGGGAAAGGGCTTGAAAGTGCAAAACTCTCCAGATCTGCTACAAGCAGCTGAATTTAGCAGCTTTACGAAGGGATGGTGGTAAATACTCAAATCAAAAAAAAAAAAGGGGCTCAGAACATGAGTTGATATCTAAGATCTGTCAGTCTGAACTATCTTTATATTATGTGCAGGTTTCAACTTAATTCCAGCTCCAAGGTGTGCCACAGCTCCAGGGTGTAACATTTCCGTACCCTTGGACAGAAAACAGTAAATTCAGGCTCTTAATTACCCAGACAGACTTTGAGTGTGGAGGGAAATTTATGTGAGATCTCTATTTCCCACTTAAAATTCCATGCCTGCACTTACGCTGGAGTGGAATTATTCCCCAGCATGGAAGTGCTTCAATCCATCCCAATCTGGATCACTTTTGCTCTCCTTTAAGGGAAGAGCAGCAATAACTCAATTAAAATGACATTGTGCTCATGGTGGCTCGTGCCAGCTAATAAATACTCGGAGCTGTTGGTGCCACGTTGGGGCTCCTGCGCCGTGTTTGAAGAGCGGCTCAATTTGACGTTTCGTGTGTGTTAAATCTTCCCCCTGAGCCATGAATGAAGTGTGGAAATGGGAATGGTGTCCTGGGGAGGAGGGGCACTTGTCACACTCCTTGTGACGAGTGCCTGGCAGCAGTGGTGGCACTTTGGGGTGGGGGCAGAGCCCTGGGGACACCAACTTCAAGCGCCACACTGCAAAGGAATTTGTAATTCCTTGCAAATGGCTCTTCCTTCCAGAACAATCAGCATTTTTTGGTATTAATTCCCAGCACCTTTGTGATTTAATAACCTGCACGGGGAGGAACATTTCCTCTCCGCTTCCTTCGTTGCTGCACATCTCTGCAATCCCAAAATGTTTTACAAGTGGCCCCGCTCTGGCTCAGACCTCCCCATCTGTTTGCTCGAATAATAATCAGCATTTCTATTCTGCCAGCGCCCTTTGTGGTGCCCGGTGTCTGCTCGGAACCATCTGCTCGGAATTGCCGGAATTCCGGGATTGGAACCGTGCCTTTGGCCCGCCTGGGGAACCTGGGAGGGTTTTCCAGCTTGCACCTGAATTCTGGTTTGATTTCCAGAGCAGGAGCTGGTGTGAGCTCCCCTGCCCCACGTGTGGCCCCGTCTGAAGGTCAGGGAGGGAAATCCCTGGATTAGAGGGGATCTTTGTTCTTCCTGCTGCTTTTCATCTCTTCTCCAGAGGGGGAAAAGCTTTGTCTGAGCAAAGGGAAGATCTCACTGCCCGGGGCAGTCCTTCCCTGGAGCTGGTGCCAGTGACTGAGAACAGTGTCCACTGAAGGAATTGTGTGCGTGAAATAATAATAATAATAATAATAATAATAATAATAATAATAATAATAATAATAATAATAATAATAATAATAATAATAATAATAATAATAATAAATGACAATAATAATAATTTCTGTGTTAACACTTTTGTGCATTCTTTTGTACAGCCAGTAAATATAAAGCAGTAAGACTTCCACAGGAGTCTCAGTAATATTTCATCCAGCTTTAAGAATGATATTTTTAGGATATATTTCCTGAAGTTTTCACACTTTTGATGTCATCACTGTATCTGCNTATTATTATTATTATTACTATCATTCTTATTTTTATCATCTTCCTATTTACTGCCAGGCTTTCAGCAGATCTTCCTTTGGCTAAATCCCATCATCCATGAGAAAACCCCTCAGCCTTTCCAGCTTTCCCTGTGTGTCCCGAGCTCTCTTTGCCGTGGCACCAGGAAGGAGCTGCCTCGTTCACTCCCGAGGATTTCAGTTCTCCCCTCCCCTGGATCCTGCTCTCCCATTCCTCCCCTGTGCCTTTTCTGCAGAGGGAAATTGAGGATTTTTGCTGTTCCTCCCGTGCCTGCAGCTCTCAGAAGAGCAACTCAAAGCTTTTCACAACAAATCAATTCCTGCTGCCACGTCAGGAGCTGGGAGAGACACGAAAGTGCCCCAAATTCTTGTGCCTGGAGGTCAAACCCGCCCTCAGGAGCATTCCCGGGGCACCGCCCAGCCCCACCTGGTCCTGCTTGGAGCAGGGATTGGAACAAGGGCACCTCCAGAGCTGCCTCCCAAAGGAATTCTTGGATGAATCCCTGGTTTTGGTCCATCTGACACTTCCAGCCTGTGGAGGCCCTTGGGTTCTGCAGCTGGGAGAGCTGGGATGGACATTCCAGGGATGAACATTCCAGGGATGAATATTCCAGAACATTCCAGGGATGGACATTGCAGGGATGAACATTGCAGGGATGAACATTCCAGGGATGAACATTCCAGAACATTCCAGGGATGAACATTGCAGGGATGAACATTCCAGAACATTCCAGGGATGAACATTGCAGGGATGAATATTCCAGAACATTCCAGGGATGGACATTCCAGGGATGGACATTGCAGGGATGAACATTCCAGAACATTGCAGGGATGAACATTCCAGGGATGAACATTCCAGGGATGAACATTCCAGAACATTCCAGGGATGAACATTGCAGGGATGAATATTCCAGAACATTCCAGGGATGGACATTCCAGGGATGGACATTGCAGGGATGAACATTCCAGAACATTGCAGGGATGAACATTCCAGGGATGAACATTCCAGGGATGAACATTCCAGAACATTGCAGGGATGAACATTCCAGGGATGAACATTGCAGGGATGAACATTCCAGAACATTCCAGGGATGAACATTCCAGGACATTCCCGGGATGAACATTGCAGGGATGAACATTCCAGAATATTCCAGGGATGAACATTCCCTTTGCTCTCTGTGTTGAGCGAGCTGCAGCCATGCTTTAAACGAAGAACAAATTCTCCTAATTGTTTTTTTGTTTTGTTTTGGTTTTTTTTGGTTTTTTTGGGGGTTTTTTTTGGCAGATTTTCCTTCATAAATTATTCTCCGACTTTACAGCTCCTTAAATCCGGGTTTGCAGCGCTGTTTACAAACCCACGGAAAGCGATGCCTGAGCAAATAGACAATGAAAAGGATCTTGTAAAGTGCATTTTTGTGTAATTGCTGCCTGAGAAGTGTCCGTGGGGGAGAGAAAATCTTTCCCCGCTTTTCAGCTTTGACATTCAGAGTGTAAATGTTTGCAAATCTGCCTCTTCCTTCCCTAATTATTTGTTCCTCGAGCTGGTCCGGCGTGACAACAGCGCAGAAAATCTTTCCCATCACAGTTCTGGGTTTTCCGATTTATGGGGAAAACTTGGGATATTCCTGATATTCCTGTGGGGCAGTCAGGGTGAAACCACTCGGAGAAAAACCAGCAGCAAAAATGTGCAATAAAACCCAGCCCAGGAAGTCTGTCCTGCAGGCAGAGAGTGGCAGGGCTGGTAATTTTATGAATTGTAGCATTAATAAAATATATTTTATTCTATTTGATGCTGGCTTCGGAAGGTTCATGTATGATTATTATATTTTTAAGCATCGGGATTTTTTTTTTTCTAAAGGCTTTACTGGAGGCTAAATTGAGATCTAATACGAAATTCAAAGAGGTTCTGCTGAAATGCCATTAAAATTTCAACTTTATGTTCTTTCAGGGCTTTAAAAGTTACAGAGGCAAAGCAGTACAAGCCAAGAGGAATTTAACTACCGGATTTCTGCGTTCTGTAATGGGCAGGGTGTCCAAAAAAGAGACAAATTTTCTGCTTTCTGAGAAGGATTTGGTAAAAAAAACTGCTGAGGAACGAGTCCTTGGCCCATCCGCGACTACAAATGACACATAAATGTCTCCGAGCGTTTAGAGGCTGGCAGGATGGGTTTAATTTACAATCCTGAGGTAGAAAAGCCTGGGGAGAGCGTCCTTTGCAGGCTGCTGGGCACCAGCATCCCCATTTAACACCTGAGCCCCGCCACAGACGCTCGCAGCTGGAATTCTGGCTGGAGCCTCTCCTGCAGCTCTTGTGCTTCGTGTAGGAAAAAAAAAAAAAAATTAAAAAAAAAGAGAAATATCACAGCCTGCCCTGCCTCCCCGCCGTGATTGCACAGGGCTTTTAATTTCAGCGATAGCCACTGAAAAATTCATGGAGGAGCCTTTCTGCTGCCCCGTGGAGCTTCGGTGGTGGCAGGGAAATATTCCCTGGCTCTGGGAGGGGTTTGGGTGAAGTCTCTCTGCTTTTAGCTCTTATTTAAAAAAAAGAAAAAAAAAAGAAAA
>VWZP01005675.1:284686-321037 GCA_013396995.1 Dicaeum eximium | reverse complement strand
TTTTTTTTGGATGGGATTAATCAGCACATCCAGGATATCCCGGATAAGTGAGAGCAGTGGGAAGGGCAGGAACAGGAGTGGGAATTCTGCCCGGGGCTGCTCCCTGCTCACACAGCTCACAGGTAAATTGGGATGTGCATCCGTGCCCAACATTCCCGAATCCAGGGCTTTTCTGGCTCCATTTTGAGGCTCAAGCAGAATTTCCCTCTCTCCAGCTCACTCTTCGTGGATTTTGTCCTACTTGTTCACACAACTGTTTCTTCAAAATCTCCGTGCCTTTGTTTTGACAGGGTCGAACATTCCCCAAGGGGTTTTCAGGCATTCATGTGGAAAAGGGGGAAAAAAAATGTTCCTTGCTGCAGCAGGAATGACCCAAAATTGCTGTGTGCACTGCAGGTCCTTGGGGTGCCTGGCCTGGCCATAAACTGGTTTTTCCAACTTCAGCTGAATTATTGCCACGAGATAATGGGCTGATTCCTGGAGTCATTTTTAATTGATTTGTTTTCATAACAATAAAATGGAACAGAGAGAAATCAAATCTTTTTGGAGAAAGGGAGTGGGAGGGGAGGGCACTGGAAGTGGGCAGGGGGAACTGCTCTGGCCCCTTTGGATTTGTTCCTTTTTCAGCCTCACATCTGCACTCCGTGGAAAATTAAAACACAAAACGCATTTTTCTGGCACAAAATGCTCTGGTGCTGAAGGCAGCGTTGGATGAGCAAAGCCCTGAGTGCTGAGGCATCAAATAGAAGATTTTGATATATATAAATATATATATATGTATGTATGTTACATCATACATCCAATATAGACACAGATCCTAAAACTGAAATTCCTGAAGCTCTGAACTCGTCATTTCCTGTCCCTCTCCTCAATGACATTCAACTGCTTTACTTTGTCCTGCCCTTCAGCTGAAGCTGAAAGCATCCTTGAATCCCAAAGCTTTGGGTCAGTAGGGAATCATCCTTTTCAAATCTTGGGTTTTTTTGGCGAATCATCAGCAAACTCCGTGGTTGGTGGTAGGTGAGGAATTCCATCCGTGGAAGAGCAAAGGGGAAGGATCATTCTGGAGCCTTCCATGGGCAGCAGCAGGGACAGGGGGCTGCAGTGACTTTGTGCTGCTGGGGCAGGGTTTGCACAGAAGGGTGGAGGGGCTGTGCTGGTTCTGGCAGCAAACACTGGGGTTTTACCCAGGAACTGAGCTGTGACCTGAGGTGTGACCTGAGGTGTGACCTGAGCTGTGACCTGAGCTGTGACCTGACTGCACCTCGGATCTCATCCTCAGATAACCCAGCTCCTGTTCAGCCGGCTGGGAAGGAAACTGGGGCTGATTCCAGATGAGACCCCTGCGGGAGCTCTGAGCTGAGGGGCTGCTCCTGCCTCGCCCTCACCCAGCACTGAAGGTTTGGTGTCAGTGCTGAGTTTATCAGTTCTGAGCTGGTGAAGGTTTGGTGTTGGTGCTGAGTTTATCAGCTCTGAGCTGGTGAAGGTCTGGTGTTGGTGCTGAGTTTATCAGCTCTGAGCTGGTGAAGGTTTGGTGTTGGTGCTGAGTTTATCAGCTCTGAGCTGGTGAAGGTTTGGTGTCGGTGCTGAGTTTATCAGCTCTGAGCTGGTGAAGGTTTGGTGTGAGTGCTGAGTTTATCAGCTCTGAGCTGGTGAAGGTTTGGTGTCAGTGCTGAGTTTATCAGCCCTGAGCTGGAACCAGCACCGAGTGTGAGCTCAGCAGAGCCTCCCTGATCCGTCCTGACAGCAGCGCTGTGCCTGTGCCTGGCCGGGTTTAACCCCTGTGCCCGTGCTGCCCTGCTCCTGGGGACAGCCCTGGTTAG
This sequence comes from Dicaeum eximium, assembly GCA_013396995.1. Lineage (NCBI taxonomy): Eukaryota > Metazoa > Chordata > Aves > Passeriformes > Dicaeidae > Dicaeum > Dicaeum eximium. Next base: position 319,214 of record VWZP01005675.1, on the reverse strand, counting down.
GGCAGGGGACAGTCCTGGCCCATGGGGACAGCCCTGGTTAGGGCAGGGGACAGCCCCAGCTCATGGGGACAGCCCTGGTTAGGGCAGGGGACAGCCCTGACCCATGGGGACAGCCCCAGCTCATGGGGACAGCCCTGTCCCAGCAGGGCCCTGCTCCATTCCCAGCCTTCCACGGGGGCTGGCAGGGTGGGACCCCGGCACTCCCTGCAGGGACACGGGGACACCTGGGAGGCTCCTCCTGGCCTGGGGACGGGGCTGGGGGGCTCTGATTTGTCTCTAACATCTCCGGGAGGTGCCTGAGCCTCAGGAGATGGATTTCCTGGGAACGGGATGCCAGCTCCATCTCTAAAATCCAGCCTGTGCGGGCAGCCTCGGTGAGATTTCCCTGCAGGGAGAGTTTTGTTCAAACCCGGGGCTGGAATCGAAATTTTTCCCAACATCTGTTCCCGCCTCTGCTCCCCTGATGCTGCTGGTGAGAATGTCGAGTGTGGCCGCTCAGCTTTTCCTCCCCCAGCTTTTCAAAACCTTGGCCACGGATGTTGTTTATGGCTCGCTCTGTTTTTCTTCTCCTTTTTATGGACTCGGCTTTTCAGGCGCAATTAGAGTTTGTTGATGCAGATTTCTGCCGAGCAGCTGTGTCAGTTGTTTTGGGAAGTTCAGGGCTCTGCTCCTAATGTTCATTAAAAACCTCAGTCAAGGCCAAAGGAAAAGGGATAAAAAGGTGATTAAAACCCAGCCACGTCCTTGCCCAGGTAAACAAAAAGTGTGGTAAGAACAGGAATGGAAGCCTCCAACATTTTTTCTGAGTCCCTGCCAGAAAGTTCATCCATAAAAGTATTAAAATGTGCAGTGGATGGAATCTGCCTTACCTTTGGCCACGGTGAAAATTGTACACGATTTATTTCTGCTCCCGGTGTCCTGTCCCACATCCACCCCGCACTCTGCTCTCACACCTCGGGCCCTCAGCTCCCCAAGGTGTTTTAAATGTTTCTGTTTAAAGGAATCCAAAGTGAGAGGAATGAGGGATTTGTCTTTACAAACCAGCTGTGGGTCTGCTGGTGGATAAAACCTGCACTGAGAGAGAAAAGAAACAATGGGAAGGATTCCACTGATTGATGAATGGAAATAAAGATATTTGCCTTTACAAACAAACTGTGGGTTTGCTAATAAATGAAATTGGATGTTGGAAGATGAAAGGAACAATGGGGAAAAACTCTAAAAATTCCATGAGAATTAAAAATCAAAAAGTGGGGTTATGCATTAGAGGGGATCAGGCGTTCTGGGAAGTCTGAACCTCTCGAGTACCTCAGCCAATGGGGAAAGAGAGAAGGGAAATGCGGCCGGGAAATTGGGATAAAAAGGAGGAAATTGGGATAAAAGGGGGGAAATTGGGATAAAAAGGAGGAAATTGGGATAAAAAGGAGGCTGCACCCTCCAAAAATTGGGGAGACCCCAGGGGAATGCCCCATGGCCTCTCCTTTTATTCGAATAAAGTAAAAGGGACTCCTCTGTCTCCTTTTTGGCCATAAATCTCTGATGTTTGTGGATGAATTTTCCTGACAAAAGGTTTGTTTAAAAGGCTTTCTATTTGAAAGGCTGGGGTTTGGACACTGAATCGCATCTGGGTTCATAAAAAGGGGTGGGAGGTTTCCCCTCTCGTTCTGAAGGTCTCAGGTGAGTTCAAGTCTTGAGGGTGTGACTGAGGCAGGAGCTGCTTTTGTCCTGACCCAGCTTCTGGGGAGATTCCTGGCGCTGCTTTGTGCAGGAAAAAAGGACTGAGAGCTCTGAAACGTTCACGGGGATCAGCAAATTCCTGCTTGGAACGAACCCCGAGCGTGTTTTGTGTCAATCCTGCAGTGACATTTCGGATCTGCTGCTCCGAGCGAGGCTGATCCGTTGGACAGGATCAAAGGTTAAAGCTTTGTGTCAATAAATCACGTTTCTTGGGTTTATTATTAGGGTTTATTATTAGGGTTTATTATTAGGGTTTATTATTAGGGTTTATTATTAAGGTTTATTATTAGGGTTTATTATTAGGGTTTATTATTAGGGTTTATTATTATGTGTCAATAAATCGAGTTTCTTGGGTTTATTATTAGGGTTTATTATTAGGGTTTATTATTAGGGTTTCTTGGCACAAACGGCTGCCAAGGCAATGGAAGTTCTGCTTTTCCAGCTCCTCCAGTGAAATGCCTGAAATTCCCTCCCCAGGAAAATGGAATTGGGATGGATTTTGGGCTGAGCTCCCTCTGTGCAGAACCGCTCGGAGCGGAGCTGTGGCCAAAGAAAGCGCCCAGGGAGCCCTCCTGGAGCGGGGATGGGAGATTTATGGGCCATGAAAGGGCTGCCAGGAATGCACTCGGCGGAGGGATAAACGGGCGTGAATTGGGGCAGCTCCTGCTCGGCTGCAGTTCTGTTGGCTGGTGGAATTCAGATCTGAATTATCGGAATTATTTGAATTATCGGGATTATTTTAATAATCTGAATAATCGGAATTATTAGAATTATCTGAGTTATCCGAATTATTGGAATTATCTAAATTATCCGAATTATTGGAATTATCTAAATTACCCGAATTATTGGGATAATCGGAATTATTGGAATTATCTGAGTTATCTGAATTATTGGAATAATCTGAATAATCTGAATGATCAGAATTATCAGAATTATCTGAGTTATCTGAATTATCTGAATTACTGGAATTATCTAAATTATCCGAATTATTGGGATAATCGGAATTATTGGAATTATCTGAGTTATCTGAATTATTGGAATAATCTGAATAATCTGAATGATCAGAATTATCAGAATTATCTGAGTTATCTGAATTATCTGAATTACTGGAATTATCTAAATTATCCGAATTATTGGAATTATCTAAATTATCCGAATTATTGGAATTATCGGAATTATCTGAGTTATGTGAGTTATCTGAATTATTGGAATAATCTGAATTATCCAAATTATCGGAATTATGTGAGTTATTGGAACTCTCTGAATCCTGCCCCAGGGTGGTTCCCTGCCCGGAGCTGAGTGGGACCCGTCCCCCTCCATCTCCCGGGGGCCAGTGCTGGGGATGGATATTTTGGAGCCTGGAGGAAATATCAGCCCCATCCCAAAAGGGAATCGCTCCCTGCCGGGATCAGATCCCCGCACCCACCACAGATCCTGCATTTCCTCCCTTTTACTCTTTAATTCCGGATTTTAGGCACTTCTCCCTGGCAGGTATCCCTGGAAATGCGGGGCTCCCTGGGCTCCCCCAGCTCCAGATGCTGGAAGCTGCTGAGGTCCCCTGGGACTTTTGGGAAGATAAGAAATTTCTCTGAATATCCCGGCTAATTATCCTGTGGGAATTGCATTTATCTGGCAGCATCTTCTGCGAGAAGAACTCGCGTGTTTTGTAAAATCTTCCAAGCTGAAGGTGACTTGTTTTGTTTTGGAGCACGAGCAGAATTCTCTGCTTTCCATAGCAACTGGAGTTTAGCAGCAGAAATGTCGGGTGCCTGGGGAGATGTTGGGCTTTGGCTGAAAATTTTTGACAAAAAACATGGTCAAAATGTAGAATTTTCTTTATTTGTAGAAGAAAAAATTAAATATTCCTTAGGGACAGCCTGGGAGAAAATTAGGAAATACTCTTGGTTGTGTTTTCTGTGCAATGCGAATTTAGGGGTGAGGGCGGAAGAAACGAAACGTTGCTGTAAGAAATCGCTGGAAAAAAAACAAAGAATGTGCGAAACCAGGGACATTCACACCTTTTTGTGGTGCAGCTGCCACCGGCCACGGCCACCCCGCTGCCAAGGAAATCCTTCCCAGTCCCTGTGAACTCTGCTCCCCTGTCTTGCAGTATCGCACAAATTTTGAGATGATTTGGAAACCAAGTGTCTGGAAAATACAAGTTCCTCTTAAGGGGATTTTTTATTTTCTCTCCTACGTTATCGCTTAGGAAAAAATGCTGATAATGACAGGAGCTGAGATGGCAAAATGAATGAACTGGACCACTGAATTTGGGGTTTGGAGGCAAATATTGCAGGGAAATAGCCCTGTGGAAGGAGAACAAACCCACAGCACCTCAAAAACCCCACAGCACCTCAATTCTCTCAGTTTAAATCAAACCCACAGCACCTCAATTCCATCAAAACAAACCCACAGCACTTCCATTTCCTCAAAAAAAACCACAATACCTCAATTCTTCAGTTTAAAACAAACCCACAGCACCTCAATTCTTTTGTTTAAAACAAATTCACAGCACCTCAATTTCCTCAAAAACCCCACAGCACCTCAGTTCCTCAGTTTAAAACAAACCCACAGCACCTCAATATCTTATTCCATTAATTTCTGCCCTTCTTGCTTTGCTGGATGAAGGAACTCTTCCATCCCTGGNAGAAATAGCCCAAATCCTTCTGAACAATGGAGTAATTTTAATAAATAATATCAGCCTTCTGATATTGGAGTCAAGAGTCTTGATTCACCCCGAGGGGACTCCAACAGCAACAATTGGTGACCCCTGAGACCTGGGGCAAGACATCCCCACTCGATCCTGCTCCCCCCATTCCCTCACCCCACGCACTGTCTCACTTTTAGATCTGAGAAAAAAACCCCAAAGGAATAAAACCCATTCTAAAAGGACAGAAACGCGAGCAGCTGAGCAAAGCCTTTGCAGCAGGAGCTGGGAAATGCTGCTCTGGGGCTGGGGGCAGCTCAGCTCTGTAATTACACCTTCATCATCCCCAGCCCTGCCAGGGCCCCTGGGCTGTGTTTTCCAGCCCCAGCCCTCAGCTCCTGGCTGGAATGGGCTGTAGATTTTCGCTGCAGACGACAAGGTCAGTCCTTTGATCGGGCTCAGGCTCCAGGCTGGCCGGCACTTCCCTGGATGCCAGGCGGGAGAAGGGGAGCGCAGCCTGCCGGGGATCAATCACTGCAGGGCAGGTAAAAAGGAGCCTCTGATTCACCGTCCCCGACCTCCCAGGCAGCTGAAAAATGAAAAAATGGGCAAGGGGGCAAAGGGAAGAGCAATCTCTGCTTTTCCCTGCGTTTTCAGGAGCCTCCTCAAGGCTGGGTTGGTGGGGTGGGGTGAAGAGGGAAATCCCCCAAAATTGTGGGGAGTCAGCCAAGTAACGGCATCGCACCGATACAGCCACGTCAGGCCCTCGTTTATTTGCTTAAAATGGCGGCTTATATACATTTCATTGTTGTTTACATTTCCAAACATTTCTTTGTTGGTGTACAGCATGGAAAGAATGTAATTAAACATTGCTTACTTTATACTTAAGGTGGTTAAGGCACTGGATCCTATTTCTACATCTGTTATTACACACGCGATCTGCTTTGCTCTTCTGCATAACTTAAAATAACTCCAAAGACGCCACAGGCTTAGGCCTTTACTTAGGCCTTACCTAGGCCCAGGCTGGGCTGTCCAGCTAGTTCAGGAGCAGATCATGGCCCTGCTCCCTAAGAAATTGGGCTACAGTGGTGAAGAGTGTGGCTTTGAGCCAGATCTTATGAGCTCTCAGCGATCCCTTCACACCCGGGATAGCCCAGCTGCCAGGATGGCTTCAAAATGAGCAGGAGGCTCTTGTGGCGCTGCTTGAAACAGAAAAAGGTTTAATAAGAAACAAAATAACAAACTCTTTACAGAGAAAAGCCGTGCCAGGGTAAGAGGTGCTTGCTCCTGCTAAGCACCCCACAAAAGCGATCAAATCTTTTGTTCTGTCCTTTTTCTATCTAATCACCCAGGTGGGATCTCTTGGCCCCAGTCCAATTGAACAGCCCCAAGTTTGAGGTGAAGGACAAAGGGTCCTGTAAGGTGTCCCTTGTACCAAATTCGAAGAGAAGTTTCTGGAGTCTTTGCCTTTTTTAGCATAGAGTATCTGGAAATTCTGTTGTAATTTGGTCACCCTGTCAACAGAGAGCACACTCCTACACAGCGGGGATGGGATTATCCAGGACAAATTCCCTGTGGGGTGGCCCTTCAGCTTCCAGAAGGGGATGGGGGAAAACCTGAGCCCTGGAAACCATGAAATAAAGCTGAGCTTTACTGGTCTGTAGCACTAGTCTGTAAAAGCAGAGCTGCCCTGCTGCAAGCTGGGCCCCCACCACAACTGGAGGGGCAAAAACTCCTTAAATCCTACAAAAAGTCTCCCCCAAGCTCTCCTGTCCAAGCTTAGCCAAAGATAAGCCTTGCCACAGTCAGGTTTGGTTTGTTTGTTTGTTTGGGTTTTTTTTCTTTATTATTTCCTATAATTCAGAGTGGTTCCAGTAATCAAGAGGGGACAGAGCCCTTCCCACCCCTCAGATGAGAGCTGGATAATTAAATGGATGTTCCCAATCCCACACTATTTATGGCAGTTTCTGTCGGGTGAATTAATGCTGCATCTCCACAGATTCTCCCCTGAACAAAGGAACGGCGAAAGGAAATCGATTTGTATCTGGTTCTACTGCACATGGATCTGAGGGAGAGTTTATCTCTGAATTATCCAATATCACACAGCAGCATGGGGCTGCTCGGCCTCCAAAAAATAAATATATATAAAAATATATTAAAATAAAATAAAGTAAACCCAACTTGGGGCAGATTGTTCTCACTTTGCAGAGGCACAGACGAACACAGAAGGTTTTTCAAGCACCTCACAAGGGTGGGCAAGCAGCTGTGCTGGGGCAAGAAGATAAAAAGGGATGGAACAACATAAAACCAGGCCCAGGTTGGGCTGTGCAGGGTTAGAAGAGGCAGCTGAGTGGGTCTGGGGGATCCTCTTGAAAGGAATGAGGGAGATTTGTCTTTATAAACAAACTGTGGGTCTGCTGAGAAATAGAATTGGACACTGAGAGATGAGAGAAACAGTGGGAAGAACCATGAATTCCATAGGAATTCCACCGACTGACACAAGGAAAAGACAAAATGGGGGATACATTAGAAGGGGTCTGTCTTAGGTGATTTGGGAAGTCTGTGCCTCTCAAGTACCTCAGCCAATGGGGAATGAGAGAGGAAAATTAGGATAAAAAGGAGGCTGCGGCCTCTAGAAATTGGAGAGACCCCATGAGAAATGCCCCAGTGCTACAGAAAATGGAGCTGAAGAGGGACAAGAAGGAAGAAGGGACAACACCCCAAATCCTCCATCTTGTCTCCTGTTCACTCTCATATTAAAATCCTAAAACCCTGAATTCTTCACCCTGTGATAAATTACCACTACTCTCTAATTCACACCTGTGTGCTCCAACTCATCCCAAAGCCTTGGCAATTTTTCCCAGGGATGAAGGTTAAAAGCAGAGTTCTGCTGGGGGTCAGGGCTTCCCAAAACAGGCAGAGAGACATTCCCTGTGCCCTGGATTCCAACACACAGCGAACAGGGCTCTGGGTAGGAAATACTGCCCTGGAAATGTCCCCAAGGCCACCTCACCCCGTGGGGGCTGAGATTCTCCAGCTCCAGCCACAGGCCAGAGGGAAAGGGAAAAGCTCCTGAGGAAGAAAAGCACAGGAATTGGGATGGCTGGTAATTTGTTTTGTTCTCACATTTATTCCCCAGGAATGAAAATACAGCAAGCCCAGGATCAGGAGTGCCAAACGCTGAAAAGTTGTGAAAGACAGGCTAATTATAGGCTGCGTTTAACAGATGGGAAAGCTGAGACCAAGACAGGCCACCAGGAGAAACAGGGCTCTGTGACAAGCAGGGAAAACTTGGACCGGTGCTTTTTGTCAATCTTCCTCCTCGTTTGGTTTTAAAGGCACAATTAATTCGTGTTTTCAGGTTTTTTTCCTACAAGCAGAAGTGATTTATTGTGCTAAAAACAACGGAAGGACAGCAAACAGGACAAGTCTGAATTATCTCATGTTCAGCTGCTCCAGCAAATCCCTGGACACAGAGCTTGGGGGCCAGGCTCTTTCAAACCTGAAAGAAATTCACCTTCCAAAAGACTGACAATGAAAAAAAAACCAGTTGGAGCTTTTCTGAAACGAGTCATTTCCCAAATAAGTTTCTGCAGTTGTTTTCTCTACAGAACTCCTGTCCAAAGTTCCCAAGCACTGCTCAGCTTTGCTGGTTATTTTGAAAGGCCTGGTCTCAAAGGACAACTCCCCCAGCAGCTGAGTTACAACAATTTCTGTAAGAACAGGCCTCAAACCCTATTTTTTCCAAAAAAATACTTGGGGATGAGCACCAAGAGTGCCTCCTTTCCCCCAAAACATCTTTATTCCAGCACACAGCACCCTGCCACAAGCTGAGAAACCCCTTCCTCTCTCCGTTCAGCCCTTCAATCTCAGGCTTTTAACATCTAATTTGAATTTCAGGCTTTTAAAAGCCCATTTGAGCTGCCAGCCCCGGAGATGGAGCAGGAGCAGACACCCAGCCCATCACCCAGCACTCCCTCCAGGCTGTGCTCAAAAAAAAGCAACTGGAGAATTTAAGGCTAATTGCTCCCAAAATATAGTCCCTGTTTCTGTCATTAGAGCCCCTCTGGGGAGGAATTCACTCCAATAACTGCTGGAGTTTGGGTTCTGCATTCAGGAGAGGGTGGAAAAAGTCCCCGGGCGCTTTTTGTCACCCAGCTGTTGCTGTTCCATAAAAATTCACCTCCCTGGCAGCCTCTTGTCAGTCCTTGTCCTCTCAGGCTTCACAATGACCCATTTTTGGCTTCTTTTCACAGAAAATTCCCTCCCAACCCATTCCCTCTTACGCTTGACACACTCAGCGATCCACAGCCTGGCGTTTTTTGGAATTCCCATTCCCCAGATCCCAGCTCCAGAATGGATACAGAGCTGAAAAATCGATGCTGTTTTAAGGGGAAAAAAGGGTTTAAAACACGCTGTTTATGTCTCAGTGATGAGATTCCAGGCTGCAGAGACAATCAGCAGCAGTGCCCTGTGAAACATTCCTGATATATTCCTGTCAAACCTACAGACTGAGTGGGATCCATGGTAATTAAAGCTCTGCTTGCAGCCCAAACCCACAGCTCGTGGCAGAGAATTCTGGACGAGGCCAAGCCCAGCAAAGCTGAGCCCCTTTTCAGCTAAAAATCAACCAAAAAAAAACCAAAACAAAAAAAAAAATCAATGTTTCCTCAGAGTGGAGAACAGCTTGAAAACAGACAGACACATTGGAAGGAGCAAAAATAATTTCTGACCGCCCCCCTCAAAATGTATTTACACAAATCTGAGTTTCTTCCAGCGCTCTCTGGCTGCTCAGGGAGCATTGATTGATTTTCCAGCCTCCTGCCCTGCTGCTGTTAATTTGACAGGCCGGCTCTCCTCGGCCAAGAAATTGTGTCTGACCACTTTTCTCGTGCTGTTTTTAGGCTGATAAAGTCCAAAATTCCCAGATCAGCTCTCCCTGCTGCTCTGGCTGGGTTTTATTGCAGCACAGGAGGAGGGAGACAGGGGCATTTTAAGTAGAGACCCGGTGTTTTAAGGCTTCTGTTTGCACACATTAATTGGGATTAGCCTCACATTTATTCTCCTTATGGCTCAAAGCCCTTTGTCAAGGAACACTTGTCAAGTTCTTCTGGAAAACCAGCTAAGCTGGGAATTGAATCGCTTGCAGTTTTTACCCAGAAAAAAGCCTAAATTTGGAAGCTTTGTGAGAAAATAAAAATATTTTCCCTCCTCCACCGCTCTGCATTGTAGGGAATGAAACTTGTGAAGGGCAAAAGAACCAGAAAGCCAAAGCTGACACCAGTTGTACAGGAGTTTTTCCAGTATCCAAATTTTATCCAGATGTCCATTTAAATGCAGGGAATCCAGCCCACAGGGAATTTCTAATGAAGTTAAATAACTCCAATGTGCTTTCATAATTTAACAGGGCCCACATAAACTGGAAAAAAACCACATTTCATTTGCTTCCTTCAGCCTTAAAATCAACACAAGGTTTTTCTTTTCCAGCCCGAGTCCTCAGGCAAGCAGGGAAGAAGAAATGTGGATTTTTGGGTTGTGTTTGTGTCAGAGCAGATGAATGAGATGAATCAGGGACATTTTGCACTGAGCTGAGGGGTGGAACTGAGGGATTGGGATGGAGGGACTGGGACAGAGAGATGGACTAAGGGATGGGAATAAGGGATTGGAAATGAGGGATTGGGAATGAGGGATTGGGATGGAGGGATTGGGACAGAGAGATGAACTGAGGGATTGGGATGGAGGGACTGGAATTGAGGGATTGGGAATGAAGGACTGGAAATGAGGGATTGGGACAGAGAGATGAACTGAGGGATGGGAATGAGGGATGGGAAATGAGGGACTGGGAATGAGGGAATCCTTCCAGATTCCAGATTCCAGACTGGGAACGAGCTGGGACCCCAAAGTGACCAGCAGTGACCCCAAAGTGACCAGCAGTGAATTACCTGAGCTGGGGTCCCAAACTGACCAGAAGTGCCCCCAGAGTGACCACCTAGGGGGGTGTTGCCCCACGTCTCAGGGGTCACCAATTGTTGCTGTTGGAGTCCCCTCGGGGTGAATCAAGACTCTTGACTCCAATATCAGAAGGCTGATATTATTTATTAAAATGACTCCATTGTTCAGAAGGATTTGGGCTATTTCTGCCCAGGTACAGAGCTGGCATCTTGCTTCTTCCAGCTCCATACCCAAACTCTGCTAGAATCCCCAAAATGTTTACAAAGTCAGAGAGNCAAGCAGGGAAGAAGAAATGTGGATTTTTGGGTTGTGTTTGTGTCAGAGCAGATGAATGAGATGAATCAGGGACATTTTGCACTGAGCTGAGGGGTGGAACTGAGGGATTGGGATGGAGGGACTGGGACAGAGAGATGGACTAAGGGATGGGAATAAGGGATTGGAAATGAGGGATTGGGAATGAGGGATTGGGATGGAGGGATTGGGACAGAGAGATGAACTGAGGGATTGGGATGGAGGGACTGGAATTGAGGGATTGGGAATGAAGGACTGGAAATGAGGGATTGGGACAGAGAGATGAACTGAGGGATGGGAATGAGGGATGGGAAATGAGGGACTGGGAATGAGGGAATCCTTCCAGATTCCAGATTCCAGACTGGGAACGAGCTGGGACCCCAAAGTGACCAGCAGTGACCCCAAAGTGACCAGCAGTGAATTACCTGAGCTGGGGTCCCAAACTGACCAGAAGTGCCCCCAGAGTGACCACCTAGGGGGGTGTTGCCCCACGTCTCAGGGGTCACCAATTGTTGCTGTTGGAGTCCCCTCGGGGTGAATCAAGACTCTTGACTCCAATATCAGAAGGCTGATATTATTTATTAAAATGACTCCATTGTTCAGAAGGATTTGGGCTATTTCTGCCCAGGTACAGAGCTGGCATCTTGCTTCTTCCAGCTCCATACCCAAACTCTGCTAGAATCCCCAAAATGTTTACAAAGTCAGAGAGAGCAATTCTTTATATCACAGGTTGAGAAAAGCAAACCACATCTCCCATATCGGGAGACAGGCAAAGGAATGCATTTTGTCCTTGAAACACACACACACAGGGATTTGAAATCTGCAGAGAAAAAAGAGCTTTCCATGGAAGGAAAAACTCAGCAAGTTTGCATCCAAGAAACTTCTAAAATGTCCAGTGACACAGGGGTGGGGAAAAATCCAACGAGGCAGGAGACACCAACTTTCACCAGACTGGTCAGCACGATTTGGGTGACATCAGAGCAAGAAGCCACCCCTAGAGCACCGAGCCAGTGAGGACAGAGACCCCAGCCCTGCCAGAAGTGACAGAAGTGACAGCTCTGCAGACTCCTCCTCCTGTTTGTCAACCATCGAGAGCAGCGGCGACAGCGCACCCCGAGCTTCCACCCTAAAAGAGCTGACCCAAATAAAGGCCTTTTAAAGGAGAATTTCTCCTGGCCCTATTTATTTATTTCTCCTGGCCCAATTTATTCATTTCAAGCTGCTCAGGACAGACATCTCCAGGGGCACTTGGCTGATTTCTGCCCTCCCGGCCAGCCCGGAGGCCACACCTGAGCCCCTCTCCCCTCTCTGCTGCATTTATCCAGCTCTGCTCACACCGATAATAAGTGGCCAAACGAGCTCCAATCCAGCTCGTGTCTACAGTTTGTTTGTGTCTCAATTCTGCCTTTTATTACATTTCTATCCCCAGGCTTTGGCATAATCCTCGTTATTTACTTTCCGCTTTCCTCCTCAAACCCAGACTTATTTTTCCCTTTATAAATGACTTCCTTTTTTTTTTCCTTCTTCTTTTTTTTTTTTCTTCTTCTTTTTTTTTCAATATTAAATTTTGCAATTCATTCTCAACGCCCGAAAAAGATTTGTCCTGAATATAAAATAACTGGCTCTAAATTATGCACAAATCCACAAACATCTTAACTAGGATGCAAACAGCTCGGGGAGTGAAACCTTAGCCTGGGGTCACAACTCTTTTAAGGACAAATTCAAATTATCCAAATACAGATTGGCCCGAGGTGGGAATCTGTACCTGGAGATCAGCTGGTGCCAATAGAGACCCCAGAAAGGGAAAGAGAAATAATAATAAAAAGGGAGAAAATCAATAATAAAAAGGGGGCAAATCAATGATAAAAAGGGGGAAAATCAATAATAAAAAAGGGGGGAATCAATAATCAATAATAGAAAAGGGGGGAATATTAAATGGGGGTGAATATTAAAAACGGGGAAAATAATAAATAATGGGAAAATTATAAAAAGGGAAGAAATATAAATAAAAGAGGGGATTTTTTTTTAAAGGGAGAAATATTAAAAAAAAAGGTGGTTTTTTTTTAAAAAGTCGAGATCTGATGCAGGAGGATCAGGGGCCCATCTGATAACAGGGACCGGCCATTTATCACCTCAGTGAGGTGCTCCGGGGATGGATTCCTCAGGAAAAGAGAATTCACCAGGCAAAAGGGGGAAAAAAAACAGGAAAATAGGCTGGAACATCCACAGAACCTGCAGGGCTTCCCCCCTCCACTGCCACCCAGTCTGGCATAAAATAAACTCAATTTCTTGGGCACCAGCACCAGAGCTGAGCTCTGCAGCCCAAATTCACCCTGGGAATCTCCCCCGGGTGGCTCAGGAGTGTGGGATCTGCAGCTGAAGCCTTTTACAACTTCACAGATCAAAACAAATCCAGCCGAGCGATTTTTAATCTCTTATTCCATATCGCTTCGCTTCTTTTCTTTTTGGAGACTATTTAATTTAGTCCAGACTAATGCAGTTGGCTGCTGGGAGGGATGGGAGGAGGAGAGAGGAGCCTATGCCCTGATATTCCCTAATAAATCCAGAGTGGCTGATGTACAGCAGATATTAGAGAAGGAAAGTTCTTTGTGCGGGCAGAGATGACAGCACACCCTAATGAGAAATGATTTTGAAGCAGTAATTTAAACCCCATACAATAATGACAGCGAGAGATAAATCATTCATGTTTCCTGGTTGGTTTGGATTGTGGTTTTTTGGGGTTTTTTTGGTTTTGTTTTTTTTTTTTCCTCCAGGGTTTTTCATCTGGAGGAGTCTCCAGGCTCTTCACGGTCTCTAATTGACAAGAATCAATTCAGGGAGTGTTCACACACAGATCCAGCCAGGCAGGGGCAGGGACGGCTCAGAGCACAGATAACAGGGACACGGGCCTGGGCTGGGATTTGGGGTTTGTCCCCTGCATTTCTGCAGAAGATTCCACCACTGAGGGGCTGGAACCCCTCGGGTTTTTCCTGCTGCTCACCTGGGGCAGGTGACGTGGCCAAGGAAGTGGCCAAGAGAGCAGAGAGGAGCTGTTGGCAGGAGAACCTGGCACCACTGGGGACATCCAGTCCCTCCCTGATCTCTCATGGCACCACTGGGACATTCCTGGCACCACTGGGGACATCCAGTCCCTCCCTGGTCTGTCCCAACCTCATTGGGGACATCCAGTCCCACCCTGGTCTGTTCTGACCCCACTGGGGACATTCCTGGCACCACTGGGGATGTTCCTGGCACTGCTGGGGACATCCAGTCCCACCCTGGTCTGTCCTGGCCCCACTGGGGACGTTCTGTCCTTACCCTGGTCTGTCCTGACCCTGTCCCCACTGGGGACATCCAATCCCTCCCTGGTCTGTCCTGACCCCACTGGGGACATCCAGTCCCTCCCTGGTCTGTCATGGCACCACTGGGGACATCCTGGCTTGTCCTGACCCCACTGGGGACATCCAATCCCACCCTGGCTNGCTTGTCCTGACCCCACTGGGGACATCCAGTCCCACTCTGGTCTGTCCTGGCACCACTGGGGACATCCAATCCCACCCTTATCTGTCCTAACCCCACTGGGGACATTCCTGACCCCATTGGGACATTAAGTCCGACCCTGGTCTGTCCTGGCACCACTGGGGACATCCAGTCCCCCCTGAGCCGCTCATCCCTCAGGGAAGTTGTGGGGGATTTGTTTTTCCAGCCCCTGCCACAAAACGCCTCCCTCTCCCCCTCCCCCCACGCTCCTTCCACGCTTGCAGAGGCAATAATTTCATTAAGTGATTAAGTGCTTTTATTCCTCTGACTCACAGAAGACACGCGAGCATGAATTTCAATTAGTGTTCCTTACAGGGGAAATGGGAAAGGGAAAACATTCCTGAGCAGAGAGCTAAACCACCCCTTGCTCCTGGCTGCAGTGACTCCATCCAGCTCTCCACCAAGGCTGGGGCAGCTCAACTTCTACAGGAGTTTGAAGTTCTCAGGATAAAAAAAATTAAACTCAGCCAATGGTTTTGTTTCTTTTTTTTTTTTTTTTTTGTTTTGTTGGGGTTTTTTTGGGTTTTTTTTTTGTGGTTTTATTTTTTTTGGTTGGTTGGTTTTGGGTGGTTTTTTTTGTTTTTTTTTTAGTGTGAACCCCCCTGTTTTTTCCATGGAGTCCTGTACAATAGTTTGGAAATTCAGTGTCTCACTTGCTTTTGCTCCTAATTGCAAGAGGGAGCAGCTGAGGAGAGAGTCAGAGTTTTCTATTATGGAGATGCTGCAAGGGAAGAACTAAAACAGATCCTTCAGGAGAGGCAGGTTTCCATCAGAGCCCCTCCAGTATTTCCTTGCTCTGCACCAAACCCCTCCCCAGGAGGCAAAAATTCCAATTTCAACAGCTGCCACTCAATCGCCAAGGAGAAACTTTTAATTACCGCCTCAGCTTGATGAATTTCTGCCCTCACCACCACTGGCCAGGGAGGCTCCTGGAAGTGCACAGGGAGGGATTTTCCTCCTGGGCTTCCCATTTTTCCCTCTCCATCAAACACTTGGAGAAGGTTAAAGGAGGAGGGGGAGTGCTGGGAGCCATCAGCGCTGTTTGTGTTTGTGCTGCCTCCTTCCCTCCCAGCCAAGGCCTTGGGGGATGCAGCTGCAATAAATCAGCAGCATCTCTTTCGTTCTCCAAAACGCCTCTAAAATGTCCAATTTCTGCAAGGAGCCCTCCCTGAGTGGTTTCTTACAGCTCAAGCTGCTCCACCAGCACAAAGAAATCAACCCTCAGTCAGCTCTGCCTGCCAGGAGCCCACAGAGGAAATATTCCAGTGACACCCCTCAAATCCTGGCTCCAAGGGACAAAGCACGGGGGAATTGTAATAAATTTGAGTCCAGAGTTAAATAAAAACCAGCTCCTGGGCCTGGTGCTGTCACTGAACCAGCCCCAGCCTCCAGTGAAGGGACCTGTGCTTGAGGAGACAGCCAGAGAGAAGAGATGCTGTAGCAAAAAAACCCAAAAAACAACAAGCAAACCACTTGAAAAAGGACATTTTTGCTAGAAGAGAGCCAGAAAGGAGACCCCAGTGAGCTCCAGTTTGGGTTTAATCTGCCAGTTCCTCTCTCCCAGGCACTGGCAGGAGGATTTGCCCTCTCCCTGAGCACGGCTGGCCTGGAAGGTGCCCCGATAGGAGCTCAGGGGGTTTTGGGGATAAAGCCCAAGCACGGTGAGGAGGATGCCCTGACAATTCCTGTGGCTGCAAAGCTGTCAGAGCAAAGCCCTTCTGCATCTCCACACTCCAGGCTGAGCTCACAAATCACGTAATTAGCAGGGGAATTAGCCTGGGTAATTATTGACAGCGGCCCTGTGCAGTGCTCAGAGCTCTGCGGCCACAGCTCCTTCCAGGGGTGTGAAAAACCCCAGGAATGGGGGTGAATCCAAAGAAAAACCAAGTGTAGGAGCTTTGCAATCCAGTTTTTGTGGCAGCAGCAGAGTGTGGAGTGTCAGAACGGTGACAGCACAAACTGGCAACAAATCCCTGCCCCACAACCTCTTCAAAAATCAGCTACAGCCCCAGCTGGGAGGCACAAAGTGCAGCTTTTTCTTGGTTTAACAGCACATTTCTGTCCCACTGCTGCTCCTGACAGGATGGACACCCTTCCCATCAAAGATCAGCCCCAAATCTTTCCCCATCAGGCACAAAATTGCCAGGAGGGCGGCACTTCCAGCCTGCCCTGAGCCGGGCCAGGCTGCCAGCAGCACCAAACGGAGCCCACGGAGCAGCAGGAGGGAAAATCCCATTTTTGTGAGGGGATGTGAGGGGCTGTGCCTGGCTGTGCCTGTTGAGCCAGGCATGAAAAAGAAAGACTCCAACTCTCAAAGACAGCAGGGCAAAAAGGGAATTTAATACAAATTCTGCGCCTTTTAATAACGTGACTCGCTGAAGGGAATTATGGTTGGATACAGAGAAACATCCCTCACCTCATTGGTAAATCGGAAATATCATTCCTTGAAGGACAAACTGTTACAAACAGCAGCTAACTATTGAGAGGGATGACAGACTTGTGTTTACAAACAAACTGTGGCTCTGCTGGTGGACAAAACCAGCACTGAGAGATAAAAGAAACAATGGGAAGGATTCCACTGATTGATGAATGGAAATAAAGATATTTGCCTTTACAAACAAACTGTGGGTTTGCTGATAAATGAAACTGGATGTTGAAAGATGAAAGGAACAATGGGGAAAAACTCTAAAATTCCATGAGAATTAATAGTTAAAAAGGAGGGTCATACATTAGAGGGGAATCTCGNTTTATTCGAATAAAGTAAAAGGGACTCCTCTGTCTCCTTTTTGGCCATAAACCTCTGATGTTTGTGGATTAATTTTCCTGACACTATTATAAACAACAGCTACAGGAAGACATGACAGCAGTCTAGAATTCTAAGTTTCCCAAGCAGTTCTCTCTGTTCTTTCTTTGACCGAACTGAGATTATCCAGAGTCACCCGCAGCAATAATTCAGGGCAGGAGCTCTGCTGTGCAGCCTGGTGAGCACACCAGAACTCCCTGCACCTGGAGCTCTTCATCATGTGCTGCACATTAAATTCCTTTTCCTCAGAAGGGCTGGGATTTTACAACTTCCAGCTCAGTCTGCAGGAAAACTCCTTCTCCCTGATTGTGCAGCCCTCTCATTCCTCACTCCAGACACGCCTGGAAGTGCTGCTGCTGCTCAGGGAGCCCTTCCCCGACAGCTCCTGGCTTTGCTGCCTTAAAACAACATCTTGTCCTGCTGGATCTCCATCACAACCCAGAGCACGGGATGAATTTTTGATGCTGTGAGGTCCCGCCACACACACAGATCCTCATTTCAACTTTTTCCTCCTGCTCTGCTCCAGGTTCAGCTCAGCTTTCTGTCCCAAACTCCCCTAAAAACAAGAATAAACAATTGCCAAAAAAACCATGAGGGACTGGCACAGCCCAGGCAGAGGCAGCAGGACCCTGAAAACCCCCCAAAACTCAGAGCAGGTAAAAATTTATAAATCATTCATAATTACCAACACTCCAGCAGGCAGCAATCAGCGCTTGATGCTGGATGGAGGTAAAGATATAAAACTAAAACCTGAGTGAAATCTTTGTATTTTTCATTCTGCTAAATAAAAACCTGCTTCTCTCTGGAGCTGTGGCTGAAGAGGTTTTTTTTTCCAGTGATCTCAGGAAATACAGAAGTAAAGAGGCCCCGTCCTGCATTGCAATGGGCAACTTAAAGAAAATAAATTGTGATTTCACTTGTGCTGTGAGTGATTGGAGGAGAGGAGATTGGAGGAGGCTCCATCACTGCCAGCAGAGAGCCCCTCCCTCGATTTCCAAGAAAAACTCAAAATGTGAATAAAGCACCAGAAAGAGAGCGGGGCCTGGCCTGGCCAATTAGGGCAGCTTCCAGAAGCTTCTCCTTTTTGGAGCTGGGAATAAATCAGGGCTGCAACGAAGGGAAACAATTTGGTGGCGGTCTCAAAGGCTCTTTAAGAGCTGTTTAGAGGCAGAATAAAGAGGTTTTCACTGGGTACCAGCTGTAGCAGAGCTGAAGGATGTCAGATCTCCCACACGGGTCTGTTGGGATGTTCTGTTCAAAACACTGGGGCTGCTTCTATCAGAAAAGTTTGTTGGCCTGGGTTTAAAAAGGTCTTTTTGGAGGAGATAAACAAAAAAAGCAAAAGGAAACTTGAAGTGGTTTTATTCCACTTTAACATACAAAAGGCTTTTAAAATAAATAGAAATTACCATTACAAAATTCATGAATTTACAGATTCGGAGCGTTTTGGATTCATCTGAGCTTTTGGGAACGATCAGGATCTGAGCTTTAGGATGGTGCAGTTGTGGCTTTTTCATCCCCAGAGCTCCCTGGAGAATAAACCAGGAGTGAACAACTTGTGTGGCTGGGGCAGAGCAGAGCCCTTCAGTGGGGCTTTGCTGGCCCCAGAACATTCCCTGACACCTCCTTTTGTCTGAGCAACCACATCAGACAAACCGCCCCAGTACCTGATTTAAAATCCCCTCAATTCCCCCTAATTATCATTAACGAGCAGGCCCTGAACCCCACAAACGGCAGGCACAGAGCACAGGTGGATTTTGGATCTCTTGACAGGCAGGAATTGATTTCTGTTTAGTCCAGAGTTATTTTACACCTCTCTGGCTGCATTAAAAAAAGAACTTAAATTGTCTGTAAACAATTTTTCCCTCAGATTGACACAGCGGGGCAGAACCAAGGGGAAAATTCAGAATTCAGCTGGGGATTTTCTCAACAGAGTGGGACTGGGGTGCCCAAAGCCCTTCCCCAAAGATCCCAGGCCTTGGGATTCTCCAGCTATTTCTTGGCAGAAAAAGCAACAGATTTCCGAAGGAACTGCTCATCATCCCCCTGTTCAGAGCCAGGGTCCTGTGGAGTTTGTCTGGAGCAGAAATTCCCTTTATTTATTCCCAATATTCCTGGGTGCTGCAGAGCTCTGTGGGATGTCCCTGTGGGAGCAGAGGGCTGGCTCCACCTGCCTCTGGCAATTATAAAATGTGTTTGGTGTGAAGGGCAGCTCTGCAGCCTCACCAGGTGAGATTTTGATGCCCCAAGACGGATTCAGGACGAGGAGTTCCTGAGGTTTAAAAACTCCACGGTTTTCCAGAGGGGTGTGTGTCAATAGAGCACAACACGAATCACAGAGACACAGCAAACTCCAGCCCAGGAAAAGGCAAAGAAGAAGGTTTTATTTTGATTTTTGTATTATACAGAGTTTTGGGGATGGCAGTGGATTGGAGAATGAGGTCACCACCTCTGTAACCACACTGGTCAGTGAAAAGGTCCATCAAACCTTTCTCCTCCCAGGAGAAAGGAATGAAAAACAAAAGGACAGTTAGAAAAAACATCTGCGTGTTTACATGAAACAGCACGAGAAATTTTATCACAAAAAATGAAAACATCAGGAGGCTGAAAAATCAGGGTGACAGGTGAGGGTGACAGGAGTTGATTCCAAGTGCTGGGTGGAATTATTCCAGAGTGGAAGTTCTCCAGGCAGAGAAGAACTGCAGGATTCACATTCAGCTCCAGCACCTCTCATGGAGCATCCCCATCCCTCTGACACCGCTGGGAATATCCTGGATTTTTCTTCCTCCTGCCCAGACACACCCGTGGCGTTAACCCAGCAGGACAAACAGACCCATCCATATTTTTTTGTTGTTTACACAGCTCTGGTCTGCAGTGCTTGAAAGCACAAAATTGCCTGTAATAGCAGCCATCAGCAGAGCTCTTTGGATAATTAACGAAGCTGACACTCCAGACAAGCCCAAGGAGACCATTCCCCCAGCTCCAACGTGGAATTAATGTATTATTCCTGCCCTTTCCCCAGAGAAATCCTGTGAGGATCAGCAGGGTCACCCCATGGCTTCATTTTGGGCAGCTCATCAATCAATAAACCCATTTATTTGCTGCTCAGGGAGAGTTTTTGTTGTCAATGTGCTGCCTCCTGTCCTCCCATCTTTAATTTTTTTTGAACAGCACAAACCTTCAGTGTCCCACATTCCCAAAGAGCCAGGAAAAGCTTTGCTCCACCTGGGATTTGGGGTGAGGGTTGAGGTTGGAGCAGAGTAGAAGGAACAAGTCTGAGACCTCAGAACTGCTTTGGAACAAAACCGACACTGACCAAAGCCACAGCACTCTTACCAAAATAAAACCAAAAATATTGGTATTTAACAAGGAAAATACATCAGTTGCTTTTCCTCCTGAGAACCTGGGGGTGAACTTTCACTTTGAAGGGAACTGAGACCCAGCAGAAAGGAAACAAAGATAAAACCCATCAATAGCAGCTCCATTCAGGCCTTCCCTTCCTTTTGGGGTTCTCTCTGCAGAGTTCCTCTCCCATCAGAGCAGCAGTGATAAAAGTCCTTCCCCAGCAAACTCTGCTGCAGCTTTTGTTGCTTTAAATCACCTTTTCACAGGCTGGAGTGGCAAAAACTCAAATTATCAAACACCTTTTTCCTCCTTTCAAGAACTGCCACGGGCTCTGGGTCAATTAGGACGAGCAAAACAAACAAGAAAAAGCCAGGTAAAAATCAAAGTGGCAGAGCCAAGGTTGGAACCGTATTAAAGCAAGAGATAAAGCTCAGATGTGACAGGATTTGCAGCCTGAAAAACCTGCTCATCTGAGAGCTCTCCCGCAGCTTCAGCTTGATCTTTGCTGTTCATACAGAGGAGGCTACAAAGGTCAGGAAAGAGCAGGCAGAGAAATGAGCTCTCACAATCCTCCCTGCTCCCAGCAACTCTTCCCGCCGTGTTTGGCACAACAAGATTTCAGCTCAGACAGCCCTGAGCTCCAGCCTTTGAAAAACACAACTTTTGTGCTGCTCACAGGGGTTTGATTCCCCCTCACGCCTCCTGCAAAGCTCCACTGCTGGAGGGGTTGGAAACTGAGGCAGCAGGGCTCTGGAATTGGGGTAGGGAGGGATTATTCCTTCCCCCACCAGGAAGGAAATGAGGGTTTGGGGCCAGAGGTGTCCCTCAGAGCCCCAGGACTGAACAAACCCTGAAGCCACACAGAGCTGATTCCTCATTTCCATTCCAAACATCCGGGTATTGGAGCTTCCAAGCAGGAGCCAGCTGTTAAAACCATTATTTTTGTCACCATTTACCATTTTTCCCATCACCAACGCCTCTGATCCCTTCTCCCCACCCAAAATCTCCTTCAATTTTCCTCTCCCTTTAAAACATTCAGGTATTGGAGCTTCCAAGCAGGAACCAGCTGTTAAAACCATTATTTTTGTCACCATTTACCATTTTTCCCATCACCAACGCCTCTGATCCCTTCTCCCCACCCAAAATCTCCTTCAATTTTCCTTTCCCTTCAAAACCTCCAGGTACTGGCGCTTCCAAGCAGGAACCAGCTGTTAAAACCATTATTTTTCTCACCATTTACCATTTTTCCCATCACCAAACCCCTTCTCCCCACCCAAAATCTCCTTCTGCTGACCATGAAGGTCCCTCCACCCACTCACCCTGCTCCAAAATCTCCTCTGAGGGGCTCTTACCTTTCCCTGCTCTTTTGGGATGTCCCCTCTGGGTGTTCCCTGCTCCTCCTCTCCAGGGCTCTATCCCAAATATTTGCTGCTCAGGGAAGGATATTTTGTTAAGCAACCCCTCAGTGTCCAGTTCTGAGCCTGTCTCTGATTTTTAATTGCCCTCAGCTGCTCCTGATGAGGCTCCCAGGGACCCCTGGGTGAGGAACAGAAATTCCCAGATTTGGTTCACTTTGGGCTGTGCTCGCTGCTTTCCCTGCAGAGACCACAGAAACCAGGAAAAAAAAAAAAACCAAGAGAAAAAAAAAACCAAACAAAACAACAAACCCTGAGGCTTTAAAAAGTGTCATTTTCTTGCCCTTTGGACCCCTGTAATGCATCATTTTATCAGGCTGGCTGTTTTCCTGGCGCTGTAACCTGTTGTGCAGCTCGGCAGCAGAGAACATCGCTTTATTGTGACATTTCCAGATGAGAGCTGCACGCTCCTCACAGCTTCCCAAAGAGGCCTCGCTCAGCCTGGCAGCTCTGATGTGTGCCAGGGAGGTGGGAAGGACAAAAACCCCCCCAAAAACGGTGTTTGGATGATTATTTAGAAACAATCTGCTCCATTAGGGAGGGAGAATCGCCTCCCCTGGCCTAAATGATGCTTCGCAGGGAGATGGCACAGAATTGGCTTTGTGCTGAAATTACAGCTGCTGCTAAAGCAAACAGCTCCCAGTTTATGTGAGAGGTTGAATTATGCAGCCAGCAGAGTCTGTTTAGGAAAAAAAAAAAAATAAACCCACCCTGAAGTCAGCAGATTGCTAAATGGCCACAATATTTAAGGACAAAAATAGAACGGAACAGGAAAATTGAACCCCAAACAGGCATTAAACACCCGGGGCCAGCACTCAGGGGGAGCTGTTTGGCTCCTGAGCACCCCAGGAATTGTTGCCTGGGATAAATTTGTCCAAAAGTTCCTGATTTTTGTGGTTTGTGTTTTGTCTGGGACCTCCGGGGCCTTGAAGTTCCCCAATGTTTTGGAGAAATGTGGTCAGAAATGTCCAGAGTGTGTTGGGGAAGGGTTTGGTGACTGCTGGAGGCGTTACTGGAGTAAGAAAACTTCTTTATTTGAGTCAAAAACGAATCCCTGACTTCCTCTGCTTCCAACAGATTTGTGTCTAGAGGGAAAAGAATGGAAAATGAAAACCAAGGTGCACTGGAAAAACATTTCCCTCCCATCTCACTAAAAATATTGATTAAACAAAGCAAGGCCTGGGGAAGGTGGTGGAAAACAAGGCCAAAGAAGCTAAACATTGATAAACTTAATTAAATTTCTAATGAAAACAGAGGCAGCCTGTGGTGATTACTCTGTGTAACTGAGACTAATACACCAATTAGGATAATTCATCCCCTGGTGCTCTAAACACAGCTCTAAACGTAACCCATACTTCTTCTCACATGTCAGCAGCTGATTTTGGGCTTCTGGGAGCTCCTGGGGTGGCCAGGGGAAGCAGCAGAGATTTTTCCATGGAAGAGGCTCCATGGGAGCAGATCCAGGAATTTGTTTCCCTTCCTTCCTTTATCTCTCACACTCCATGAAACCAGTTCAAGATATTATTAATTAGTGAGCCCAGCACTTGGAAAATGTTATCTGTGCTGGAAAAAAGGCACAAAGGACGGAGAAATTCCTTCTTTTTGGGGATGAGTGAAGCTCAGACCATTTGTTGGTCTCGTATTTTTGGGCCTGGTGTTGGAAACTTGACCAAGACATCAGGGTCAGGCACAGAAAAACTGAATTAGTTTTTCCTAATGACAGAGAATTTGTGCAATGTCGAAATGCTCAGATTCCAGCTTGATCCATAAAATGTCTCTGGAGAGCAGCTCCTGAGCTGGTTTTGAAGGCACAGTTTGTGTTTGGGACCCTCACAACGCGGCTCTGGGCCAGATTCACCCACTTTGGTGATTTTCCAGAAGTTTTGGGGAAGTTTTGTTGGAGATTTTGCACACAGATAAATCCAGTTCCGGAGGGAATCAGGTGGTGGAGAGCTCAGGGATGGCCTGAGGCCTATTCTGGGTGTCCCAGAAACAAATCCTGGGCCGAGGAGAAGGAAAAACAAACATTTAGCAACTTTTCCTTGTAAATACACAAACTTAGCCCAGCCTAGGTGCAGTGGCTGTTCCAAACAAACACTATCTCGGGCAATTAGCAACACTTAATTGGGAAAATTAGCTAATAGAATCAATGATGTCTTTTAATTTGCCAGGCAGTATTTTACAGGGATTCATTTTCTGCCTCTCCACCTTTCAAATTATCTTCAGGTGCTGTTTGGAATGTTTATTCTAAAATTATCAGCACTGAACGTGACCCCACCTGCAGCCTCCAGCCACCCGTGGAATGTCAGAGATCCTGGGATGGGAGGAGAGGGCAGGAATTGTCCTGGCCCTCAAAAAGGGCTCCAGCTTTTCCCTGGGCCACCAAAACTTGGTGTTTTTCAGGTTTTTCATGCCAGGTGTGAAGCTGCTCCGCTGCTCTCTGCACCACGAGTCTGGTGTTGGATTTCCTGAGGATTTGCTCCATTTCCTGAGGATTTGCTCCATTTCCTTGAGGATCTTTTCCATTTCTTGGAGGATTTTTTTCCTCAAATATATTTTCCAT
The DNA here is from genome assembly GCA_013396995.1 of Dicaeum eximium. Classification (NCBI taxonomy): domain Eukaryota; kingdom Metazoa; phylum Chordata; class Aves; order Passeriformes; family Dicaeidae; genus Dicaeum; species Dicaeum eximium. The sequence goes on along the minus strand of VWZP01005675.1, from coordinate 294,924 downwards.
TTCCTGAGGATTTTCTCCATTTCCTTGAGGATCTTTTCCATTTCTTGGAGGATTTTTTTTCCTCAAATATATTTTCCATTTCCTGAGGGTTTTCTCCATTTCCTGAGGATTTTCTCCATTTCCTTGAGGATCTTTTCTATTTCTTGGAGAATTTTTTTCCTCAAAGATCTTTTCCATTTCCTCGAGGATCTTCTCTATTTCCTCAAGGATCTTTTCCATTTCCTTGAGGATCTTCTTCATTTCCTCAAGGATCTTTTCTGTTTCCTCAAGGACCTTCTTCATTTCCTGAGCATCCTCTCCATTTCCTTGAGGATCTTTTCTATTTCTTGGAGAATTTTTTTCCTCAAAGATCTTTTCCATTTCCTCGAGGATCTTCTCTATTTCCTCAAGGATCTTTTCTGTTTCCTCAAGGATCTTCTTCATTTCCTCAAGGATCTTTTCTGTTTCCTCAAGGATCTTCTTCATTTCCTCAAGGATCTTTTCTGTTTCCTCAAGGATCTTCTTCATTTCCTCAAGGATCTTTTCTGTTTCCTCAAGGATCTTCTTCATTTCCTGAGCATCCTCTCCATTTCCTTGAGGATCTTTTCAGTTTTCTCAAGGATCTTCTCCATTTCCTTCAGGATCTTTTGGATTTCTTCAAGGGTCTTTTCCATTTACTGAGGGTTTTCTCCATTTCCTGAGGATTTTCTCCATTTCCTTGAGGATCTTCTCCCTTTTTCCCAATTAAGCCCAGCAGAAACCCCACCAGAAACCCAAACCCACCAAACCTGCTCCATTTTCCCCAGCTCCTCGTCCTGCCAGGCCCAGCCCAACTTGCAGCTCCTGAGGACTTTTCCTGTAAATTAAACCAAGAAAAGTTCCATTTCCAGCAAGGAAAACTCCGTTTCAGCAGAAACTGGAACTCCTAAAACACCCCCAGAGGTCCCAGCCCAGCTCGCAGCCACCTCCCAAGCCAGGAGCCCAGATTTGACTGAATAAATAATTTTTAAATAACGTGAAATAACGTGATTTCCTAAACCATGAGAATTAGCAAGCAAAGCCCAGAGAATTAAAAGAATAAATAAATAAATTCTCTGTCAGAATTGGGTAGAACTCCATCTGAAGTCGGTGAGAAACAGACACAGCATCTATTTTTATTATGACATCCTTAAGGTCAGAGCAGCAACGGGGAGGGGGAGAAATTAAAAGGTATTTCCTCCAAAGACACTATTTTACAACACTTTTTGCTTGTAGCTCGTTAATTTTCACAGCAGAGTTGCCTTTGCAGCGTGAATTAAAGAAACAGATGAAAAAAGTCTGATGCCTCTAACTATACCAAGGGCCCTGTGCACACTCCTGTGCCTTTGATGAGAAACATTAAACATTTTTAATTTAGCACATCAATTTGAAAATCTAATTTTTTTTAATGCTTTGTAGCAGCAGACGCTTTTCACGGGGCTGTCACGACCACAGAAGAATTATGAGAAACTTGAACCGCGAAAAGTAAATTAGAAAAATCTCATTTCGGTTACTCTAAAAAAGAGGGGAAATTAGATTTTGATTAAAATCACTCACACATACAATTTTAGGTAAACTAATTTAGCAAGACTGACTATATAATTTTTTTCCTTTTTATTTTTTTGCTTGCCTCTGCGTCCTTTACCAGCGGCTGAATGGCCTTGGAGTGGCCAAGGAGAGGAAAGGCTGCTCCTGGCGCTCTCCTTGACCAATACCCGGGAGGTCATGGAAAATGGATTGAATTCCTTGATGTTTTAGAAGCCCCCTGTGTTCACTGAGTGTCCTCAGAGCTCTCCTGATCCCCTGGGAATGCCACAGAAAATGTGGGAAATCCATCAGGAGAGGGAGGAGGAGGAGGAGAATATGCAAAGCTCCCTCCAGACTCCTCCAAGATTTTTCTTTTGACCCACTGGTGTAGTAAATGTACTCTAGTGATGGTCACCTTTCCATTTTTTTTCCCTGTTTTTATCTCGGTCACCTTTTCTTTTTTTTTTTATCTTGTTTTTATCTTGTAGGAGGGAGAGGGCTCGATGGGTGCTGAACTAACCAGTGAGCAAAAATAAGTTTATTCCCAAGTGTCTAATGCCCTCGTTAAAAATGATGTTAGGTTCTCTAAGGGGGATTTACAGGTTCTTTTTCGTTAGCAATCTCTACAAGTGCTTTAAAGCAACATCAGCTATTTCACGAATTTATCTGAGTTATTCTGACTATTGTTAGTTACAGAAACAACAGCATTGGCTACTTCTGCAAAAGTTAATATTATAATGCACAACACATAGCCTCTGTTTTAATATTTTGTGAGAGCCTAAACTACGATATATATTTATCACACTAAAATATACAAGCTCTACAGGGGCTAGGGCATTGGCCACAAAAAGCTGATAAATTACATTATATCAAAAGCAGTTAAAAGTTATTACAAACTGTGCTATGTAAAAATCGTTGTGATAAATAATAGTTCGCAGAAGCTGATAGCGAAAGCCGACAACTACACAGTTATTTATAACACTTCCCACCCAAACCATAGGGAAATTCTGTGTCCCCTGTCCCGATGTTGGAATCCAGGGCACAGAGAATGTTTCTCTGCCTGTTTTAGGAATCCTTGACCCTCAGCAGAACTCTGCTTTTAACCTTCATCCCTGGGAAAAATTNTTTGTGCCTTGGTTTGGGTGTTTGGGTCCATTTTGTGCCTTGGTTTGGGTGTTTGGGTCCATTTTGTGCCTTGGTTTGGGTGTTTGGGTCCATTTTGTGCCTTGGTTTGGGTGTTTGGGTCCATTTTGTGCCTTGGTTTGGGTGTTTGGGTCCATTTTGTGCCTTGGTTTGGGTGTTTGGGTCCATTTTGTGCCTTGGTTTGGGTGTTTGGGTCCATTTTGTGCCTTGGTTTGGGTGTTTGGGTCCATTTTGTGCCTTGGTTTGGGTGTTTGGGTCCATTTTGTGCCTTGGTTTGGGTGTTTGGGTCCATTTTGTGCCTTGGTTTGGGTGTTTGGGTCCATTTTGTGCCTTGGTTTGGGTGTTTGGGTCCATTTTGTGCCTCGCTTCTCACACACTGAGTCTGGTGTGCAGACGGGGCTGAACTTAAGAATAAACAAAAACCTGAAGACCAAGAGAAAGAGAGTCCTGCTCGTTCTTCATCCTTGGAAAAGAACTCAGCAGGGGAACCCCTTCAAAGGGCCCAGGGGGTTGGGTTCCCACCCTTGCTGGGCCCAAAAAACCCAGCCAATGGTGCCCCGTGTGAGGATCGAACTCACGACCTTCAGATCATGAGACTGATGGATCCCAGTGGGTTCGGGCAGGTTCAGGAGCAGTGGGGAGGGACAGGCTTCGTTTCCATCAAGAATGGCTCCTTTAATCACCATTTCTGGTTCATTTTGAGAGCTTTGTGCCGCCTGCTCGGGTCTTTCAGCAATCCGGAGTCTCCCGCCCATCACCGAGCTCTGCTCTAATCAGCTTTGTAAACAAAACCTGCCGAGATGAAAAGGCCAATGCCTGATTACGAGCCACCAATTCGGGCTCATTAAGTTCTGAGAAGGGGAAAAAAGCGAACGGAATCTTTATCAATCTCCCCACTCAGGGGCTGAGAGGGATTTCCAGGTTCATTGTGGGGATGCTGGGGCAGGAGGAGCCTCCCCAGGGCTCTTTGGGGATGTTTGAGGCGAGATTAGCTCTGCCCTCAAGCCCAAGTGAGGAAGGGATTAATAAATTAATTCAATATTTATCTGCATGGAAAGGGCAGCAGGGCTTTGCCATTCTCCCTCTTCCCGGGGATTAGGGCAGAGCTGTGAAAAAGAAGAACAATTCAACAATTTCCAGATTTCCTGCGGGACCCCTCTGTCTTTTGGGAGCTGTTTCCATGGAATTGCCAAATAAATAATACAGGAATGATCCAGAATGGATCTGCTCATCACCTTCCCGGACATTTTCTGTTTCTTTTCCACACCTGTAATTAAAGCAAACCAACCCTGAAGCAGATCCCATCTCCATTTCCATTTTTTTTCCCCAGGCACGCTCTCTGTAATGTATCAGTTTTTACCAATTAAAAACAAATTCCCGTTGTGATCATCTGGGACTATTTCAGCAAAAACATCCCTGAATTTCAGTGGGGAAAACTTAAATAATCCTCAGCGCTTACTGGATAAATTCCTTCCCGTGGAAAGCCTTCCTGCTGCAGGTGTTCCCCTAAATTTGGGGTTGGATTTACTCAAAGTGTGCAACGGGAAAACGTTGAGTAGGAGAGGCTGGAATTTCCATCGGGAATGGGAAATTCTGGGAATGCTGGTGCACCGCCTCAGCAGCAAAGCTGCAGTGCCTTCAGGTGGAATTTTGCATTATTGTATTTTTAATTTTAACACTGAACACATAAAACCCTTCCCCACCTCCCTCTGCAGAGTCCCCTCTTGTCCTGTGGCACTTCCCTGCTCCTCCTTCCGTGTCCTTGTCCCTCCTCCCCTCCCAAACCCCGCGGTCCAAAAGCTGAAATCCCAAAATAAACGAGAGCAAAAGGCTCCGTCAGCGAATTCTCAGGGGCGTCACAGCACGAGCTGGTGACTTAAAAACTAAACCAGCTTTTGCTTTTGGAGGAGGAGACACAGCGTTGGGTTTTTTCCACTTTTCCCGGTTTTTTCCGAGTCCTTTTAAGCTTTTTTTTTTTTAATTTTACCCAGACATCAGAGCTTTGACCCCCTGCAAAGGGGGTTTGGGAGCTTGGGGTGACCTCAGGGGGGTCTGGAGGGTCTGTCCTGCCCTGTGGGATTGGGGATCACACCTGGCCAAGGTGGGGAGCTGGGAATGTCACCCCCATTCCCAGGAATGTCACCCCAACCCTGGGATTGTCACCCCAACCCTGGGAATGTCACTCCCAGCGCGTTATGGCCAAGGCGCACACGCTGGTGCCAGGCTTAACCGCGACTGGTGGAGTTTAGCAAGGCCCGGGTTTATGTCTGGCTGGTGGGATTGAAGCTTTTCTTGCCCAAAAACCCCGATTTGGCGGAGTTTGCGGCGGCTGCGCAGCGACACCCGCGGGCCGCGGCGGGAGGCGCTGCCCGGCCCGGAGGAAGATTTTGAAGGATTTCATGGAGAAATGATCCCCGCGGGCTGCGGGATCCTGCCCCAACGCTGGCCCGGAGGAAGATTTGGAAGGATTTCATTAAAAAATTATCCCCGCAGGCTGCGGATCCTGCCCCAACGCTGGCCCGGAGGGAGATTTTGAACGATTTCATTAAAAAATGATCGCCACAGGCTGCGGGATCCTGCCCCAACGCTGGCCCGGAGGGAGATTTTGAACGATNTTGCCCAAAAACCCCGATTTGGCGGAGTTTGCGGCGGCTGCGCAGCGACACCCGCGGGCCGCGGCGGGAGGCGCTGCCCGGCCCGGAGGAAGATTTTGAAGGATTTCATGGAGAAATGATCCCCGCGGGCTGCGGGATCCTGCCCCAACGCTGGCCCGGAGGAAGATTTGGAAGGATTTCATTAAAAAATTATCCCCGCAGGCTGCGGATCCTGCCCCAACGCTGGCCCGGCTGTGCCAGCCCCCAGGGCGGCTTTTCTCACCTCCAATCCTGCTCTTGGCACCTGGCCGGAATTCCTGCTGGTGTTGTGTGTTTTAATTAGGAAAACGAGCTCTGCGAGCGGCAGGCTGAGATTTCTGCCTCTGGAAGGGAACGTTTGGACCTTTCCTGTGCCTCTGGCTGCATCAGAGGGGTGCAGATATGGGAGATGTGAGGGTTGTGCTGATCAGAGCTGCTGCTCTGAGCTCCTGCTTGTGTGTCCAGGATTTCTGCACCAGGAGCTGGATGAGCACAGATCCACGTGGTTCGTGTGTGGCTGGATGAACTCAGATCCATGTGGTTCATGTGCAGCTGGTTGTGCTCCTGTGTCCAGGAATTCTGCCCCAGGACCTGGATGAACACAGATCCATGAGGCTCATCCAGGGCTGGTTGAGTTCCTGTATCCAGGAATTCTGCACCAGGAGCTGGATGAACACAGATCCCCATGGTATATCCAGGGCTGGATGAACTCAGATCCACGTGATTTATCCAGGGCTGGATGAACACAGATCCCCATGGTTTATCCAGGGCTGGATGAACACAGATCCACCTGGTTTATCTGGGCATGGATAAACACAGATCCACGTGATTTATCCAGAGCTGGATGAACACAGATCCACGTGGCTCATCCAGGGCTGGTTGTGTTCCTGTGTCCAGGAATTCTGCACCAGGACCTGGATGAACACAGATCCACGTGGTTTATCCACTGGATGAACACAGATCCATGTGATTTATCCAGGGCTGGATGAACACAGATCCTACATGGTTTATCCAGGGCTGGTTGTGCTCCTGTGTCCAGGAATTCTGCACCAGGACCTGGATGAGCACAGATCCACCTGGTTCATGTGTGGGTGGATGTGCTCCTGTGTCCAGGAATTCTGCCCCAGGACCTGGATGAACACAGATCCCCGTGGCTCATCTGGGGCTGGTTGTGTTCCTCTGCTCCCAGGGATGGTTTGTGTCCATGTGGATTTATCCTGCACAGTTCTCATGCTTTGTTAAGGATCTGATCCCTGCAGAACTCCCCGTCTACATGGGAACGTTTGCACAAACACCAGCAAATTTTAAAAACTCCAGTAGAAGTAATTGGGTACATTTATTACTGCCAGTGCGTTCAGGGCGGGACATTCCTGACCACACCAATTTTTCCCTGTAAGAAACACAACAAAAAGCCAAGTAAATGAAGGGAAACGCTGCAGCTTTTATCCGGGGAAGGTGGAATCCAAACCTTGTTAGGCCTTGCTGCTCCACACAGGCTGGAAGCTCACTAATCACCCCGAGCCCAGCCAGAGGAGCGTTGCTAACAAGCTCCAGACTGACAGCAAGATTTGACAGGGCTGCTGCTCCACCAGGCTCAAAGCCTTCAAACTTTCGGGGTCATTATCCCTGACCCTGTGAAAAACCCTCGCGCTGTCCACGGGCGCTGCTGCCCGGCCCTCAGTCCTAATTGCACATCTGGGGTGTGAGGAGCAGCTGGCAGAGCTGGATGGGCCCTGGTGGTTCTCACATGTCTGTGCTGTTCTTTTTATCCAGAACAGAATCCAGGGTGGTCACCACCCCCACACCAAGCCCTGGGTGCCACTCCAAAATCTCCCCTGGGCTCCAGACCTGGCCAAACCCCTGCTCCTGTGCGTGTTGGTGTTTGAGTGTGATGAACACCACCCCAGCCTCGATGCTCTGTGCTCGGTGCCCACAGGACCTGCAGAGATCAGCAGCCCCCAAAGCTCCTCGTGGTCACATCCAGCCCTGGGAGTTGCTCCCTTCACATTCAGGACATTCCTGTCCTTCAGCACCACCATCCTGGATTCCATCTCTGCTCCTCTGTGGTGCCCTCCATCCTTCCTTGTTCCCAGTCTGGCTCTGACACAATTCCATCCCTGCTCCTCCGTCCTTCCTTCTTCCCAGTCTGGCTCTGGATTCCATCCCTGCTCCTCCGTCCTTCCTTCTTCCCAGTCTGGCTCTGGATTCCATCCTTGCTCCTCTGTCCTTCTCTCTTCCCAGTCTGGCTCTGGATTCCATCCTTGCTCCTCTGTCCTTCCTTCTTCCCAGGCTCTGGATTCCATCCTTGCTCCTCTGTCCCTCTTCTCTTCCCAGACTGGCTCTGACACAATTCCATCGCTGCTCCTCTGTCCTTTATTCCCAGACTGGCTCTGGATTCCATCACTGCTCCTCCATCCTTCCTTCTTCCCAGACTGGCTCTGGATTCCATCCTTGCTCCTCTGTCCTTCTCTCTTCCCAGACTGGCTCTGACACGATTCCATCCCTGCTCCTCCATCCTTCCTTCTTCCCAGACTGGCTCTGACCAGTGCTTCAGAGTGTCTGATGCTATTTTGTCTTTTGTTGTTTGTTTTCCGCACGGTGCCAGCAGTTTCTGTCAGCCCTGCTGCACACTGCCAAGTCTATTCTTCGGCCTGATTCCTGCTCTCGGTATTTTTAGCAGCAGCGGATCTTTAATCACGGGGAAATTGTTGTTTTATTTCCTGTGTGCCCAAAAGCTGAGCTGAAGGTCTGGTCCGAAGGCTCCGCGATGATCCCGCAGCCAGAGAGGACAAAGAGGGATGGGAGGGACGGGACAAACCCCGAGGCTGTTTAGGAGGAGGGTGTTTAATTCAGCTGGAATTTCACTCCCTGCCCTCTGCTCCATCCAGTTTTTTTCCCTGGAACGATAAATCCAGGCAGAGCAGACCCTCCTCCGATACCCAGAACGCTGGAAATTCAGAGTTTCTGAGATGCCAGGAGCAAATCCCAGCCACAGCCGAGACTTTGCGGTGCTCAGGGCTCCCCTTGTTGTGGGATGAGTTCTGGGGGCTGCAGAGTTCCTCCCCTCCCCCGAGGGAGCTGCAGATCCAGGCTCGGCTTTTCATCCTTTCCTTTCCGAGATCCCGCAATCAAAGAGGCTGATTCGGGGTTTGGGAACCGCAGCGAAGTGATGCGATGACCTTGAATTTGTTCCCCCTGCGAGGTGAATCTCACCCGGAAAACGCCGATTTTGGAGCACAAAGCTCCCGTGAATTTCGTGAATTTCGCTGCTGTGTTGGTGTGTGTGTGATAAACGCGTTTCACAATGGAGCTCTGGGATCAGAGGCTTCAGAGAAGCTCGGAAAATCTCCAGTGATTATCTGGGTTAATTCGGGAATGGGGAATTGATAGAAAAACCTTAGAGGATCTGCAAGGCTCCCGTTGATCATTATTGGTGTGAATTCGAACCAGGCATTTTTCACTCTCACACATCGAACCCACAGCCAGGCCCAGCTGCAGAGCGAAATCCCAGCAAAAAGGAGATTTTTCTGCACGGTCAGGATGGGCTGAGAGCACCCACGGGCAGCTCCTGTCTGGTGGGAAGCAAGTTTATAATTCCTGGTCACTTTTTTGCTCTCAAAAAACCCCCATTTTCTCCAGATGGAATTAAAGTTGCTTTAAAGTGGCAGAGGGATAAAATGGGATTTTGGGAAGGAATTTCTCCCTGTGAGGGTGGTGAGATGGGATTCCCAGAGAATCCGTGGCTGCTCCATCCCTGGAAGTGTCCCTGCCCAGGGAACGGGATGGGATTTAGGGCAGATCCCCAGCCTGGAAGTGCCCCCTGCTCTCCTTGAGTCCTCGGCAGTGGATCCAGCTTCTCCCATGTAATTAAAGGGATAATTATTCCCTGTCCAGAACATTTCCCTTACTTATATATAGCCCGTGGAAGTATTAAAGTTGATTAAACACAGATGCTGCTGGTGGAGAGCTCCTCCAGCCCCGGATGGAGCGAGGGGAGGAGAAATTTAATGGAGTATTCTGCAAATGCAGGAGAAAGGGCAGCTGAGAAAAAGCTGATCCTGACAGAAGCGACTGAATCAGAGGGGGAAATGTTATTCCGAATTATTTCCAGGTGGGGAAATAATTATTTTTATTATTTCTGCATGGGGAATTTGCTAAGCAAGGTCTGAGGGGTGTGTATAGGTATTTATATAGAAATAAATTCCACGTTCCGTGCACAACCATCGGTGTAAAGCTGCGGCAGTTCGGTCCTGAAGGAGGAGGAAACTTTGCAGGGCAGAAAGGAACTCAGTCCCCAAGGCTCTCAAAGACTTTTATTTAACCACCCTGAAAACGAAGCCAAAGCAAAGCAATTTCCTCCTGGAGCAGCCCCAAACCGCACAAATAAGGACCTGATGGATCCTGAAAGCATCGGAGGCGAAAGGGATGGAAATCGCCCTTTCTTTCACCGGGTAATTGCCTCCAGTCCGTCTGGGGAGGAGCTGTGCCTTTTCTCATTTGCAGCTTGGAAATGTCGCTTTTTTCTCGCCGTTCTCGGGCCCGGCAGAAGCGCTGAGGTGGGATTTTCCGTGCCCCTACACAGGATGTGTTTTATCGCCCCGGCAGCAGCTCCGAGGGGCGCACAAAGGAGCCAGAGTGGGAATCGGGGCTGGAGAGGGGACAAAAGCTGCGCAGATTGGATTTTGGACAGGCGGGGAAAGAATGGGAGCGCGTTGGTGTGGGATGAGGTCAGTGATCACCTGAGGAGGTGCGGGAAGGGCAGAGAGGGCGATTTTTAAATAGCTGAGAACTTGTAAGAGCCTACAAGGAGATGTGGGGCTGCAGAGGGCTCTGTGAAATGCTGATTATTGTACTCAGAGATGTGGGGCTGCAGAGGGCTCTGTGAAATGCTGATTATTGTACCCAGAGATGTGGGGCTGCAGAGGGCTCTGTGAAATG
>VWZP01005675.1:274223-284330 GCA_013396995.1 Dicaeum eximium | reverse complement strand
CACACCCTTTGCCTTCTTAGTTACCCACTAAGCCTGGCTCAGCAATTCCTTTAGACCTTTGTTACTCTTCTATATCAAAACTTGCTTCCATCTCTATTCCTTTCTCAGCTTCTACATTCAGAAATCTTCCTGCCAAGCACACAAATATCTGTGAGACTGAGAGGAGCAGTTCCCAAACACCGGCAGGGATTTGGAAGCAGGAGGTGGCAAAGCTCGGCTCCAGCCGGGAACGGCTCTCCCCGCTCCTCTGAAATGACCTCTCCTGGTTATTCCTCTCCTGGTTATTCCAGGGCCGCTGGAAGGGAAAATCCCGTCCCCAGCTCAGCCTCGACTTCAACGCCCAGCACAGAGCCCGGGGGTGCTGCAGCAGAATCCATGGACAGGGAACAGGAGCATCCATGGATCCCAGGGATCTCAGGGAACAACAACATCCATGGATCCCAGGGAGCAGCAGCATCCATGGACAGGGAACAGCAGAATCCATGGACAGGGAGCAACAGAATCCATGGATAGGGAACAGCAATATCCATGGATAGGGAACAGGAGCATCCATGGATCCCAGGGATCTCAGGGAGCAGCAGCATCCATGGACAGAGAACACCAGAATCCATGGATAGGGAGCACCAGAATCCATGGATAGGGAACAGGAGAATCTATGGATAGGGAACAAAGAGGAGAGGAGAGGAGAGGAGAGGAGAGGAGAGGAGAGGAGAGGAGAGGAGCCCTTCTGCTTTAGCCCACGGCAGAACAGGAACAGACAGCTCTCCCTTTCCCTAAACAAAGCCATCTGCAACACTTCCAATTTGAATCCAAATAATCTCTGGGTTTTGGGATTCGGCAGCAAACCAGCTCAGGGTCCACAATCCCAGCACCTGATGTTTGGGGGTGTTGGGATTTGGAGCTAATTAATTCAGCCACCTGTAATTTTTGCTCAGATGTGCTGTCTGTCTGCCTTTTCCTTGGATCTATCATATGGTTTGGAAGGCTGCAGACGGAGCTGGCCTGAATCCCAATCCCTCTGTGCAGCTTTTTTTTTCCCCAAAATCTTTCCCTTATTTTTGTTTATTCAAGCTTTTTCTCTTTCCTTCTTCTTTTCTCCCACCTCCCCCTTGCTGCTCTCTCCCTCTTCTGGGTCCTCGCTCAGAAAAAAGCCCAGCAACAACACAAATATCTGACATTCAGTGAGTGGTTCAGCTTTTCCTGGATGGAATTGCCTTTTCCCTTCAGGGCTGGCTGCAGGATGAAGCTCCCAGAGCTGTCCCCGTGTCCCTGACTGGTTTTATCTCAGCACAAAAGCTCCAGTGCTGGGCGTTCCTGTCGGGAACAAGGCTCCAGGTGATAAAAATTGCAGGATTTAGAAAGCCCAGGAGCCCTGTCCCGATTTCTGTCCCTTGGCAGGGAAAGGATAGGAGAAGAATGAAAAGATAATTAGTTTGGGCTTTGGAGAAATTAACTGGAAAAGGTTAATCCGTTCTTTTTAAGACCGAGGGAAAGCTTGGCTTGAGCTGTGTGGGCTGGAAGGTCCTGGAAGGGCTGAGATGTGGCCATGGAACTTTCTGTTCCTTATTCCCTGTGGGAATAAACCCTTCCAACCGCTAAAGCTGGAGTGGGACTTCCCACAGCTGTAGAGCCTGGAGCTGTCCTTTCCCAGAGCTGTCCGTGGCCATCCCTGGGGGCAGGAGAACCCGAATCTGTGGATTTTCCATTAAATAGAACCGCTTTTTATCCCCTTAATTTTGTCTGGCCTCTGTTTTTAGGCGTCCCAAAAATGCATCAGTGGCTTGGATTAGGATTTATCCCACGATCCTCCCTGTAAAACCGACATATCCTGGGGTGTAGAGCAGGGGCTGCTCCGCTCCAGGTGCCAGCAGCACCTGGGGAAGGTGACAGCAGGACAATGTGTGGGGTTGTCAGGAAAATTCATCCACAAACATCAGAGGTTTATGGCCAAAAAGGAGACAGAGGAGTCCCTTTTACTTTATTCCAATCAAGGGAGAGGCCATGGGGCATTCCCCTGGGGTCTCTCCAATTTTTGGAGGACGCAGCCTCCTTTTTATCCCAATTTCCTCCTTTTTATCCCAATTTCCTCCTTTTTATCCCAATTTCCCCATTTTAATCCCAATTTCCTCCTTTTTATCCCAATTTCCCAGCCGCATTTCCCTTCTCTCTTTCCCCACTGGCTGAGGTACTTGAGAGGTACAGACTGATACCTGAGATTCCACTCTAATGCATAACCCCACTTTTTAATTTTTAATTCTCATGGAATTTTTAGGGTTTTTCCCCATTGTTCCTTTCATCTTCCAACATCCAATTTCACTTATCAAACCCACAGTTTGTTTGTAAAGGCAAATATCTTTATTTCCATTCATCAATCAGTGGAATCCTTCCCAATGTTTCTTTTATCTCTCTGTGAGATTTTATCCACCAGCAGACCCACGGTTTGTTTGCAATGATGAGTCTGTCATTCCTCTCAGGGTGAAATCCTTTCCAGGCTGCCCAGCACGGCCACAGCAGCGCTGCCTCTCTTCATTTCTCCGAAACACGTGCGGGGATGGGGGCGGAAAAAGAAGAATTATGGATTTCTGGGTACGTGGGAACTCCCGCAGCAATATTTCCTGGGATGTCGGCGGCTTCTCAGTGAAATATCTGACACCTCCCGTGCTGTAAATCAGAGCTGGGTGTGACACGAGGGGAGCCGCTCTGATTTACACCGGCCCCTGATCCGGCCTTGATTCATTATTATGGCCTGAAATTAATCCCCGTGGAAAAAACAGAGGAGTTGGGGATGCTGGGATGGTTTGCTGTGAGTGTTTATCCAGCCCAGACAACTTCCAGAAACTCGGAGAAAGGAAAACATTGGGCTGAGGCGAGGATGAGTAATTGAGGCTGGGATGAGAAGGTGTAATTACAATTAGCTGCACAAGAGCGTTAATCACGGCAATAATTACGCGTCAGCGCTTTCCAAAAGGAAAGACAACAGTGATGAAGTGGCCCAAGTGGGTGACAAAAACCCAGCAGAGGCGAAGTCCGGGGTATTTCTGTTATAAATACATCTTGTAGTATTGGCTTTTCGCAAATATTAACACGGATTCTGTACGTGTGGTGTTAAAGTGACTTTGCTGTAGAGATACAGTTTTTATTTTAAAAATAACTTAGGAGTAGCTGATTTAGATATGCCGGTGTTAAAATGCTTGGTTGGGATAAAATCCAAGGAACAGATGATGAGGTCCTGCTACAGATGTGCCAAATGTCAGCACTCACTGCCTGAAGAAAGCCCAAAAACTGGAGGTTTTTGATGATAAAATGGACTAAAACCACCAAGAAATGCTCTAAAAGCAGACCCGAGGAGGAGCCACGCTAAACAGTTCTTGGAACATGGAAACTACTCTGGGGTTTTTATTGTATATTTATTGGATATTATCTTAATTAAGTAGGTATTTTAACACAAGTATATTTATATTAGCCACTTTTAAGTTTTAGTTAACGACAGAAATAAAAACGGTATTTTTATAGCAAAGTTATTTTAACACTATACATACAGAATTTATTTTAATATTTGCGAAAAGCCAATACTACAATTTGTATTTGTAACACCAGGGATGTGACCCAAACCCGGCTGCCCTTCCCTGAGTTATCCCGGAGTTATCCTGGAGTTATCCCAGAGTTATCCCGGAGTTATCCCGGAGTTATCCCAATCTCGCTCAGGTTCCAGGGGAGGCAGGGTCCTGTAATTTATCTTGCATGAAATGAGCCCGTTTGAATGGCCTGGAAAAGCCAAGCCATTAATTCAGAATCGCTTCTGGACTCTGCAGAGCTGCAGTTCCATTCTGCAGATCCGCTGCTGTAAAAGTTATGGGATTATAATGCCCTTCTTTTATTATAATTTTATTTTTATTTTGTCCTGCTGCAGTCACAGCTCCAGCTGCCCCTGAAAGCAGCTTCACCTCAGCAGTCACCTGTGAACAATTGAATAAGTTTGCTGAGTGTAAATCCTCGTCTTTAAACTCATTAAAGTGTGCCCAGCCTCTGCAGGAGCCATTTGACAAACTCTCCCGAGCAGCAAAGTCGTGTTTATTATGATTATTATTACTATTATTATTTTTCTCTCGGCTCCATCTGCAATATAAACACCATTACATTTTAATTATCTGTTTGAAGAGGAGATTTCAGAGTGAATCCTGCAGGAACCCGGCTGGCATAGCAATGGCAACGTCCCTGGAGGGGAGAGGGAGGCACCTGAATGTGACAGGGCTGAAGGTCGGGGCCATCAATCCCACAGGAGTGGGGCTGGGAGCTGGGATCTCCCCTCCAGGAGGGGTTTTCCAGGTTTATCCGGATCTTTTCCAGGTTTATCCGGATCTCCCCTCCAGGAGGGGTTTTCCAGGTTTATCCGCAGTGAGGGGCAGGAAGGGGCTGGCTGTAAGGGACGGTCCGAGATCCCTCATCTGCCTCAGATCATCGCCAAGGACAGAGAATGAGACCCTGAAACCCCAGAAGGGCTTTGCACAGGAATCCTGGCCTGGCTGGGGTGGGATGTTTGCCAGGTGTTTCCTGCAGGTGTGCCCAGGGAACGGCTCCTGAGGACAGCGAGTGCTGGGCACGGCGGCTGCGTCGCTCCTGGTTGGCAAAGAGAAAAGGAATGGCCTGTCCTGAACACCTGTCCTGAACACCTGTCCTGTCCTGTTCCTGTCCTGTCCCTGTCCTGTTCACCTGTCCTGAACACCTGTCCTGAACACCTGTCCTGTTCCTGTCCTGTCCTGTTCACCTGTCCTGTACCTGTCCTGCTCACCTGTCCTGTTCACCTGTCCTGTTCACCTGTCCTATACCTGTCCTGCTCCTGTCCTGTCCCTGTCCTGTTCCTGTTCCTGTCCTGCTCACCTGTCCTGCTCACCTGTCCTGCTCACCTGTCCTGTTCACCTGTCCTGTACCTGTCCTGTCCCTGTCCTGTACCTGTCCGGTTCCTGTCCTGTGCTGACGAGCACTCAATAAAGTGAATTTTGCTTTTTTGGGTCCCTGGCGTTGTTTACCTTTTGTACTCTGAGATCAAATAAAAGAACCATCACCAATCCCAGCCTCGTGGATTGTGACACTGGCAAAGGTTGTTTTTGTGGTTTTGGTGAAGGATTTGTCTCCCATTCCACAAAAAAAGGGACTGCAGGAGCATCCTGAGGTGAGGGAACTCCTCAGTTTTCCATGGAGCCCATCCCGGAGTCCGTAAGGGCTGAGATCCCACAGGCAGCGCTCCCCACATATCCCGGCATTCCCAGCCTCCTCCCATCCCTTTTTCCCCTCCCACGCCCCCAGACCAGCCCTGTGCTCCCCCCATCCCACCCCACAATGGGCGTGGGGGTCTCTGAGCTGTGCTGGGTTTCCACCCCTTTTCCCACCCCATTAACTTCCAGGATTCGCCAGGATCGCCCTGGACTCACCTGGGGAAGGCAACAGGAAGGTTCAGCCTTGGCACAGGTCAGCAAAGGTGTGAAAAGGAATCCTCGAGCTGGGAAAGATGAAAATCCAGGAAAAGCTGCCAGAGGGGAGGGAGTGAGGCTGGATGGAAACCAAGCCAGGAGTGGATTGTTGCAGAAGCTGAAAATCACCGCTCTGATTGCTTAAACTGGAGCTAAACTCAGCTCTGTGACCCCATTCTCAGCCCCTGGCCCAGCTCTGTGTGTCAGCCTCACCCTGGGGTTAAAGTTCCGCATTTTCCATCCTCAAGGAGAGGAGGAATTTCCACCCAGCTCGAAGGAGAGGCAGATAGAAGTCCATCCCAAAATTCCCAAAATTCCCAAATCCCTCCACGCCAGGGAACTCTCGGTGCTCCAGAGTTCTTCTCCCCCTTCCCATGCCCCAGCTGGAACATCCCAACTCCCACAACACCTGAAAATTAAGGGATCCCAGAAACTTGGGATGGGCCACTCTGCTTCCTGCAAAGCCATGGAGCTCGGAATTCCCACAGGAGGGATGGCACTGGGAAGATGTGAGATGGGAAAATGAACACCCCCAGGGTTCCCAAATAAAAAAATTGATTTTTAATAACTCTAATCATCTCTTCAGCTTTCATCAGTCTCCTCCTCAGCTTTATAGCGCTGGGCATGAAGAATATGAGGATTTGAAGAATTAACTGAATTAATGAGGGTTGATTATGAATGTTCAGAGCTCAATAAAAGAGAGAGAGAGGGGGAAATAAAACTCACCCAAAAATGAGCTGAAAATAAGGGCAATCTTTCATTCCCCAAAAATGAGATGTGTTGAGTTATGGCTGTGCTCAAACCCAAAGCACCAAAGGAATGGAAATAAATCCCTCCCATTAGCTGGGAAATTCGCTGTGAGGAAATGTCCGAGGCAGGGGCAGAGGGTGGGGAGGTGAAACAGAGCTGAAAACTCAGCCTGGGCCTGGCTTTGGAAAACTCAGCATCCCCAAGGAGCTGTGTCCTTCCTGCCCTGCCTGAGGAGCTGGGCCAGCAGGAGAAGCTGTGCTGTGCTCAGCCCCTCTGAAGGCTGTGTGAGAAACGAGGCTGACTCTTTAAAATTTGTCAAAGTTTAAGAAGGGATAAAGCAAAAGTAACAGCGCTGGGTGCCCAACCATAGCCAGGTGTCCATGGTTAACTATTGCTGGGTTTTTTGGTGGTCCCAGCAAGAGTGGGAACCCAACCCCTGGGCCCTTTGGAGGGGGTTCCCTGCTGAGTTCTTTTCCAAGGATGAAGAATGAGCAGGACTCTCTTTCTCTTGGTCTTCAGGGTTTTGTTTATTCTTATCTTAAGTTCAGCCCTGTCTGCACACCAGACTCAGCGTGCGAGAAGCGAGGCACAAAATGGACCCCAAACACCCAAACCAAGGCACAAAATGGACCCCAAACACCCAAACCAAGGCACAAAATGGACCCCAAACACCCAAACCAAGGCACAAAATGGACCCCAAACACCCAAACCAAGGCACAAAATGGACCCCAAACACCCAAACCAAGGCACAAAATGGACCCCAAACACCCAAACCAAGGCACAAAATGGACCCCAAACACCCAAACCAAGGCACAAAATGGACCCCAAACACCCAAACCAAGGCACAAAATGGACNGTTCTGCTGAGGGTC
This sequence comes from Dicaeum eximium, assembly GCA_013396995.1. Classification (NCBI taxonomy): domain Eukaryota; kingdom Metazoa; phylum Chordata; class Aves; order Passeriformes; family Dicaeidae; genus Dicaeum; species Dicaeum eximium. The sequence goes on along the minus strand of VWZP01005675.1, from coordinate 277,241 downwards.
TGAGATTCCTAAAACAGGCAGAGAGACTTTCTCTGTGCCCTGGATTCCAACAACTATAATAACTTTTTAAAAATATTTTTTTTAATTGCATTGGTCAAATGCATATTTATGAAGATGATACATATTTAAACATTCCTTTGAGTTTACATGCTTTGGGAATTCTTTAGCTTAGTTTGATCCCTGACCTCATCTTTTTACAGTACGTGCCACAATGCAGATGTGATTTTGGGAGTTTTGTATTTTATTTCCCCACGAGGCCCCCTGGTCTGTGGTTTGACAGTTATTGATAGCCCAAGGGGCAGTGGTGGATTCCTCTTTGCTCTTTCAGTGTTATTTGCCTGGTTCTTTTCAATGTTATCTTATTTTATAGACATTTTAGCCATTTTTACAAGTACTTTTAATCAATATCAGCTATTTCACTATTGTCAGTTAGTTACAAAAATAAAGGCTTTAGTTATTTGGGATGAATCCCACAACAGGATGGCATTTAGGATTAATCCCAAACCAGGATGACATTTAGGATTAATCCCACACCAGGATGGCATTTGGGATGAATTCCACACCAGGATGGCATTTAGGATTAATCCCACACCAGGATGGCATTTGGGATGAATTCCACACCAGGATGGCATTTAGGATTAATCCCAAACCAGGATGACATTTAGGATTAATCCCACACGAGGATGACATTTGGGATGGATCCCACATGGCTGCAGGTGCCAGAACAGGCCCATGAAGGATCCCAGAGGCCAGGGCCGGGCTCTGCTGTTCCCTGCAGGCAGACCTAGCGCAGGATTAGCACCAGGAGAAGCTGGCCTAAGTCCAGCAGAGGAAGGGATGCACTCAAGGCCCAGTTTTAGGGTTATTTTTAGGTTCTGCACATTCTCTCCATGCTCTGGGAGGTCCTGCTGCCTCCCTAAAGGCCTCAGAGTTCAGCTTTGGCACTTTGGCGTTGTTAACAATCACCTTTTGGGCTGGGAAGGGCGTTTTAGAAGCTGGGAATGCCCAGGGAGGTGCAAAATTCAAAGCCTGGGCAGGCCCGAGCTAATCCAGCCTGGCCTGGTGTGACCCTGCAGGCCTGGCTCTGCTAAACCCAGCCTGGGAGGGCAGTGCTGTGTCTGTGGTGTGTCCCAGGCCCATCCTGGTGTGTCCCTGCAGGCCTGGCTCTGTTAAACCCAGTTTGGAACGGGAATGCTGTGTCTGTGGTGTGTCCCAGGCCCAGCGTTGTGTGACCCTGCAGGCCTGGCTTTGTTAAACCCTGTTTGGAACGGGAATGCTGTGTCTGTGGTGTGTCCCAGGCCCATCCTGGTGTGTCCCTGCAGGCCTGGCTCTGCTAAACCCAGCCTGGGAGGACAATGCTGTGCCTCTGGTGCATCCCAGGACCAGCCTGGTGTGTCCCTGCAGGCCTGGCTCTGCTAAACCCAGTTTGGAAGAGGAGTTCTGTGTCTGTGATGTGTCCCAGGCCCAGCCTGGTGCGTCCCTGCAGGCCTGGCTCTGTTAAACCCAGCCTGGGAGGGCAGTGCTGTGCCTGGTGTGTCCCAAGGGACAAGGAAATTCCAGCTCAAGGGCTCCCAGCTGCAGATCCCTGGGGAGAAGGGCAGAGGGGTGTCGCCCTGAGTTTCAGCCTTCTGATGTTTTAGTTTCTATGATAGTTTCTCACGAGGTTTTCTGTAAACAGGCAGATGTTTTCTTCACTGTTCCTTTGTTTTTCATTCCTTCTCCTGGGAGGAGAAAGGTTGATGGACTCTTCTAATGACCAGTGTGATTGGAAAGGTGGTGACCTTTCTCTCCAATCCCTGGCCATTGTCAAAACACTATATAACTCTGTGAACTCATAATAAAGTTCTCTTTTCTCTGCCTTCCCTGGTTCAGTGTGGTTGTGTCTCTGCTGCTCGTGTCGCGCTCATTAGTGACAGAGGGGGAAAGAGGGAAGGAGAAAGTTGGGAAAAGGAGTTGCTGGCAGGAGGCTGAGCTCGAGGATTGGCTTTGCTTCAGCTCCCAGCACGGCTTTGCAGCAGTCCCCAGGTGCTTTCACTTTCTCTCCTATTTCTCAGACTAATTTCTATTATTTTCCGTCTGATCTACGCAAGGCAGACCTCAGGATGGATTTTGGTACCTGCGCTCGGTGACTGAACATTTCCCCGTGCCATGGGACGCTGATTTCATTTGGATTTCTAATTTATTTCACAATGCTGTGGAATAATTAGAATTATTAAAGCCAAACTGCTCTCTGCTGCCTGTTTCCATTAGGCAGAGCAGCTCAGGCTGGCAGGGCTGGGGGAGGAGGAGAAGCTTTGGATTTTACCACCTCTCAACCTCTCGTCCTCCATGACCTTTTCCTTTTTTCGTCTAAAATTAATATTGGTGCAGAAGAACGGAAGGGGAAAATCAGCCTCTCTCCCCAGTGCGCTGAACATTCCTGCTGGGGGAGTTTTTCCTCTCTGAGTATTCTGGGGGATGTTCTGGCTGCCCTTTCCCAGCTAAATCAGCAGCTCTGCTGGGTTTTCCTTCCTCTTCCCCCCTTGGCACACGAGTATTTCCATGTTGGCAGCAGATGGAAAACCAGGCTGGAAGTGCGAGTCCTGCTCCCATTGAGGGCCAGAAGGATGGGGTTCCTAAGGGAACCCTTGGAGTTGGTGACAGAGCTGTTCCTCAACAAAAAATAGTAAAAACCAACCCAAAATAAAAATAAAAATAAAAATAAAAATAAAAATANGGGAAGGGGAAGGCTCTTCTGGACATTTGGGTATTAAAATTAAAAATTAATTTTGAGTTTAAAGCCAGGAGAAGGTGGCTCTGGAGCTCCCCAGCCCCTTCCCTTCTCCTCCTTGCCCTGAGTGTTCCAGTCTGACAGAGCTCAGAGGTGATTTATGTATAACCAGAGCAGCCTCCAGTGGCTGCATCCGTGAACTTTTCCAGCCGCGCTTCCATCCCATGGATCCCATCCCATCCCATCCCATGGATCCCATCCCATGGCTCCCATCCCACCCCATCCCATGCATCCCATCCCATGCATCC
>VWZP01005675.1:237562-252122 GCA_013396995.1 Dicaeum eximium | reverse complement strand
CGCGGTGCTCGGCGAGCTGGCGGCGGCTCTGCGGGGCTTGGCGGCTCCTCCGCGCCGGGAGCCGGACGGGACCGAGCCGCCGGGCCGGGACACGGCGCTGGCCGCCGCGGCGGAGCGAGCGGAGCGCGTTGGGGCCGTGTTCCTGCTGCTCCTGCAGAAGCTGGAAGCTGCCGGCAGCCAGCGAGCGCCGGGGACGGCCGCGGTGGGGCCCGCGCTGAGCCGGGTGCTGGGACACGCGTTCATCTTTGCTGTGGCACACAAGGATGAGAGGCCCTGGAGCACGGCGGAGTCTCGGGCCGTGGCTCAGGAGCTGCTGGAGCGGCTGGTCCGGGCTGCGGGCTGCGGGTCCGTGGAGGAGTTCCTGCAGGGAAAGGAGGGGGATGAGGAAGGAAGATTCGGAGCGGTGATGGGGCTCCTGAAGCAGGAGTTAACCAAGTGAGTGGGAAGGGGAGAGTGGCGTGTTTGGAGGGTCTCTGTAGGAAATAGGGAAATTTCTGAGGTTCAAGTGATGATAAATACGAAACCAGGAGTTTTACAAGCGCCCAGCAGTAGAAGATGCTGGGAGATGATTGTCAGAGTTTGCTGCCAGCTGAGAGCTTCAAGCACACGGGAAGTGAGCACTATGACCCCTGAGCTGTGTCTGTCTCTCCAGAGACACCTGGAAGTGTAACCCTGCCTCCAAAGACGTGTTCTCCTGGACTCTGCTCCATGTCAGCCGGCCCTGGCTGTGCCCGCACCTGGAGCGGGTCCTGCCCCCCGCGCTGCTCCTCTCTGATGACTTCCAGGAGGAGAACAAAGTGCTGGGCGTGCGCTGCCTGCACCACATCGTCCTCAACGTGGTGAGGGAGGCAGGGCCCTCTGTGGGTGTGGTGTGAAGGGAGGGGCAATTCAGAATGTCCTGAGCTGGGAGGGACCCACAGGGATCACAGTCCCACCCCCGGCCCTGCACAGACACCCCAAAAATCTCATCCATGGGAGCATCTCCTGGAGCTCCAGCAGCCTCGGGGCTGTGCCCATTCCCTGGGGAGCCTGGGCAGTGCCAGCACCTTCTGGGGGAGGAAAATCCCTAAAATCCAACCTGGCCCTGCCATGAGGCAGCTCCAGCTGTTCCCTGGTGTGGGTCAGGTTCCCAATTTCTGTTCCTGGTGCATGCAGGGTGTAACCTGCATTTACAGCAGCTCCTCACACTGCCCAGCCTTTGGGAAGGGTGAGCTTCCCTGAGCTTTCTGTGCAGCCAGGAGTAACGTCCTGCTCCCTGTTGCTGCAGCCAGGAGCGGATCTGTGCCAGTTCAACAGGGCCCAGGTGGTGTTCCACGCCCTCTACAACCACCTCTACTCACGGGAGGCCCCTCTCATCCAGGTAGGATGGCTGCAGTGGAGTTAAAGGTGCCTTGGGGTATCAGTGTAAGGCAGGAGGCTGAGCCTGTTCCCTGTCACAGTCCAGCCAGGCTGTCACCAGCCTGTGAGACAAAGTAACTCGGTAGATTCCAGGAAAATAGCACAGAGGGAAGAGCTTTTGCCTCCTGCCCCATTCCAGGTGGGCAGGGAACAGGTTTGAAGCACTCAGCTCAGCCATGGGTAGTCAAAGGGCTGGGATCCGTTGTTTTTTGGAGAGAACACGAGCTCAGATTGCCCATCTGTCCCCAAACCAGGCAGTGCTGCTGTGCCTGCTGGACCTGCTGCCCGTCCTGGAGCGATGCCAGCGGCGCCAGGGCAACGGCAGAGCCACGTCCCCCTGGGACCAGGTGCTGCAGCTGGTGCTGACCCACATGGAGGCCGAGCACCGGCTGGCGCTGCGCAGGGTCTACGCAGGGAGCCTGCCCGCCTTCGTCACCAGGTGAGACTGAGGGGACACCTGGGGCCCTGCCCGCCTTCCTGAGGGGGTGGGATCTGTACCTGGGGCCCTGCCCACCTTCCTGAGGGGGTGGGCTCTGTGCCTGGGGCCCTGCCCACCTTCCTGAGGGGGTGGGAGCTGTACCTGGGGCCCTGCCCACCTTCCTGAGGGGGTGAGAGCACAGAGAAAGGTCCTGTGCTTGGTGTCCAAGGGTATGCTCCCTCCTCAGGGTGTGTTTTTGGGATCCAAGGGTATCTATTCTCCCTCCTCAGGGTGTGTTTGTGCCTCCAGACTCGGCATCCTCATCGTGAGGCACCTCAAGAGGCTGNACCTGGGGCCCTGCCCGCCTTCCTGAGGGGGTGGGATCTGTACCTGGGGCCCTGCCCACCTTCCTGAGGGGGTGGGATCTGTACCTGGGGCCCTGCCCACCTTCCTGAGGGGGTGGGAGCTGTACCTGGGGCCCTGCCCACCTTCCTGAGGGGGTGAGAGCACAGAGAAAGGTCCTGTGCTTGGTGTCCAAGGGTATGCTCCCTCCTCAGGGTGTGTTTTTGGGATCCAAGGGTATCTATTCTCCCTCCTCAGGGTGTGTTTGTGCCTCCAGACTCGGCATCCTCATCGTGAGGCACCTCAAGAGGCTGGAGCGAGTCATCCTGGGCTACCTGGAGGTCTCTGATGGCCCTGAGGAAGAGGCCAGACTGGGAATCCTGGAGACTCTGCAGTGCACCATAGAGCATGCCTGGCCCAGGTACCTCTCTGGGGGATTACACACTCAAAAGCTGTCCTGGAAGCCTGTCCTGATGTGAATGTTTCATTCCTATCCTGAATGTTTCCACTTTAAGACCCAAAGTTACTTTTTCTTGAGGCAAAGGCCCTGAAATCCTAAGGGAAAATCTGTCTCAGGAAGTACTCACTGGCATTACTGAAAAACCTGGCTCCAAAATTAAGCTGGGTCCTCATTTTGATCCAACTTGTGCTTGTTTCAAAAGCATAAATTAAATCAGTGTGGAGTAAATCAGTGTGGACTGGGCTGTGCAGTGACAGCATTCCCAACCATCCCGAGGTTCCTGCGTGTCCAGGGCTGTCCTGGCAGCAATCCTACAGCAACCCCAGGCTGGGAAGGGTTTGGGATGAGGTGTTTCCCTTGCAGGATGCCGTGCAGGCTCCCCGTGCTCCTCAAGGCCCTGCTGAGGCTGCTCTGGGACGTTCACACGGAGCGGGGCCCGACCCCCGAGCCCGTCAGAGCTGCCCTGCTCCACAGGGCCACCCAGTGCCTCATCCTGCTGGATCGCTGCTCCCAGGGCCACGTGAAGGTGAGTCCTGGCTCCCTGCTGCCTGCCAGGGCCCTCTTCCCTCTCAGTGCAGCAGGGTTTTGCATTTCCCCCTCCCCAGCATCAAAAATCAACTGATCAATGACTCGGTAGCTGCTGATGGGGATCAGTCTGTGCTTTGCTCCACCAGAGGGTGGGTGACACCATCACCGAGTGCCAGGGCACTGGGAATGCTGCTTTCCTCCCTGCAGGTGCTGCTGGAAGGGGTGCACAGATGCTGTGAGGAGAACCGGGTGCGGGAATGCCTCAGGAAGGTGCAGGAGAGCACCTGAGGTGCCTGACACTGCTCACCCCCTTTTGTACAATAAAACTGTTGGATTTATTGAAGAGTTCTGTCGTTCTTGTCCCACCTGTGAGCCCTACGCCTCCCCCAGACACATCTGAGGTTGCTCCAGCCTTACAGGAAGCAGCAGAGTCCCCCAGGCCAGGGCCCTTCCTGGAGCAGTCTGGGCTGAGCTTTTTGAGGCTGCAGAGGAGTTGGGAGATGTTCCTTTGAGCTGGGCTTCACCCAGTTCTACAAACTCACTGCAGTTGCCTGGGCTTCGGACAGAAACCCCGCAGAAAGTATGTGGAGTATAAAACCAGGAGCTCCTGAGGGTCTTGGGCAGGGGTGGAGGTGGGTGACAGATGCTGGAGTCAGACTCTGGTGACACATCTGGAATTCTGTCAGTCAGTACAAAATGGCATCAGGGAGGGCTCAGGCTGCTTTTGTCTTGGTGCTTGGCTCTGTTTCCTCTTCGTACTCTATCTCAATGTAGGGACGTTTTCTCCTGGCTGGGCCCTTCAGGGGCGTTTTCCCTTTGGATTTGGAGTGGGAGGCTTTCTTCTCTACTTCTTCCTCCTCTTCCTGCTCCTCTTCACTGCTTGTCTCCAACTTATCCATGTCCTGAGGAAGAATTGAGTGACCAGAGTGGTGTCAGAGCAGGTTGTGTAACTAAACCTCCTCTCTCCCCAAAATCACCTCGTGTGCGATCCCCTCCACACTCCCTGGCTCCAGAGGAGCTGGGCTGGCCTCCCACTGTACAACTCCCTTCCCCAGCTCTGATTTTGCTGCCTCTTACCCATCCCCAGAGACACCTAAGGGTGGAGGTGCCCATGCAGGTCACCCTCAGTTTGTACCTGGTGCCTCACCCACCTCAAAGTCGCTGAGCTCGCTGTCCTCTGCTTCCACAAACTCCCTTTTATCCACGTCCTGCAAGGAACAGAGGCAGGGACTGAGCACAGCAGTGCCAGGGAAGAGCCATCACAAGTTTTTTCTGGGCTGTTCTGAGTTCTTCTGCAGCCCAGCTCAGCACCAGGGCAGGGTTGGAAGCTTTACCTCATCCTCCTCATCATCTTCTCTCTCTGCATCTGACTCGCTCTCGCTCTCTGCATCTTGCTGTTGGAGAGCCTTGTCAAAGGCGTGGATGGGGAAGTTGTAAATGTCTCCATACTGCAAGGAAAATTGGGATTTTCTGTAAGCCACAGGAGGAAGATGGACTTTGGCCTTGGGGGCACTGAAAGCCTGCACGGGGCAGCATCAGACTGAGGTGTGGATCAGCCCCTTCCCAACTCTGACCCCACACTCCTGCACAGAACAGGAGGGGAGCCCTCGTGTTTTGGGGTCCCTGTGCAGAGAGCAAAAGGGCAGCCTTCGTGTTTTGGGGCTCCCTGTGCACAGAACAGGAGGGGAGCCCTTGTGTTTTAGGGCTCTCCGTGCACAGAGCACAAGGGCAGCCCTCATGTTTTGGGGTTCCTGTGCTCAGGAGGGGAGCCCTCGTGTTTTGGGGCTCCTTGTGCACAGAACAGGAGGGGAGCCCTCGTGTTTTGGGGTCCCTGTGCTCAGCACAGGCGNTGTTTTGGGGTCCCTGTGCTCAGAACAGGAGAGGAGCCCTCATGTTTTGGGCTCCCTGTGCACAGGAGGGGAGCCCTCGTGTTTTGGGGCTCCCTGTGCACAGAGCAGGAGGGCAGCCTTTGTGTTTTGGGGCTCCTTGTGCACAGAACAGGAGGGGAGCCCTCGTGTTTTGGGGCTCCTTGTGCACAGAACAGGAGGGGAGCCCTCGTGTTTTGGGGCTCCTGTGCTCAGAACAGGAGAGGAGCCCTCGTGTTTTGGGGCTCCCTGTGCACAGAGCAGGAGGGCAGCCTTTGTGTTTTGGGGCTCCTTGTGCACAGAACAGGAGGGGAGCCCTCGTGTTTTGGGGCTCTTTGTGCACAGAACAGGAGGGGAGCCCTTGTGTTTTGGGGAGCAGGCACCCCCCATTCCCCCCAGAGGCAGCAGCACTGTGAGCTCTGTGTGACCCTCACCGTGTCCTGCTTCAGCCTCTCCAGCAGCTCCTTCTCGATGGCATTGTCCAGCTGGGCAGCAATCAGGGCTTTCTCCTGGGGAACACAGAGCAGCTGTGTGAGGCCGAGGGCCAGGGGGACAGGAGCAGTGGCAGGAGGTGACACCCAAAGGAGCAGCCGTTACCTCTCGCCTGTTCTCGCGCCTCTCGATCTTCCTGCGCAGCGGGACCAGCTTCCTCCTGCAGGGAACAGGCACTGGGAATCCACAGCCTCTGGCAGCAACAGCCAGCAGCTGCAGCATTCCAGACGTGTGGAATGCCCTGAGGTCTGTGTGCCTCAGGTAAGAAAGATCTGAAGCTGTTGGAGAGCGTCCAAAGGATGAGGAAGGGTCTGGAGGGGCCACAGGAGGGGCAGCTGAGGGCACCTGGAGCAGCTCCTCCCGAGGGACAGCTCTGATCTCTGCTCTCTGTGACAAGGACAGGACCAGGGAGTGGCTGGAGCTGTGCAGGGCAGGGTTAGGTTGGATTTTAGGGGAAGATTCTTCCCCCAGAGGGTGTGGAGCACAGCCAGGACTGCCAATGCTCCAAGATGGACACTGCTCCCAGGGATGCACAGGTGGGGTTGCTGAGGAGGGTGTGCAGAGCCAGGAGTTGGGATCAGTGATCCCTGTGGGTCCCTTCCAGCCCAGGACATCCCCTCAGTGCATTTACACACTGGATTCCTGCAGCTCATCCATGTCAGATCCATCTAAAACCCCACAGGAAAACGGGGACCAGCTCCATGTCCCAGCAGCAATGGCAGCTCAGGAGAGCTCCAGAAGCCACCAGTGGTCACTTCCATGGTCACTCCCGTGTCCCTTACTGTCTCTTGAGGGTCAGCTTGCGGATGCGGATCAGGTACTGCGTGATCTTGGTGAACCTCTGCTTGCACTTGTGCCGGATGAAGCGGGGCCAGTAGATGAGGTTCTCATCAATCTCCTCCAGAGCCTTCTCGTAGTTCTTGCTCAGCAGCACCTGCAGGGACAGGGGAAGGGTTGGGTGCCAGTGCAGGACAAAAAGGGGACATTTGGGAGGGGCTGCATGGCCCCCAGAGCCATGGAATCATTAAGGAAAGGCCTCCCAAGGTGGATCCCCACCCTCGAGCACTGAGTGCCACCTCCAGGATGGGGATTCCAAACCACCCTTTCCATGGAGAAATTCCTCCTACTGTCCAGCCCTGCCCTCCCCTGGCACAGCTCCCCTCTGTGGGGACACCCTGGCTGCTGTCCCTGCCGTGTCCCCGAGCTCACCCGCTCCCAGAGGCGCCGGGGAAACGCCGCCCGCTCGATGGTCTTCATGTAGAGATAACAGCGACCTGGGAACAGGAACAAACCCCCTGAGCCCCTCCCCGGGCCAGGCTGCCCTCAGGCAGTGCCCCCCACCCCTCCCTGCCCACTTATGGGATGCCAGAATCACCCAGGCTGGAATAGACTCCCAAGATCAAATCCCCACCTTGTCCCCAGCCCGCTGAGTGCCACATCCAGGCATTCCAATGACACCTCCAGGGATGGGGATTCCATGCTTACTACATTCATTGCATACTACAATGTGCTTCAATCTGTGCTCCAGATGCAATACCTAACACTGAGGGGTTGTTGATTACTTGGCTCCCCAGAATTTCAGCAAAATGGCAAAGGTGAGCTAGTGGCACACAGCTTTTCTGCTGAGCAAGAGGAACTGAGAAACAGCTGTGTGACTCTGATTCATCTTGTGAATTATCTGCTCCTGTCTAATGATACAATTGGAAAGTAATGAAAACTGAAAAAACAAAGGAGCCCAGGCCTCTCTTCTACCATGTCTTTGCTTTCTTTCTGGAAAAAAAGTGCAGTTCTAGGCAGTTGCACCATTTCTTTTTGATTTCGCTTTCTTGTACTGCCGAACACTTGTTAACACCGTGAATGAGAACACAAGAAAAGCTTGTGTACAAAATATACATTTATCAAACTATTTCTAGAATCCTTTGCAGGGCCTGATCCCCTCTCCATGACTGAGTGTCCCAGTGTCCCTCTCCCACCTTTCTCCTCACGGACAGTGGCGTACTGGCTGTTGGCCAGCGGGCAGGAGGAGCGGTTGCACAGCCCCGTCAGGTTGTATTCGTTCCGGCAGAAATTCTGCGTTTTGGTGCTGCAAAAAAATTCCACGGGGAATTAATGAGGGAAGAGCAGGAAGATCCCGCTGCTCCCGACTCTCACGTGTGGCTGTGGTGACCGCACATGACCCAAACACTGCGGGGTTTGAGGGGTCCCTCCCGTTCCTTTCCGCGCTGGAAAACCCCAAACCCCCCTGGGCTCAGCCCACCGCGTTCCCCCAAACTCACGTCATCTTGTAGGAGCAGAACTGCCTGTTGCCCAGCATGCTCCACACAACCTGCGGGGACAAACAGCGCCTGACACACCGTGACACCCCTCACCCGCACGGCTCCGGCTGCGCTGCTCTGAGGGGGGACACCCCACAAACATCGCGGTTTTCTCGGCAATGAGAGCGGGGAACATCATTACTCTCCTCAAGAAGCGCAGGCACAGCACTTGTGCTGCTCCAGGCCCCATTCACATCCCCGGTCCCTCTGTCCCCTCAAGCCACAGCCGCGCTGGGGACAGGGGACCCCCGGCCACTCGAGACGGGCCCTGCGCTGCGGCGGGCGTTTGGCACCGGGCCGAAAGAACGGCCGGACTCACATCGTCCGAATGCATGGTGGCGGTGACAGAGGTGACAGCGGTGACAGAGGCGGCGGTGGCAGTGGTGGCGCTGACAGCGGGGACTGACGGTGCTCACGGTCCCGGCCGCGCGGTCTAGGGCGCCGCCATTACAGGAAAGGGCGGGGCGCGCGAAGTCTCGCGAGAGCGGCGGCCTGAGGGCGGGAAAAGGGCGGGAAGGAGGGCGGGCAGCGCTGTCATGGCGGTGGTGCCGCGCCCCCTCAGGGCGGAGATCAGATAAACCCTTGGTCTAACAGATGCTGAGGGGCCCCGAGGGATGTGTTTGGGGCAGGTTAATTCTGCACTCCGGAGCCGTAGGAGAAAGTGCAGATTCTCTGCCGAACTCTTCCCTCAGAGCTTCCGAGACTCCCCGGCTGCAGCACCTGACAAAGCCACATTAAATACAGCGATCTAACTGGCTTTGTTGGCTGAGTCTAAACCTTATTCCCACCTCAGTTTCTTCAGAGCTATTCAAACGAGTAAATGAATTTAATGTATGTTGGGAAGGACACACGAGCAGCTCTCAGTAGCACAGACAGAGCACAATACATCAGACTATACCAAGACACAAAAGAACTTTTTTTAGTGTCCTCAGAGGAGCGGTGACATTGCATTGACATCTTCACTGCCAGCTGATTCCATGGTTAAGTCCCACAAATGAACAAAGCCTCCAAATCCTGGTGGATGGGCAGAGGTTGGAGACCCACGAGCCTGGGGGAGGCTAAGTTGGCAGTGGCTGCTGTCATATCCATGTTCTGTAACCATAATTATAATTCCAAAGCAGGACACGCATTCCTCGCCCTGGCTATTCCCTGTTTTCCACCTCGCCGTCGCTCTCCTCCGTGAGGGGGAATTCCCGCTGGGTTTCCTTCGGGGTGTAGCTCTTGGGTTGCATGGGGCACTCCTGGCTCAGGATGGCCTGGGTGAAGCAGAGCAGAAATCCTGCTTTAGTAAAAGTAATGATTAATTTGAACAATTAACAGGAGCATTATCACATTGGGGAAAAAGCCAAAGCAGAGTTTTCCCCAGAGAATACAAGCTGTTAGTGAAAGGAAAGACCCTCGAAACTTTCCTGCTTTTATCTGAGTTTCCTTGTCCATTTTTCAGGGCATCAAAGAGCCCAACAGGAAAGACACAACCCCTGGCAAATTAATTCTTCATTCCCTCAGATCCCTGGGATATGAAACTCCAGGAAAGCACCCCTGACTGACCATTTTCTCCTCGGTGGCCGGGGGGCTGCGCAGGAGCCAGCAGAGCGGGGCGTAGGCCACGTTCAGCACCCCGACGATCACCATGAGGGAGGGGAAGCCCAGCGCTCGCACAATCGCCCCGCCCGTGGAGGGACCTGCGAATTCACACCTCAAAAAGGGACAAAACACCAGGGAGGCACACCCTGAGTAGCTACACTGTGAGTAAAACTCTCCTACCGACGGCAAAGCCCATGCAGAAGGCCACGTCGGCGATGGCGTAGACGGTGCCGTAGGCTGAGGTGTGGCGCAGGTCCACCAGGTAGGCCATGATGGGCATCATGGAGGAGTCCACCATTCCTGCCCGGGCCGTGAGGGAAGGAATTCCTCCTCAGTCCTCGCTGCCCCAGGGGAGCTGCCCGGGAGCAGCCACAGCACCCCCAGCTTACCTATGGCAAAGCCCAGGCCGGCGTTGGGGCCGATCAGCCCGTAAATGTTGGTGGCCAGAGGGACCTGGAGAAGAGAGGGAGGAGGTGTGAGGCCAGGAAAGCTGTGGGAGGTGGGACACAGGGCATGGAATTGTGGAATGGTTCCTTAAAGCTCTTTCTGTTCCACCCCTGCCATGGGCAGGGACATCTTCCACTGTCCCAGGTGCTCCAGCCTGGCCTTGGACACTCCCAGGGACGCAGGGGCAGTCACAGCTCCTCTGGGGATTCAATCTCAGCCCCTCCCCACCCTCACAGGGAGGAATTTCTTCCCAATATCCCACCTAACCCTGCCCTCTGTCACTTTGAAGCCATTTCCCCTTGTCCTGTCCCTCCATCCCTTGTAAATCCTTTCTCCCCATCCTCCCCGCAGGCTCCTTTCAGGTCCTGGACAGCCACCATTCAGTCACCCCACACCCTTTCCCAGGCTGAACAACCCCAAATCTCTCAGCCTGAAGATCTGGAGACCTTTCCCAGATGTGCAAAACCCATCCAGAGGTGCAACCCCTGAGCATTTGCTCTGCCAGGACTGTGAAAATCCCTGCAGATTCTCCTGCAGGAGTCCCCTGTGCTACTCACACAGAGGAGGCTGATTCCCACCACAGCCATTCCAATCATGGAGCACAGCCACCTGCAACGTGAGCAGAGGGCAGCAGTTCTCAGCCTCGAGCAGAACATGCTGGAATTTGGGCTGGGCTGATCCAAAATCTTTCATATCCCACTCACCTGCCCATCCTGTTAGCCAGAATCCCAAAGAGGTTGGTGCCAATGAGGTAGGAGATGCTGGCAGGCAGGAACGCCATCCCTGCGAGACAGAAAGGATTAAAAGGTGTCTTGTGCCCAAGGAAATACAGATTTGCACAATTTTTCACTCCCCAACTGCCTCATTTGGAGAATATCCTGAGCCAGGCCAGGCACATGAACATCTCCTGCTACAGTTTCTCCTTCTTCCACCTTTCCACTTTTCCCCTCGCTAAATAAAGAGGAATAAAGCTGCTTTAGTAAAAAGCTCAGGGGTCACTATGTAACTCACAATTAAATATTTGCTCTCCCTGCTGCTTTACCAGTTGTTTATTTTCCATATCCTCTCCTGCTGACAATAAATCAAAGTGATCAGCTCCATTTCCCTGGGACAGCTTCCTTATTGGAACCCTCTGATTTGCCTTTAATTTCCTCTTCTCTAACAGCTACAGAACGTGGTTCATCCTACAGGTTTAGCCCAAGCTCTTCTGGGTTATTTTTCACAGAATTATGGGAGAAAGAGACAAAATAAAGAAGCCCCTTGAGTTTAGAACAGCTCGTGGGAGGGGTGGGTTGGTGTTGAACTCTGAATCCAAACTGCTCTCAAATCTCAGGCACCTGAACACCTTAGGGAATATATTTGGGATTTTCTTCTGCTACCTCAAAGTGATTTAACAGAAGAAAATCCCAAATACACTCCCTGAGATGTTCAAGTACCTGAGATTTCCAGCCCTGAGTGCTTTTTCCCTGGCTCTGTCCCTTGTGCCACTGCCAGGATCCCTGAGTGCTGCTTTCCCCTCGCCCTTCCCTGCTGCAGAGAAGCTTTTAGTGCCTGCCTGGTGCTGAGGATAACTCGATCAGGAGCAATTCCAGCCCCCTGCTCGCAGCCTGCAATCCAATTTGGGATCTAAGTGCAGCCCGGGGCACCCCCCGGGTCATTCCTGCTGCACTTGGGTTTTATCACCATTACTGGTTATTTTTGTTATCTCCACATCCCATTTTCCGGGCAGCTGGCAATCAGCACAGCCCATCCTGCCCTGCCTGGGGTGCTGGGAACGGCCTCATCTCTCTCTGCAGAGCCCATCTGGCCTCCCCAGCTCCAGCCCAGCACGATCCCATCCCCTGCCCTGCAGAAGATGGGCTCCCAGGGCACCCTGCTGCCTCCCTGCCCCGTTATTGCTCTGCTGGGGAGAAAATTCCACACAATTTTTTCAATAACGCAGCAGAGCAGCCAGCACTGAGGACATTTCCAGCTGGAATTGGAGCCATGCCCAGCCTGGGATGGCTCGCTGCACGGGCAGGAGGGCAGATGTTTCCTTCTCTTTTTTTGGAGGGATATAAAAGATGACTCAACCCCTCCTGCAGTGCCCAGGCAGGGCCAGATCTTGGTCCCTGGAAGTGTCCAAGGAACGCCTGTGTCACTGGACATTTTATAAGTTTCTTGGGTGCAAATTTGCTGAGTTTTTTCTTCCATGGGAAAGCTCTTTTTTCTCTGCAGATTTCAAATCCTTGTGTGTGTGTTTCATGGACAAAATTCCTTGAAAATAAGGAAAGACAGGCATTCGTTTGCCTGTCTCCCAATATGGGAGATGTGGTTTGCTTTTCTCAAATTATGATAGAAAGAATTGCTCTCTCTCTGACTTTGTAAAAAAATTTTCTGGCATTCTAGAGTTTGGGTATGGAACTGAAAGAAGCAAGATGCCAGCTCTGTACCTGGGCAGAAATAGCCTAAATCCTTCTGAACTATGGAGTCATTTTAATAAATAATATCAGCCTTCTGATATGGGAGTCAAGAGTCTTGATTCACCCCGACGGGACTCCAACAGCAACAATTGGTGACCCCTGAGATGTGAAGCAACACACCTGGACATGGCCCTCAGTGCTCAGGGATCAGTCACAGGTTGGGCTCGATGGGTCCTGGAGGGGTTTTTGGGGTTCTGAACTCTCTGAAGCTCAGGGGAAGAGGCTGCAGAGCACGGGACCTACCGAGCTGCCACTGCGGGGAGCACATGGTCTGCAGCATCCAGATGGGCAGCGTGGGCTCCAGCATGGCCACACCCATGTTGGAGAAGCAGAGGGCTCCTGGAGAAGCAAGAAAAGCTCTGGTTTAGCCCTCTTTGCTGCTGTTTCAAGCAGCAAAAAGAATCTTTAATGGGGGAGGGAACAAATTTAAGGGTTCACCTTTACCTGCAGCCACCAGGATGTAGGGATCTCGCAGCAGGGTGGACACCGGGGTGGCTTTGGTGCTCTGCAGAGGGGGTGCGGTGGGCTGGGGGCTGTGCGTGCCCTCAGGTGGCCCTGGCACAGCCCCCAGCCCCGGGCAGCGCTCACCTCCGGGGAGATCCGCGAGGGCTGCAGGATGCACAGCTGCAGAGCTGGGGACAGAACGCTGCTGCTGGCTCCTTCCTGCAGGCACCGCTCCTGCCATCCCATCCCCTCTCCTTCCCCTCAGCCCGGCCCATCCCAGCAGCACCACCCCGCACGGAGGAGCTTCCTGGGGACCTGCTCGGAGCCGGCAGGGCGGGAGGGAGCGGCAAAACTGCCTGGAGAGGTTTGCAAGGGTTTTGGCGAGCCCTGGAGCCGTCCCAAGTGCAAACGCTCCCATCGGGCTGCCAGCTGGGGAGGAATGGGATGAGTGTAGCAGTGTGTCTCTTGTTGACAGGGTGACCAAATTACAATAGAATTTTCAGGTACTCTTTGTCTGCTAAAAAAGGCAAAGATTCCAGAAACTTCTCTTCAAATTCAGTACAGAGACACCTCACAGGACCCTTTGTCCTTGACCTCAAACCTGGGGCTGTTCCATTGGACTGGGGCCAAGAGGTCCTGCCTGGGCCATTAGGTAGAAAGAGGACAGAACAAAAGATTTGATCGCTTTTGTGGGGTGCTTAGCAGGCGCAAAGATCTCTTGCCCTGGCACGGCTTTTCTCTGTAAAGGGTTTGTTATTTTGTTTCTTATTAAACCCTTTTCTGTTTCAAACAGCGCCACAAGAGCCATCCTGGCAGCTGGGCTATCCCGGGTGTGAAGGGATCGCTGAGAGCTCATAAGATCTCGCTCGAAGCGACACCCTTCAGGTGAGGAAAAGCAAAGGATTAAAGCAGCAAGTTTGATAGGCACGAGGCCAGGGTTTCATTTTCCAGCGGCTCTCACACGCTTCATTAGGGATATCTCGCTTTACAGCCAGCCGAGGATGGGAACTGTAATTTAATTAGCTCCACGCTTCTCTCTGCAAATGCAGCTCCTGCTGGCTGGAACTTTGCTGTGGCACTCGGGAAGCTCCCGTGGGCCGTCTGGGAGCAAGAATGAGGTACCACTTCTGCTGGCAAAGCCTGATTCCTTCATGGCACCAGGAGGCTGCAGACAAGGGTGTCTTGCCAAAGAATTCACAGTTCAAAGGGCTTTACTGAATGTGCTGCTCGAGCCATTAAAGCAATCAGGGACGTTATTAAGTAATTAGGGATTCATTCCTGCTCCCTAGCTGTGTCAGTCATCTGGAGATGGCAAAAATAGGATTTAGCCCTGATGGAACAAGAGGTGCTGGTGGTGTCACCCACCCGTGGTGATGTGCCTCCTCCTCCTCCTCCCCGCAGACTCTCCCCAAAACACCCACATTCCAATAATTTTCTTTATCTGCAGGGTTCAACCCTTTGGTTTCTCACCTCCATCCAGGAGGGCGAGGAAGGCCAGGACCAGGAAGGGCGACGCTTTCCCCACAAATTCGTACATGATGCTGCCAAAGGGTGCCCCAACTGCAAGGGAAGGGCTGGGTCACACCCTGGCAGTGCCACCGTCCCCAGAGCCTGGGGCTGCTCTGAGTCCCTGCTGGGTGTTTGGGGAGGTGTCAGTCCCACAGGCAGTGCCAGGGAGGGGCAGGGGGAGGGAGAGAGGGAGGGAGGGGAGCACCCAGACCAGGGGGAGAGGGGAGCACCCAGCAGTGCCAGGGAGGGGCAGGGGGAGGGACAGGAGGGGAGCACCCAGCAGTGCCAGGGAGGGG
>VWZP01005675.1:204643-215094 GCA_013396995.1 Dicaeum eximium | reverse complement strand
GGCCCAGCTGGGCAGTGCCAGGACTGGTTGTGCCAGTGCTGGGACTGGCTGGGCAGTGCCAGATCCAGCTGGGCAGTGCTAGGCCAGGCTGGGTAGTGCCAGGAGTAGCTGGGCTGTACCAGGACTGGTTGGGCAGTGCTAGGCCAGGCTGGGCAGTGCCAGGCCCAGCTGGGAGAACTGGGACAGTGCTTTGGGGTGCTCAGGGCCGGGCGCAGAAGGCACAGACTGGTTCCTGTGTGTCACCTTTGCAGGCTGGAGTGGCGTGAGGGATGTGGAATTTTGCACAGCTTGGAGCCCTTGGCCGAATTGGCGGCGTTGGGATTGTGCAAGACCCCCCCACCCCTCCCTCCCAAGACCCCTGGAATGAGGCAGTGGGTAAATAATTGCAGCAAAAATATCATTGCACTGGCACAGAGGGGTCCTGGCTGGAGCCCCCACCCCACAAACTGGGTCCTGCTGGTTCCCTCCCCAGTCAGGGGGACACGAGGGTCACCAGCAGCACCACCTCGTCATCTGTGGAGCCACTCGCTGGTGGCAGGAGGAAATTTTAAGAGCTGGGGTAGAAATTAAGGTGAAATTGGTTGGTTTGGGGTGTTTTAACCAGCTTCCCTTGGCCAGATCCTGCAGGATCAGGGCACAGGAGGAGATAAGGCAGCCGGGGGTCCCGGCAGGGACAACCCCAGCGAGTGCAGGGGGCTGTGGGGTGAACACAAACCCCATTCCTTGGTCAGACCGTGGCTGGGACATTCCTGGGAATTCTTGGATCCAGCTGCTGTCTGGCAGCCGGGAAAAGGGACGGAGTCCTTGTGCGTGGGAGCTGGGAATGGCAGGCAGGGGGAGGGCTGTGAGTGCTGTGGGTGCAGTGCAGGGTGGGCTGTGCTCGGACTGAACGGTGATTTCGGGGGGTTGGGCTGTACCCAACAGGGGGATTTTGGGGCGTGAGCAGGTGGGGACCTTCCTGAGGCCCTCACAGGCTGGGAGGGGTGGATGTGGCAGTGGCAGGAGGTGGCTCTGTGCTCCCACGGCGCCCTGGGACTGGCACCGACAGAGGATGAGGAGGAGTGGGAGCTTCCTCCAGGGAGCTGGGGGTGATTCCTGTCACCATCAGCGGGCAGGACTGTGCTGGGCCATCCCCGGAGCTGTGCCATCCCCGGAGCTGTGCCATCCCCAGAGCTGTGCCATCTCTGGAGCAGAGCATCCCCTGGGCGCTGGGCACGGATGGCAGAGAATTCCCTGGAATCCTGATCCCTGCCCGCCCCACCGGCGGCTCCTCGGGGGGCAGAGGGGGCAGTGCCGGGGCGGTGCCGGGGCGGGGGAGCTGCGGGCACGTCACCATTGGCACGAGTGGCTTGGTCACCTCTGGAACACGACGGGCGGCGGAGGGACAGGGGGGACACGGCTCAGCTCGGCTGTACAAGGGCGCCGAGCGTCTCCCCGGGCTGCGAGGAGGGGACGGCGGCTCAGATCTCGGTGGCGATGATGTCCTCGTAGGGGACGTCGGCGCCGGGGATCTCCAGCTCGATGGGCTCCTTGCCGTCCTCGCCCGCCGCCAGCTGCTGCAGCATCTTCTCCAGGCTCTGGTTCCTCTTGTACATGTGCAGGTAGCTCTGCTGCAGCTGCTTCTGGTAGTGAATCACCTTCTCCTTCTCCTCCTTCCACGTCTGCCGCTCGTGCTGGAAGCCGCAGCTCATCTGCTCGTTGTTGTCGCGTTCCGCCTTCAGCTCCGCGCGCAGCCTCTCCAGCTGCCCCTGCAGCGCCTGGGCATCGTCCCCGCCCGGCCGGGGCCCCTCGCGGGCCTCGCTGAGCTGCTCCCGGAGCACGGCCAGCTCAGAGCGCAGCTCCAGGATCTCCTGCTCCAGCAGGTTCACCTTCTCGCGCAGCAGCTCCGACTCGTTCTTCTTGCGCTGCAGCTCGTTCTCGCACACCTCCAGCTCCATGGCCTTGGTGCGCAGCGACACCTCCAGCTCCTGGGTCTTCATCTCCAGCCCCTCCATCTTCAGCCGCACCTCCTTCAGCTGCGCCTTCAGGCTCAGGATCTCCGTGGTCTTGGTGGTGAGCTCGGTCTGCGACTCCTTCAGCTGCTGCTTCAGCAGAGAGATCTCCCCGGATTTCTGGCACACCTGGGCAGGGATGAACACCTGAGTTAGGGCTGGACCACAGTGACAGCCCAGGGTACCCTGTGCGAGCATGTGGAGACCCTGAAGTTAACTTATTGACATTATTTATTATTAATTACAATTATTATTTCTAATTAATATTACAAATACCTCTTACTGAACCCTGACATTTCCAGCAGATTAACAGTGTTTGCTCAGGGATACCAAGGAGTGAGTAAATTAAACTTAAGCAGAGAGTGGAAGGTTTTACTGCTCCCTAACAAACGGCCATGGCAAGCCCAAGTAGTTCCTATTTCCTTGTGGGAAGGCAGCTTTACAGCTCCTGTGGGGCAGGAAAACCCGTGCTGGAATGTTATTTTAATGCCTGATGGGTTTGTGCTGTGCTTGTTCCCTTGGGTGAGGGGAAGGGTTCAAAGGGCAGGGGGAACTTCAATCAATCCCAGCTCCGTGGGGGACAGCCTGGGGCTCTCCTGGGATTTCACATCCATTCCCTACAGCCTGGGGCTCTCCTGGGATTTCACATCCATTCCCTACAGCCTGGGACACCCCTGCTGGGTGCAGGAGCGGGATGGGAAGGGCTGGGGGGTTTGGAGGTCTCCCCCTCCACATCCCCCTTGCCCTGTCCCTCTTTGCCTCTCACCTCCCACTGCGTCTCCTCCAGCGCCGGGGCAAAGCTGGTCTTCTCCTTCTCATAGGACCTCAGCTTGGTCTCCAGCAGGTTCTGCTCCTTCATGAGTTTCTCCAGCTCCTCCCGCAGCTGCTGCTTCTCCTGCTGCAGCTGGAACACCTGCAGGTGCAGCACCTGCTGCGTCCGCTGCGTTTTCTGCGAGGTTTGCTTGAGTTTGCTGTTGCATTTCTGCTTCAGCCCCTCCAGCTCCTCCTTGCAGCGCCGCTGCTTCTCCTCGTAGGCCTGGCAGGAGCTGATTTCCTTCTCCTCGAAGCTCGACTGCAGCTCCTGCAGCTCCCCCTCCCTCTCCAGCAGCTTCTGCTCCAGCTCCTGGATGGTGGATTCATCCGTGGAGATGGGCGAGCGCACGCAGGCGCTTTTCTCGGCGGCGGGGTGGCGGTGGGGGCCCTTACCGGGGTTCAGGATCTTGTTGCCGCCGTCGGAGAAGGACATGGCCTTGAGGCTCATCATGTTGCTGTCCTGGATGATGGCACACTGCAGGATGTTGTGGGCAGAGCCCCCGAAGCGGCTGATGGGGCCCATGGGGGTGACCAGGGGCTCCAGCTGGTAGCTGCTGCTGGTGCTGTGCGTGGGCAGGCTGGACATGGAGTTGCGGCCGGAGTCGGACAGGCCCCCCGAGCACGGCAGCGGCCGCAGCTCCTGCTCCTTGGCCTTCTCCGGGGGGTGCAGCTGCTGGGGCAGGGGCCCCCCGCTCTCGGGGGACGAGTGCAGGATGGCCCCGGAGCGCGGCAGCACCGGCTTGAAGGCCGTGGGCCGAGGCAGCGGCTTCTCCCCGCCCTGCCAGGGAGAGCAGAGCCCGTCAGCACCGACCCACACGAGCTCCTCGTGTGTCCTCCCACCCCTTCTGCCCCCCGGGACAGCACCCTGTGGTGGGACAGCGCCTGTGTCCCCCGAGGGCTTGGGGGCGTGCTCGGGGGGAAGCTGCTGGCTAAAACTGCTGGGTTTGGAAATGAAAGGATCCAAATCCTTCGGGTCGTGTTGCTGATCCCAACTCCCAGAAGCAGAGGGTGGCAGAGTGCCCCCAGCTGATCTCCCTGAGCTTCCTCAAGGACCACAACAAACTCAACCCCGTGCTGGGACCTGCAGACACTCTGAGGCTCCAGCGGGACATCCCCCCACTCCCAGGGCCACTTTTCCACACTCACCACATCCAGCTGGCTGGGGAAGGGCATCAACTTCTGCGGCGTGGGCGTCCCGAAGTCCAGCCCGCTGGTCCCGGCGGGCACGCCCAGCTCGCCGCCGCCGAGCGCGGCGTAGTCCGGCCGGTGGGAGCCGTGCGACTTCTGGCTGACCTTGATGTAAAAGAAATCCTCATTCTTGCTGCTCTTGGAGCCGGACTTGTGGCCGGAGTCCTGCGAGAAGCCGAAGCGGAGCAGCCCGTCCGAGTAGCGGTTGAGCTTTTTGAGGTGCGAGGACTTGCGGAGCTTGTACTGGGAGGCGCGGCAGTGCTTGCTGTGGAAGCTGTGGCCAGAGATGAGGCTGCTGACGCTGCCCATGCTGCTCCCGGCGCGGACACGGGGCCGGCCAGCGCCGCCAGATCATAGCAGAGCCCGCGGTGCGGCCGGGAGCGGCGAGCCTGGGGACACGGGGACACGGCGTGAGCGAGGAGAAGCCGCTCCTAAAAATTCTACTTTACAGGATATGTTCTAAAGGGGACCAAGGTTTCCCAAAAAAGTATGGTGGAATCCCAAAAATATGGTGGAATCCCAAAAGTAGGGATTTCTGGACTCCTACGAGGCCTTTGAGATGTTGGGTCTCCTGGCCTAACAGAACATGATGCTGACTTATCACACTTAGGGAATTACAAGAATGCATGCTAAGAATCATGAGGATACATCAAATTTACAGAAAAAGTCTAGAAAAGGAACAGCAAAAAACTATCTTGGCATCGGTGACACAGCACAGCATCATG
Organism: Dicaeum eximium; assembly: GCA_013396995.1. Taxonomy (NCBI): domain Eukaryota; kingdom Metazoa; phylum Chordata; class Aves; order Passeriformes; family Dicaeidae; genus Dicaeum; species Dicaeum eximium. Next base: position 210,377 of record VWZP01005675.1, on the reverse strand, counting down.
GAACTCAGGAGAACATTGAGGTGCAATGGAATTTCATGGATCCGAGGCTCTGCTTGGAGCATGATGGGCATCAAGGAACCCAGGTGCCACTTGGATAATGCCAGGCCAGGTGGGACTCAGTGTCCATTCTGTGATGCCTTTTCCTGCTCTGAAAAATTTTACAGCTAATATAGCCAAGGGATAAGGGCTTTTTCCTTGCTGTTTTAATAAGAAATCTTACTGTCACACCACTTGGCCAAGATTAAAGGCTCCACAATGCACACAGAAGGTCGATCCCATACGTGGGGGTGACAGAGCTCCCCGGTTTGGGGGTGTGAGGGTGGGAACTGAAGTGAGAGACCGGGGGGGACCTGAGCCCCTGCTGAGGGACAGCGCCGAGCTCTGTGTGACAGCGACAGGAGCCAGGGAGCGGCGGGACAGCAGGGAAAGGTTCTTCCCCCAGGGCTCCGGCTGGGGCTCTGTGCTTGGGAGCATCCTGGATAAAGCCAGGAAAGTTCTCTAAAAATGCCCAGAGGAGGAAAAGGGATTTGTGGCCATTTTTAGGCGCCTGGCGGGTGTAATCCCAACAAACCCCCGCGCTCCTGCCCGATCCTGGACAGATCCCGGCTCCTCCGCCTTGGAGCCGCAGCCACAACCTCTCCGCATCCCCGGCGCTCCCGAATCCCTCTGCAATTCCTCTTAACCCGCCTGGAAAGGGACTCCGCGAGGCTTAATTAGCGTTAATGGCTGTGCGGCACTCGAGGGGACAAGAGGCTGCGATCAGAGGCGCGCGGGGCTCGCTGCTCATCCGCTTTGTTGTGAGGCAAAAAACAGAAATGAAACAAAACCCCAGCTCCTGGTGGCCTCCGTGACACTCGGCTCTAATGGGGATGCAGATCCATCTCCATAATTAGCAGTGAGCTGGGAGAAGGGGCAAGGCACGAAAATGAAACGAGCTGGATCGTGTTTGCACTGGAGGGGGAGGGAGGGCACGTTTCTGCTCCGTGCCGTGTTGGGAACAGCTCAGAGCTCGCGTTGAGTGCTCCAGCCCTCTCCAGAGCCACCCCGGGCCGAGGTCCCGTGTTCCAAGCAGGAATCGGGGGGTTAAACTGGGTTGGGTGGTGGAGGGGGTGCAGGAACGCTGTGCCGGGGCCTCCTCGCAGCCCCATCCTCAGTCTCGGAGTCAGTCCTCTGCTTTCCCACTCCTTTTTCCCCATTCCTCTTTCCCCATTCTTTTTTTCCCACTCTTTTCCCACTCCTCTTTTCCCACACCTTTCCCATTCCTCTTTTCCCACTCTTTCCCCACTCCTCTTTTCCCACTCCTCTTTTCCCACTCCTCTTTTCCTACTCCTCTCTTTTCCCACTGTTTTCCCACTTCTGTTTTCCCACTCCTCTCTTTTCTCATTCCTCCCTTTTCCCACTCCTCTTTCCCCACCCCTCTTTTCCCCCTCTTTTCCCACTCCTCTTTCCCACTCCTCCCTTTTCCCACTCCTTTCCCCACTCCTCTTTTCCCACTCCTCCCTTTTCCCACCCCTCTTTCTCCACTCCTCTTTTCCCACTCTTTTCCAACTCCTCTCTTTTCCCATTCCTCTTTTCCCACTCCTCTTTTCCCACTCCTTTTTTCCCACTTTTTCCCCACTCCTCTTTTCCCACTGCTATCTTCCCACCCCTCTTTTCCCACCCCTCTTTNCCCACTCCTCTTTTCCCACTCCTCTTTTCCTACTCCTCTCTTTTCCCACTGTTTTCCCACTTCTGTTTTCCCACTCCTCTCTTTTCTCATTCCTCCCTTTTCCCACTCCTCTTTCCCCAACCCTCTTTTCCCACTCTTTTCCCACTCCTCTTTCCCACTCCTGTTTTCCCACTCCTCTTTCCCCACTCCTCTCTTTTCCCCCTCCTTCCTTTTCCCACTCCTCTTTTCCCACTCCTCCTTTCACACTCCTTCCTNACTCTTTTCCCACTCCTCTTTCCCACTCCTCCCTTTTCCCACTCCTTTCCCCACTCCTCTTTTCCCACTCCTCCCTTTTCCCACCCCTCTTTCTCCACTCCTCTTTTCCCACTCTTTTCCAACTCCTCTCTTTTCCCATTCCTCTTTTCCCACTCCTCTTTTCCCACTCCTTTTTTCCCACTTTTTCCCCACTCCTCTTTTCCCACTGCTATCTTCCCACCCCTCTTTTCCCACCCCTCTTTTCCCACTCCCCTTTTTCCACTCCTCTTTCCCATTCCCGGCCACCCCGGCTCGCTCCGGCTGCTCCCGCACCGCCCGCACCACCCGCGCTCATCCCATTTTTGGTTGATTTGTTTTCCTCTCCCCGTGCCCCGAGGAGCGGGATGGATGAAGCTGCAGAGGAAAGTCCTGGGAAGGCAGACGATCCGCCTTAATCCCCAAATCCATTTCTGGGAGATTAAGAGAGGCCAGAAAGACCCGAGCGGCCGCCGGGATGCTGCTGATACGATACAAGCGACGGGAAGAGGAGGAGGGGAGGGATCGCTGCGGGGGACGCGATAATTGTCCCCACAATTGTCCCCACAATTGTCCCCACAGGCCCGTGGGGCGGTGGAACCGCTGTGACAATGACACAGGTGCCACCTGCGGCCAGCGGGAGCAGCCCCGGGCTCTGACGCGTCGCTGTATTTTTATTTTACACCCAGAGGGATTTACACGCACCCACGGCGGGGCTGGCGGGGTTTGATCCCCTCTAGAGCTCGGAGCTGCTCGCTGTCCCCTTGGGCAGATGTGCCCGTGGATTTTTGGGTGCCCGTGGGAGATGGGAGAAGCGAGGAGGCAGCGCTGGGACTTTCCAGCCTCTCGCACGAGGCGTTTCCATCGAGCCCAGCACTCCCACACAGCCCGAGAGGGCTGGGCACGGTTTTCTTCTCCTTCCCTCTTAAAAATGAGCACTGAGAGCCGTGGAGGAATTGGAATTCACGGGAAACGATGGCAAAAAGAGCTGGGAGGGCACAGGAGCCCAAAAAGGGGTCAGGCTTGTCCCCTGTCCTTGTTCAGCGTCTTCCCTGTGTGAAATGCAGGGATGCAGAGGCTCTGCAGGGAGCCACGGGGGTTTGCTGAGCCCCCAAAATCCGCCACTGTGGGCATTCACACACAGGAATTGCGTGGAATTATCGGGGTTGGCTTTTCAAGGGAGTTGGGAGCTTGGCTGGGTCAGCACAGGCACCGTGTGAGGTGAAAAAGGGGGAAAATGTGAATTATACCAAGAGTGCAGGGAGTGAAAATGGGGGTGTGCCATGGGCAGCTGTGGGTGCACAGCTGGAGAGGGGAGCACAGCTGGAGAGGGGAGCACAGCTGGAGAAGGAGCACAGCTGGAGAAGGTGCACAGCTGGAGGGGGGAGCACAGCTGGAGAAGGAGCACAGCTGGAGAAGGTGCACAGCTGGAGAGGGGAGCACAGCTGGAGAAGGCGCACAGCTGGAGAGGGGAGCACAGCTGGAGAGCACTGGGGGCCTGGAGGGTGTGACACGGCCAGAGGCCACAAAACCACAGAATTAAAAGAAAAAACCTTTGAGATCGAGTCCAAGCTGTGACCTGCAGGTCCCCCCGCAGTGAGGGGGTGACTGGATCTGGGTGTGGGGTCACGGTGTCCTCCGTGGGTCCCGCGGTGTCACCGCCCAGCCTGGCTGTCCCCGCAGCCGCTCGGTGGATGGGATCACCCCGATCAATTAGTGAGAGTGATTACCCCGATCAATTAGCGAGCACAGAGAGCCAGAAGAGACACGAGCTGTCCCTGTCACTCTGTGCCTGCAGCAAACGAACCTTTCAAGGGTCTTTTGAGCCTCGTGTCCCCTTGAACCTTTCAAGGGTCTTTTGAGCCTCGTGTCCCCCCCCCGAGCAGCGTTTGTGACCCTTCCAGGGGCTCCCAGTGGCCGCTGGATCAGGGAATTTGGCGTGGTCAGCAGAGTGCAGCCCCCAGCGTGGGGGTCCCAGGGGGCAGATCCCGACACAGAGCACGGGCTGAACCCACGGCACCGGGCACCACACGTGGATTCACCCACTCGGGCTTGTGCAGGAAGAGGGGGAATCAATGAATGGCATCTCTCTCGTCATGGCAGTCACGCCTCCCCTGCACGTGGGAGCGCCGCGCTCTCCCCTCGCCTCCTTCCCCCCCAGGGCCGGCCAAAATTCCATCTCGTCTCCTTCCCCTCTGAAGCCTCCCCGCTGCAGCAGCTTTCCCTGCACCTTCCCAGGCAGGTCACCCTCATTTCCTCCTGCTCTGCTCCCTGCCCGTCCTGTTCTTCCCCCTCTTTGGAATGCCGGCGCTTCCTTCTTCCCCGCGAGCTCTCGCCCACTCCTTTTCCCTCCTGGATTATTATTCATCCTCGCCGTGCAGATGCTCCCACACATTTGGGTGTTTGTTGGGAGATGCACGGATAACACGGAGCAGCTGCCAGGAGCCCGGCTCAGGGCTCAGCCTCCTTCCTCTTTCCCTCGAGCGCTGCCAGGTGCTGTGCCCATGTCCCACTCGGCCATCTGGGGCTTGGGGACACCGGCAAACCCTGCTCCTTTTTCTCGCCAACCCCTGCTCCTTTTGCCCTCCAAACCCTGCTGTTCTTGCTCCCCAAACCCTGCTCCTTTTTCTCCCCAAACCCTGCTCCTTTTGCCCTCCAAACCCTGCTCCTTTTACTCTCCAAACCCTGCTAGTTTTTATCTCCAAACCCTGCTCTTTTTGCTCCCCAAACCCTGCTCTTTTTTCCCTCCAAACCCTGCTGTTTTTTCTCTCCAAACCCTGCTGGTTTTTCTCCCCAAACCCTGCTCTTTTTGCCCTCCAAACCCTGGGGTTTTTTGCCCTCCAAACCCTGGGGTTTTTTTCTCTCCAAACGCTGCTCCTTTTTACTCTCCAAACCCTGTTCCTTTTGCCCTCCAAACCCTGGGTTTTTTTCTCTCCAAACCCTGGTCCTTTTTCTCCCCAAACCCTGCTAGTTTTTATCTCCAAACCCTGCTCTTTTTGCCCTCCAAACCCTGGTTTTCTCTCTCCAAACCCTGCTCTTTTTTCACTCCAAACCCTGTTTTTCTCTCTCCAAACCCTGCTCTTTTCTCTCTCCAAACCCTGCTCTTTTTGCCCTCCAAACCCTGCTCTTTTTGCCCTCCAAACCCTGCTTTTCTCTCTCCAAACCCTGCTTTTCTCACTCCAAACCCTGCTCTTTCTGCTCCCCAAACAACCGGCAGCATCCAGGGCTCGCAGAGCCCCGAGCGCAGCCGACCTCGCCCCCACTCCGTGCCCGAGCCCCTCCCGCCTCTCCCGGGGCTGAATTCAGCCCCTGCCCGGGCAGGCGCCGGCCTCGCGGTGCTCCTTTGTGGCCCGGGGCCCCACAACAAGGCTTTCATTCACTGCCACTCATTGTCCCCGCTCATTCAGTGACATTCACCGGGCTGGGTTTGATCGCGGGCCGGCGGTGAATGGAGCACAAAGCGCTCTCCATGTGTTCCGCCCCGATTTGCCATTAGCGAGAGGGGGGACACTCGTCGAGAAGAATAAACCCGCCTCAATTACACGTTCCAGCCACTCGAATGGCCCGGGAGTCCATCACATTTAATGTTCTGTCAATGAGCACCGGGAGAATTCGGCGCTGCTCGTTAGGGGAGCCCGCGGTGCCTGTGCCAGGGGCTGGGTGGGCTCCGTGCCAGGGTGGCTCTGCCACTGTCCCCTGGCAGCTGGGCACCCGCTGCAGGCCTGTGGGTGAAGGTGCGTTTGCTCAATAGCAAAAACTAAAAAAAAAAAAAAAAAAAAAAAAAAAAAAAAAAAA
>VWZP01005675.1:166722-178189 GCA_013396995.1 Dicaeum eximium | reverse complement strand
AAAAAAAAAAAAATCAGTGAGATTTGGCGCTTTGCAGGGAAAATAAAGGTGGCGTTTAGGGGATTAAAAAGAAAATACCTCCTTTCTTTCAACTAAATTACAAAGCACTTGTGCTGCTTTGTACCTGGGAGCCGGAGGAGAGGAGCAGGTGGGGTTTGCCGGCAGATGGGAAGCGGAGAGAAACGGCTGAGCTGCGCTCCAGAGGGGCCGCGGCCGAGGAGGCCGGGCAGGAAATGTCACTGCTGGGGGTGGCCGTGGCTGTCCTGGGGCTCTGACACTCAGCTGGCTCCACCCCTGGTCCTGCACAGCTCTGGGAGAGCAGGATTGTGGAATCACGGGAGGCAATCACGGAATCACCAAGGATGGAAAACTCTCCAAGGTCACCGAGTCCAACCCTCTCTGAGTGCCACAGGGACACCTCCAGGGGTGGGGACTCCAAGCCCCCTGGGCAGGGGTTAACAGCCTTTTTCACGGAGAAATTCCTGTGGATGTCCCATCTGAGCCTCCCTGGCACAGCTGTTCATGGGTCATTGATTATTAATTATCTGCTGTTCATGGGCCATTGATTATTAATTATCTCCTGTTCACGGGCCATTGATTATTAATTATCTCCTGTCCATGGGCCATTGAGTGTCACTGCATGGCTGATAAAATTCCACCATCCCATTGGGAGATGCCCCGCCCAGGGGGAGGAGCCAAGCATTCCTACCTGGATAGAATCTGAGGATTGGAACAGCACAGGCAGCGTTTTCCCACTGCATTCCCAGGGATCAGCCTTTTCCCACGGCATTCCCAGAGGAGCAGCCTTTTCCCACGGCATTCCCAGAGGAAGAGCAGGCCCAGCTCCACCAGCCCTGGAGCTCCAGAGGGAAACTCCCCCCTTGTCCAGGATCAGAGGAGCAGCAGAGCCACATCTGTCACTGCAGGAGGAGTGACACCATGGGGTGGCACTGCCACCAACACCCTGAGCCACAGGCGGCAGCTCCTGCTCTCACTCTGGCAGTGGTTTTTGTTTGTACTAATTACATTTGTATTTTGTAATTTTCCTAATAAAGAACTGTTGTTCCTATTCCCGTATCTTTGCCTGAGAGCCCCTTAATTTCAAAATTATAATAATTCGGAGGGAGGGGTTTGCATTCTCCATTTCAGGGGAGGCTCCTGCCTTCCTCAGCAGACACCTGGCTTTTCCAACCAGAAGAACTTCTCCCCCCCTGCACACCCTGCCGGTCCCTGTGACTTCCCTTTGAACCCTTCCCAAGCTTTTCCAGAGGCCGGCATCCGGCGTTTTTCCCCCGGAACGAGCTCAGGCCGATGTTTGTTCCACACCCTGAGCAGCTCCTGGCTCAGGGTTGGCTGAACTTCCAGAACTTCCATCCCACAGAACGGCTCTGACGGGAGCAGAATCCACTTCTTGGGGCTCACAATTCCCACCGCGCTTCCCAGATCCCTCCGAGCCTTTCCCACGGCGCAGAGCGAGGCCGAGCCGCTGGAATTCCGCCAGCACCAGGATGGATCATCCCCTTTATTGCTGTCAGGGTGCTCATAAGTGCCTCCATCCATCATTCCTGGCGTTTTCCAAGCTGGAATGAGCGCCCAGGTGCCAATCTTGGCTCCCGGAGCCTCTCCACGAGTCCCTTCCCTCGCTCCGCTCTGATTTCCTCCCTCCCCTTCTGTTTTAGTGCCGCCTTAACGAGCGCTCACTGCACGGGGACAACGAAGCCACGGCCAATTAAGCAGAATTAAGGAAATTAAGGAAAGGCCCCTGTCAGGTGTCCTCATCGAAGCCTCGATGGCAATTCCAGCAATAAACCGCATTCCAGCTGGAGCAGCCGGCTCCATAAAACGCCCCCTGCAGCCAAGAGGCGTTTTGGGATCTCGGAGGTGCGAGCAGGGAAGGATTTGAGTGTCACACGTGGGACGTGCTTAAAATTCCAGCTTTAGTGGGTTTAAGATGAAATGTGGGGGATTTAGGTGGGATATTGGGGTGGAATTCCTGTCTGGGAGGGTGGGGAGGTGCTGGGGTGGAATTCCCAGAGGAGCTGTGGCTGCTGCATCCCTGGAAGTGTCCCAGGAGCACCTTGGGATGGTGGAGGGTGGAATGAGGTGATTTTAAGGTCCTTTCCCACCCAAACCAGTCTGGAATTCTGTAATGAAATATTCCTGCTGTTCCCTCTTTCCCTTAAGCTGATTTTCTGTCCCAGCAGAGCTCCTGGTGGGAAAAACTTCTGTAGGTGTAACTTGGTTTGTTCAAGGGAACAATTCAAGCAGCAGTGGGGGGAATGGGCCCTTTTTAATTGGTAGAAATGTTTAAAAATCTCTTCCTGTGATTTAAACCACTGGAGAAAGGTTTGGTTGCCAGGAAAATAAAAATTCCACGGAATATTGGACTTTCCCCACCATGGAATTCCCACTCAAAAGAAGGCAATACCTGCTGAGTCAGCATCTCACCTCAGCTTTTCCTCAGATCCAGGAACTCCCAAATCCCAAATTCCAGCCCCTCCCCAACCCCTTTTTCTCAACCTGGAAAAGAAAATCGAGATAATTTTAGTACAGAGGAAATCTAAAAGTGGATCTTTATTTGAAGGCCTTCAGGGACAGTTATGGAAAGATAAAGTCCGCTCACATAAGGCCAATACAATTGTTATTCGTTTAGTAAATTAGAATAATTGACCAAAAAAAAATTTAGAAGGACAAGAAGCAATGAAATCTTCCTCCAGCTTAAGTCCTTTTATTGGAGCTTTGTTGTATGGAAAATTCAGGTGTGGAAAATGAGTTATCAAGAGAACTGTTACGGAATTACAAATACCTGCGCGAAAAATAGAACAGAGGGAAAAGAAAAAAGGCGAAAGGCAGAACGGCGTCAGCGGTGTCGCGGTGAGGGTCACCCCGCTCTGCGCCGGGGTCACCGCGGCTTTGGGAGGGATTTTGGGGACTCTGCGGGAGGAGAAGCGGCGGAGCTGGGAGTGATTACGGATGCTGAACGCGGAGCATCCCCCGACAGCCGAGCCCTCAGATCTCCGAGCCGTCAAATCCCCGCCCGGACCTCAGCGCTCTGCAAGAAATGATGGAGAGAAAGGGGGGGGAAAAAAGGGATAAAAGTGGGAAAATCGCTCCTGGAGCTCCTCACCTCTGCTTCAACCTGGCCGCTTTTATGTGGCGGCTGATTTGTTTTGATCGCTGCGAGCCGGGGTTTGTTTGGATCCCGGGAATTCATGGAAATGTGGAGCCGCTAATGAGAGGTGCGGCAGCTGCGGGGGGGCGGCTCCCCGGGGATTTGGGGTGTGGGATGTGGGGTGGGGGATGTGGGATGTGGGATGTGGGATGTGGGGTGCATGATGCAGGATTTGGGGTGCGGGATGAGGGATTGGGGATGCGTGATCTGGGGTGTAGGATTTGGAATGTGGGATGCAGGATTTGAGGGTGTGGGATTTGCGGTGCAGGATTTGGGATTTAGGATAAGGAATGCAGTATTTGGATGAGGGATTTGGGGTGCTGGATGTGGGATGCGGGATTTGGGATTTGGAATTTAGGATGCAGGATTTAGGGTGTGGGATGCAGAATGCCAATGAGGGATTTGGGATGCAGGATCTGGGGTTTGGGATGCTGTGCCCAACCCCAAAATGCCGTGACCCCAAAGCTGTGCCAATGGGACCTTCAGGAACCAGGGCCAGACACCAGAACTGTGGGAAATCCCATGGGAACCACATCAGAACTGCATTTTTTATCAAGGTATTTCACATATTGATGTAGAATTGAGACTTTTTTCTTTAACATCCTGATTCTCATGGAAAACTGGTGGAAATCCCATTCCTACAACTCCCAAGCTGGTCCGAGTGAGAGCTGCAAGAGGGGCTCAACAATTATTTTGATTTGATTTTATTATCATTAATTCCAGACCAATCCCTGGGAAAGCCTCGGGGTGTTGGTGTGGCACCCACACACGAGGAGCCCCAAATCTTCCAGGAAAAAAAGAGAAAAACTCAAGTTTTATGGAAAAAATGTGCCTAAATTGGAGCGTGTTGGAATTATTTTCCCCAAGGATGCTGTCCAACATTAAATAGGAATTAAATTCAGTTTTTGCTCAGAGTGTTATTTCTAACAGAAATGCATTTTTACCCTTTCTAGGGTTTTTTTTTTGCCTTTCCTATTCTAAATAATTCCCTGGCTCCTTGACTGTCAATACACCCAAATGGAAAGAAAAACTGATTTCCATCCACTTAAATCCATCAAAAATGAGCCCATTAGGAGCCACCTTCATCCAGTGTTTATTTTGAGGAGAAAAAACCCAATTCAGGGCATCTCCCACTGCTGAAAATTCCCATTTTGGCCTTGCCCAGCTCCGCCGTCCTTCTGTCCCAAAGTTGGGGTTTTTTTCACTGCAGATGCTTTCAGTTTCTCCCCAATTTGTTGGAATTGTCCTGACGAGCATTCCTGCCAAAAAAGAAGTCAGGAAAACTCAATTTTCCCCGGGAAAATTAATAAAATATGTTCCTGGCTCATGCAACCTGCTCATTGAGCTGTGAAATAAAATTAAATAAAAATTAAAATCTGGGGGCCTCTCCCAGATTTCGCCTTTCCAAAGTTGTGGATGCAGGAATTTTTTGGGGCCAAACAGCCCAATCTGGCAGCTGGGAGCATTTCCAGCTTCCAAGAAATCCTTGGGAGAGGAGTTGGGCAGGAGAAATCCAGCTTTAAAAAATGCAGCGGGAATGGGGATTTTTCTCCCTGGAATGCCAGGGGCGTTGTCCCTCCTTTTCCCATTTACTCCTGGAAGGAGATTTCCCGGGATGGATGCGGGGCCTGGGTGGTTCCTGCTGGAATTTCTCACTCCCAGATCTTTCCTCCAGGTGGAATTCCCTGCCAGTCCCGTGGCTGTTTCCCGGCTCTTGGAGGAAACAAAAAGAAAAATGGAATTTGCTTTTCCATGGGAGAGATGAAGGGGAACAGATTGGAAAAGGTGGATTTGGGGAATAACCTTGATGTCTGGTTTGTTTTTTATTTCCTTTTGGTTAAAACTGTTGAGAGGCATCCAAAGCAGAGAAAGTACCAAAAAAAAAAAAAAAAAATTTAATCTATTCAATATAAATAAATCAGCCAGAAATTTGGGATTGAGGTGCCACCGAACATTCCCAAAATCCATCTCCACATTCCCACTGCTCCAGGGTGGGGTCGTTGCACTGGCCAGCGGTGGAGGCTGAGCCACGGCTGCTGCTTTCCAGCGAGGTCTCAAAACAGACAATTAATTCCAATTTTAGCAGGCAGCTCTTTGTTTGTTAAATTAAAACCAGCTGGTTATTGAAAGAAACATATTTATTGGGAATTAGCAGCCATGTGCTGGATGGATATTTCCCACATCGTTGTCAGGGCTCAGACACAAAGCTGTGTTTAATAATAATTTTTTTTCCCCCGCTTTCAATTATCGCAAGGGGAGGGGGGGGAATCATCCCATTAATTCCGAATTAAACGAACATTTGGAAAATCTCAATTCCGAACGCTGATGGTGTTGTGTTCCAGCTGGCTCTGGAGAAGACGTGCTGGGATTTTCCACTGGAATTTTCTCCCGGATGATCCCCAGAGCTTCAGCTCTGCCCTCTCCAAGCCCCCACCTGGGGACGCTGCAAACACTGCCCGCTCCTCCCCTCTTTTCCAACAACAACGACAAAAAAACCCAGGAATCTCAATGTTTAGCAGAAAATGGGGATAATTGGGTCTTCCTGGAGCAGGCAGGGAGGGCCATGAATGATTTAGAGGGAGCTGGATCAGAGACTTCTCCTGCGCTGCCTCCTCTCCTCAGCTTTGCTGAAACATTTATTGCGGCTTCCTCGAGTGCCCGGCACCGGGCCGGGCTTTGTTTACGCGGCTCTCTGGAGAAAAAGTGTTTATCCACACCGAAATATGGGCTGGGGCAAGGAACAGCTCCCCACTGGCACCCCGGATCCAGGATTTGGGCTGGGGCAAGGAACAGCTCCCCACTGGCACCCCGGATCCAGGATTTGGGCTGGTTTTGTCTCAGCCTTGCAGCTCATGGGGTGTTTTAGGGTTGGAGAGATGTCAGGGCAAGACGTGGCCTTGTCACTTGTGCCCTTGGATGGGTTATTCCCTGTTATTTGTGCCCTTGGATGGGTTATTCCCTTTTTCTGAGCCTTTGGATGGGTTATTCTCCTTTATTTTGTGCCCTTGGATGGGTTATTCCCTTTTTCTGAGCCCTTGGATGGGTTATTCTCCTTTATTTTGTGCCCTTGGATCGGTTATTCCCTTCTTCTGAGCCCTTGGATGGGTTATTCTCCTTTATTTTGTGCCCTTGGATGGATTATTCCCTTTATTTTGTGCCCTTAGATCGGTTATTCCTTTTTATTTGTGCCCCTGGGCACAAAACAATAAAAAAAGGGGTTATTCCCTTTATTTGTGCCCTTGGATGGGTTAGCACATCTTTTTGTGCCCTTTGATGGGTTATTCCCCTTTTTTTTTTTTGCCCTTGGATGGGTTATTCCCTTTTTACTGCACCCTTGGACAAGATATTCCCCTTGTTTTGTGTCCTTAGATGGGTATTCCCTTTTTCGTGCCCTTGGACGGGTTATTCCTTTTTTTGAGCCCTTGAACGCGTTATTCCCTCTTTTTTAACTCCTTGGATGGGTTATTCCCCCTTTTTTGACCCCTAGGATGGGTTATTCCCTTTTTTCCGAGCCTCGGCTCCCGGTCCGCGCCAGGATCCCGCGCTGCTGCATGAGCGCTTTGTTCCCCGAGCACAGGGAGCCTTTGAAGGGCGGCCCCGGTGCCCCGGGGTGGGGGATTTGTGTCTCGCCCTCCCGAATTTCACTCAGTGGTGCCTTTTTTCCCTGGAATCCGAAGGTGTCTGCGCGCTCCGCCCGGCCCCAGCGCCCGGGGCAAAGCCTGACCTTTGCTGCTCCCTCTCCGCGAAAAAAGGGGATTTTTGAGCGGAAAACAACTTGTGAAGAGCGGTGGAAAGAACAAAACCCATCTGAGGGCTCGCTCAGGCGGAATCCCGGGGCTGGCGGGGAGGGAGCAGCGGCATTCCCGGATCCCAGCAAATCCCATCCCTCGGGAGCGGTGCCGGGGTGGGGTCGGTGCCACGGTGGTGGCATTGCGGTGGCAGTGCGGTGACAGGGACAGGGAGGCCGGGCAGAGGGTACCCCGCTAGGTGGCAATGCCAATCCACGCCGCAGCCCCGGATTTTGGGGATGTGCAGAAGCCTGGGATTCTTGGAATTCCGTGCCCTAGCCCTGGCAGGAGGTGGCACCAGGGCAGGGTCGCAGTGGGTGAAGGGACCCCGGGGCAGGCACGGAGCTCCTGCTGCCGCTGCGGGAACGAGCCGCTCTCTGCATCCAAACATTCCCAAGGATCCAGGAAAGGCGTTTTCCATCGCACCTGGGGGTGCCCAGACTCCTGAGCTCCTGTGCCGGGTGCGAGCTCTGCCCTCCCACGCTTCCGCCGGGACAGCGACTTCCCCGCGCCACCGAGAGCTACAGGGACAGGGACAGGGACAGGGACAGGGACAGGGACAGGCCCTGCAGGGTTCTCCAGGGCTGATCCCACTCCATGTCCTCCTGCAGGATCATTCCAAAGCTGATCCCATTCCATGTTCTCCTGCAGGATCCTTCCTGTGCTGATCCCATTCCATGTTCTCCTGCAGGATCCTTCCAAAGCTGATCCCACTCCATGTTCTCCTGCAGGATCCTTCCAAAGCTGATCCCACTCCGTGTTCTCCTGCAGGATCCTCCTGTGCTGATCCCACTCCGTGTTCTCCCTCCAGGCCTTTCCTGCCCCTCCTGCCTGCCCCAAACCCCCCTGGGGACCTGGATGAGAGGTGGCCTTGGCCGGGCTCATGGTTGGATTTGATGATCTTAAAGATCCTTTCCAACCAAAAAAAACTCCATGAGTTCCTCATGGAATGGGGCTCCTGTGGCATTCACGCCCATGGGGTGGTTGCCTTCCACCAAAATCCTTAATCCAAAATCCTTGGGCACCTAAATCCTTAATCTGGGTGAGCAATTAGGTTTGAAAACAACAAACAGAGATCCATAAATAACCCGTGATTTTTCCTGGAGTCATTTCTGCTCCTCGGCCGGATTATTCCCACCAGCCAAGGGGCAGAGACACAGAAAGCAGCACCGTGGATCGGGATGGAGCCCCAGGCTCCTGCTTTTCCCAAATCCCGGCCCTGTTCCTCCCTCCCCTCACCCTTCCCGTGTTATTTCAGCCCGATTTCCAAGGGGAAACACGGGCCTGCCAGCAGATTTTAAGGGAAGGGATTCCCAGCAGCAAGGGATTGATGGAAAAGCTGCCGAGGGAGGGAGGGAAGGAGGGAGGGAGGGAAGGAGGGAGGGAGGGACCAGCCGCCCCTGCCCTTATCTCAGGTTTTATGGCACAATCTGCAGCGCTGCCTTTAGATAAGGGAGGCGATAGCCAGGGCGTGGGAAGTTTAGAGCCTCATTTCTCTCCTTTCAGGCAAAGGCAAAGGATATAAAACCAAGAGCGAGGCACCAATAAAAGGAGAAAGTTGTATTTCTTCAAATGAAAAACCCCGACCGTGGCTGCCGGGATAAGGAACTGCAAACCCCGTTTTGGCAGCTGGGGAATCCGGGATGCTCCTGCCATCGCTGGGCTCTCCCCAGCTCGGGAATCATTCCAGGTGGGACAGGCTCCTGCCATAAATCCTGCCCTGCTGAGGTGGGAGGATGACCCTGGGAAATCAGGGATGCTCCAGGGGCTGTCCCAGTGCCACCATTCCCGTCCCAGCTGGGGACACTCCTGGCTGTTTCCCCACATCTCAGGGGTCACCAGTTGTTGCTGTTGGAGTCCCCTCGGGGTGAATCAAGACTCTTGACTCCAATATCAGAAGGTTTATATTATTTATTAAAATGACTCCATTGTTCAGAAGGATTTGGGCTATTTCTGCCCAGGTACAGAGCTGGCATCTTGCTGCTTCCAGCTCCATACCCCAACTCTGCTAGAATCCCCAAAATGTTTACAAAGTCAGAGAGAGCAATTCTTTATATCACAGGTTGAGAAAAGCAAACCACATCTCCCATATTGTGAGACAGAGCAAAGGAATGCATTTTGTCCTTGAAACACACACACAAGGATTTGAAATCTGCAGAGGAAAAAGAGCTTTCCCATGGAAGGAAAAACTCAGCAAGTTTGCACCCAAGAAACTTCTAAAATGTCCAGTGACACCTGGCTAAAGGAACAAAATAATCAGTCCCTGCTTGGCTGTTGAAGCCACGGACGGGTCTGGGGTGAGGCAGCTCCAGGAGCACGGAGCAGCTCCGAGGACATTCTCGTCCCCTTTATCCCCTGGTTTACCAATAAAACAAACAGAGAAATGTAAGAAAGAAAACTATTTTTTTCAGTCATTCCAGCCTGTGCTGTGGCTCAGGCTGATTTAACAGTCACAGGGACATTCCTTTGTTTACAAATCAATATTTTGCCGAGGAACAGCAGGACCTGCCATAAATATTCTCGTAAATATCTTCATAAACATCCTCATAAATATCTTCATAAACACCCTCCTGGCCACCTGAATCCCATCCACAGGTTCCTGTGGCCTGGATCCCACAAGGAGCCCCACACTGCCTGTGCCAGGGAGGACTTTGGGGATCTGCTGGGATCCAGGTGTCCTGGAAAAGGTGAAACATTTAAAAAACAAAAAAAAAAAGGCCTAGGAAAAGCACAGCCTTGTAGATAATTCCTGATTCCGAGCTTGGGAACTGCCCCTGCTCATTATCGAGGCCGGAATCAAGTGGGATTGGGGAATACAGGGAATTTATTTGCACTTGCAATGGGTAATGCAATACAGATAAATTTGCAGCTAAATAGGAGCACTCTGGGGCTCTGGGGGTGGTGCTGAGGGGAGCAGGGGCTGCCAGCCCTGGGGAGCTCCATGGCTCCTGCACTTCCAGGAATCCCATTTAATTTGGGAATGAGCTGGGCCTGGCCCAGCATGGCCCAGCCTGGGCTTACTCCAGGAGAATCTGTCCCTATACCTAACAGGTTTCTGCTCACACTACTAAATTATTAATTATTCGGACACATCGGAAGTGTCTGAAGCCCTTGGAGCACCCTGGGGTTGTGGGGGTGCCCATGGGTGGGATTGATTGATTCCCACCTCATCCATTCGGGGATAATTCCGTGTTTGGGGTTGAACGGCTCAAAACTGATCCCAAATCTCCATCTCTGCCCTGCCTGGGCTGTGGGAGCTTTCCTTAGGATGGGGAGGTCCCAAATGTCCCCCCTGAGGTGGCAGCAGCCCCTCCCAGCACGGGGAACCCCAAACCCACCGTGCTGAGCAAAAAGAGCGTGGAGAGGAAAGGAGCAGCACTCCCATGGCAGCTAAACACCGCCAGCACGCAATTATTGCTAAACACGGGATTTTATGATCCTTCAGAAATAAAAAAATACCAAAAAAAAAAAAGCAAAAACCAACCAAACACAAACCAACCCGGCAGAACAAGAGAGGAGGAGGCAAAGTGAGCAATCAGGGAATCATTCTCCGCGTAAATTGCCCTCAGGAAAGGAATGTGTCAGAGCAGATTGAGGGATGGCGTTATCCCAGGGGAGGCGAGGAGAGACGGAAACAAATCCAGACAGGGAAGCTGCTGGAAGCTGGGGGAGACCCCGTGGGATCCTGCTCTGCTCCCCCTCCCCTCCGCAGAGACCTGGCTGCCCTTTATGAGCAATAAAACCCTAAACAGCGCGAGGAGGGTGGATAAATGACAACGAGGAGCTTAATGAGGGGAGAATTAATTGCTGGAGAACCCCACGGCTCCATAAAGTGCTGCTGGGCTGTCCCCGGGGCTGGGGTTTTAATTTGTCACCGCACACTGAGGTGTGACAGCTCCTGTCCCCCGGCCTTGTGCCACCATCCGGTCCCCAACGTCCTACAGGTGTCCAGGAAGAGCAGATATTCCTATAAATCACTGATGAACGAGCCAGCCCTGAAATCAGCACTTGCCCTTCCCCAGAGCTGCTTTTCCTCTTTCCCAATGCCCGTGGAGGAGAGGATTTGGGATGTGGAGGGGAGGATTTGGGATGTGGAGGGGAGGATTGGGGATGTGGAGGGGGGATTTGGGATGTGGAGGGGAGGATTTGGGATGTGGAGGGGAGGATTTGGGATGTGGAGGGGGGATTTGGGATGTGGAGGGGAGGATTTGGGATGTGGAGGNGTGTGGGGGGGGGATTTGGGATGGGGAGAGGAGAGTTTGGTATGTGTCTGACACATCCCACGTGGAGGAGATGATTTGGGATGTGTTGGACACGTCCCACGTGGAGAGAGGATTTGGGATGTGGAGGAGGAATTTGGGATGTGGAGGGGAGGATTTAAGATGTGTTGGACACATCCCACGTGGAGGTAATTATTTGGGATGTAGAGGGGACGATTTGGGATGTGGAAGGGAGGATTTGGGATGTGTCTGACGCATCCCACGTGGAGAGGGTGATTTTGACATGG
>VWZP01005675.1:147030-166669 GCA_013396995.1 Dicaeum eximium | reverse complement strand
GCGGAGGAGTTAGGATGTGGAGAGGAGGATTTGGGATGTGGGGGGGAGGATTTAGGATGTGGAGGGGAGGATTTAGGATGTGGAGGGGAGGATTTGGGATGTGGAGGGGAGATTTGGGATTGGTCGGACACATCCCATGCCCGCTTCTTGCTGTTTGATCTCGCTGCAGCCCAGAGGGATAATCCAGGAATGGGAGCGTGCCAGGACCATGGAGAGGGAAAAGGTGGAGCTCCGTGGTGAAACGAGCAGCTCCAGGCAAAAAGAAATGGATTTGCTCCTCTTTTCCCTCCTTCCCTGCTTTTTAACCCCCTCAGTGCCGGCCTGAGGAGCCCAGGAAGGGATGTGGGGATGGATGATCTGGGCAGGGGTGGGAGGGAGGGGTGGGATAAATCCCCCCTGGTGCTGCTGCCCCGACTCCTCCCGGGATCAGGCTCTGGATCCTTCCTGCTCCCTGCAAAGCCCAGGAGGTGCCTTTAAAAAAGCAGAATTTGTCTCCTTGGGCTGGGAGAGCTCCAGGAGAGCCAGAGCTCCTGGACTTGGTGGGTTTTGGGTCAGGATCTGAGGTCAGACCCATCCCGTCCCTGATTTGCACCAGCACAGATTTGGGATCTTCATCCCGGTCAGGTTTCCAAGAGGAGTGGGAAAATTCCGTGGGTGGGTTTTGCCAGAGGTGGGATGAGTTCTGCTGGATCTGTGGGATGAGCTGGATCTGTGGGGTGAGCTGGATCTGTGGGATGAGCTGTGGGATGAGCTGTGGGAAGAGCTGGATCCATGGGATGAGCTGGATCCGTGGGATGACCAGGATCTGTGGGGTGAGCTGTGGGGTGAGTTCTGCTGGATCTGTGGGGTGAGCTGGAGCTGTGGGATGAGCTCTGCCCAAGGTGCAGGGGCCAGTAGGGCTCCATTTCCTGGAAAAACGGGATTGAACTGGAACCCCCGGAGCAGGGAATGAGGGTCAGAGCCCCCCGGGCTCCACGCCTGAGCTGCAGGAGCCCGAGTTTCCTGGAAAAGCGGGATTGAGCTGGAACTCCTGGAGCAGGGAATGAGGGTCAGAGCCCCCCGGGCTCCATCCCAGCTCTGTCCCACCTCTCGGAGCTGGAGCAGAGCCTGGCTCTGACAAGGGATATTTAATGATTTCCCCCAGGGCAGTGCTCAGGCAAACAGGTTTGTCATTTATTTTTGCAGATTTCCTGGAGTATTATTAATTTCCCAGGATAAACTCCATTAGGAGAAGGCATTAATTTCTGGAATATAACTTATTCACAGCTCTGCAGACAGGGATTCCACCAGTTAAGAATTACTCAAATATTGATCTGGACATTTCTAATTAACTTTGCCCGTGTGTTAATATGCATACGCCCCCAAATTGATTTTGGACGGCCCAATAATGAGATTTAATACCTGAGGTAACGTATATTTATGTGTTTAATTATTAGATTCATTAGCAATTTTAATAAATGCTCTCGGCTCAGGAATGAAGCACTGCACTTGACACTTGTTGACTTTCCCTGTCGCAGTCTCAGCAGAGGAAGGAGAGACAAAAGCCCTGCCTGGGAAGCAATTAACACCTTGTGTAATTATTAATACATTCCCCGTGCCTGCAGCGTGGTTGGGTTTGAAACCGAGGCCATCTGTGAGAAAAACAAAAATATCTGACGGGTTTCTGGCGCCGGGGAGGGGAGCAGGGAGTGTGAAATCCGTGTGGGAAGCAGCAGGAGGATGGCACGGAGAAGGACTGGGAGTGACAGAGCTCCAGGGGTAAATCTGGGGGGCTGCAGGACCTGGATCCCTGTCTCCAAAAACAGGGATCCAGTCTCTCTTTCAACCTTTTTCAAAACCTTTTAATTTAATTACAAACTCAGATTGTATTACTAATATTGTTAAAAGAATTTTAAAAATAATTTTTAAAGAATATTAATAATCATACGTTATATAATTAACTTTCATGTCTTTATGCAGTTTTACAACACAAAACTAACCAATATTTTATGTCTCATATCAGAAGCACACTCTTCACTTCCAAAATTCACAACGAAAAAGAAAACACAAAATCGAACTAACAACAGTTGTTTCAAACACTTTACCAAAATTTTTCAAACGAACAAAACCAAGTCATACCTTTTTTCATCAAAACACGCAAACACTTATACAAAAGTTCCACATCTCCAAATATCAAACAAAACCCATTATTAGTACTTACCCCAACTACCAATTTATACAACCTCCTATTTCTAAGAGAACTACCAACCGTCAAAAATGACAACGTTTATAACTGTAATATTTTACCAAATACCCACCTTTCAAAAAGATCCCAAATTCCCGCTGCGTTCCCAAGGCAGAGAAGGGATGGGATGACCCCGATGTGGGGGCTGTGGTCCAATGTTGCACCCCACAATGTGGAGATTGCGATGCCTCGGAAGAATTCACGTTAAAAGCCGCTCCCCTGATTGAGTCAATCAAGATATGACGTCACCAAGTCACTCCCCCGACTCCTCCTTGCTATCTAGAAGGTTCTCCCAACCTGTTCGCCCCATTGGTCCTTGCTGATGTAATGTCCCTCCTCTCTTCCCTGGTTGGTTAATCCCACTTTACCCCGCCCCTTTGCCTCTTTCCTATTGGTTCCCCAGTTCTTATAAAACCGCTGTGCACCCCTCACAGTTTGGCTCTTTGTCCTTGGATATTCCTTGGATTAAAACCTTGGATGAGACCTCTCATCTGTGTGTGGATTTTCTTTGCACCACCCGGTGTCGTGGACCTGGCTGAGCCATCCCTCCTTTTCGGGGTCACTCTCGGGAAGGCGGTGGCAGCAGCCCAGGAGCTGCTGCTGGGCTGGGGATGTTCTGCTTCCAATCTTGGCCTTTCCTTCCCAAATATCCAGGTTTTCCCGTGGCATTGACCATGGAGCACCCCTCTCCGCACCCAGATCCAGTCCTGGGATGGTTTGGGTTGGAGAGACCCGAAATGCCATCTCGGGGTGGGATCCATGCCATTCCAGCCAGCCGTCCTACCCCAGGGTGGGATTTTCCATGGGCAGGGACGCCTTGCACAATCCCAGGCTGCTCCCAGCCCCTTCCAGCCTGGATCTGAACACCCCCAGGGATGTTGTATCCCCCCAAAATGGTGGAATTGGGCATTTTTGGAGCTCTGCAAAGCCCCCCTGGATCCCCCTCTCAAAGTATTCAGGGGCCAATCCCCTCTTCCAAGTTGCTTGGTTTAAAAAAAAAAAAATTAAAAATTAAAAAATTCTCAAATTAGCAAACCAAAACCACTACACTGCCATAACCCTGTGTTACAGTATCCTTACTCCCTGCAGCTGTGGCTCATTGTTACAGCTACACGGGCTCTTCCAAGCTGGAATTGTTTCCCAAGTGCCTGAACTAAGGTGACCTCTCAGTCTGAACCATTGCCCCTATTTATTTTTCTGATCCATTTCTATTTTGCCATCCTGGAGCCACAAATATCCTGCAAAAACAACTCCTTTCCCAGCCATCCGGGGAGATTTACGGTGCTGTATCCCAAATCCATCACTGGAATGGCCTCATCTTCCCCCCCTTGATGACTCCAGGCCCAAGACGTGGCCGGTAATAACCTAAAAACCCATTTTTGAAGGGTTTGTGTCCAGCTGCTGCCGCCTCATCCCAACATTCCCCCCTCCCTCGCGTGCCCACGGACGCCTGGGCAGCCTCGCAGCGTTTCCGAGCACTCAGTTATAATTTGGTGCTGGGACCATTGGGAAATTGCCGACAATTTGGATGAAAATGGTTGGGAAAATTGCAGTGTTTAGGCCCATTTTGCGGGGCTGTGTGTGCAGAAATTGCAGAGGAAACACTGGAAGAGGCCAGGCTGGAAACAGGCACCGGAATCCTGCGAGTGCCGGGATCCCCCCCAGAGCCTTTTGGATTTGTAAATAAATGCGTAAATCCAGGCGAAGAAATTGTCCCTGGGGGAAGCAGAGGGCAGGGAAAAAATGGGAAAAGGGGATGGGAGAGGGAGCCCTGGGAGGCTCTGATCCCACAACATTCCCAGATAAAGCTCAGCTTGGGCAGGGCCGTGCCTGTGCCCAGCACTTGGATCTGATCCGGTGTCTTTGTGGGAATAAAACATCCCAGGGGTTGTTCACGTGTTTGCTCATGGACAGTTTGTGCATTTCTCCCTGGAATTTATCCCGAATTTTGCCTGTTGGGATCGTTGGTGCACCCCAGGGAGAGCAAGAAAATCTTGGGGGTTTTCCCACCCATTTTTGATGATTCTATGATGGAAAGGTCTTTTCCAACCCAAACGATTCCATGATCCTATGAAACGTCTTTTCCAACCCAAACAGTTCCATTATTCTCTGAAAAGACTTTTCCTACCCAAACATTTCCATGATTTTATGAAAGGTCTTTTCTCCCAAGAATTCCATGATTCTCTGGAAGGAGAATTCCATAATTCTGTGACGTCATCACTGCACGAAGAAACTGGAAGGGGCATCACAATTTATGCAAAGCTGTGGCTCACCTCTTCCCAAATCCCATTTTTCCCAGATCCCTCTTTCCCTGTTCCCAAGCCCAGGAGCCCCATGATGTCCATGGCAGTTTTTGTTTCACCCCAAAACCTCAGCAAAGCCCCAGGAAGTGGGACAGGAATGTGGGGAAGAGATCCAACCGCTGATGGAGCTAGAGGAATTCTCCCAGCCTGGTTTCCATGGCCGGAATGCGCTGCTAATTAACGAGCAGACAAACAGCAGCCGGGCTCTCATTTGCATAAATCTGCATTGTCAGCCTGGGAGGTAAACAATGGCAGCAGGAGGTGGATTCGCTCCTCATTCAGTGGGAATTGCAGCCTCAGAAATCGGAGTTTGGATTTTTTTCCGACTTTCCCTTTCTGACCCCGAGCCCATCCACAATCAGCTGCGAGGCCTCGGCACAAAGGAGCCTTTTCCTGCCCTGTTCCTGGCCAAGGAGCACGTGGGGACTGGGAATAACTAAAATTTGTGATTTTAAAGGCTGCTGTAAACATGGGGATTCATTATAATCCTTAATTGCAGCTGACTGGGAATGCCGAGTGTTGTGAATGCTGAGATGGAGCTGGCGATGTCCACTGGATGTTCCGAGGGTAATTAAACACTCCGGAGTTAATTAATCACTTGGATCTTCCTTCTATTCCTGTTGATAATGGGAATGATCCCAATGGGAACGATCCCAGGGAGGGGGGTTTCAGGTGCTGGGGCTGCCCAGAGAGGTTTGGAGTCCCCATCCCAAGGAATTCCTGGAGGTGGCACTCAGAGCTCTGGGCTGGGGACAAGGTGGGCATTGGGCACAGCTGGGACTCGGTGACCTTGGAGGGTTTTTCCAGCCTCAGGGATTCTGGGATCCCACCAACCCTGGTTTCATTTTGTCTCAGCATAGTGTCAGGAAAATTAATCCACAAACATCAGAGGTTTATGTCCAAAAAGGAGACAGAGGAGTCCCTTTTACTTTATTCTAATAAAGGGAGAGGCCATGGGGCATTCCCCTGGGGTCTCTCCAATTTTTGGAGGACGCAGCCTCCTTTTAATCCCAATTTCCTCCTTTTTATCCCAATTTCCCAGCCGCATTTCCCGTCTCTCTTTCCCCACTGGCTGAGGTACTTGAGAGGTACAGACTGATACCTGAGATTCCACTCTAATGCATAACCCCACTTTTTAATTTTCATTCTCATGGAATTTTTAGAGTTTTCCCCCATTGTTCCTTTCATCTTCCAACATCCAATTTTATTTATCAGCAAAACCTATACTTTGTTTGTGAAGGCAAATATCTTTTTCCATTCATCAATCAGTGGAATCCTTCCCATTGTTCCTTTTATCTCTCAGTGCTGGTTTTTTCTACCAGCAGACCCACAGTTTGTTTGTAAAGACAGCTCTGTCATTCCTCTCAAGAGGAACATCCCAGTGTGGAGCTTTCCGTGGGGGAAACGGCATCCATTGTCCACTTGTGGTCAGCAGGGTCGGGGAGGGCAGTGGGGGAACGAGGGATCAGCGCCAGCATTCCCACAAATGTTCTATGGGATCAATCCCCAAGCCCGGGCAGAGCTGGGCTGGGCAGGGCTCAGGGTTTGCATTTTCAGCGGTCACAGCCCCAAAATCCTCATGTCCAACCTCTCACCACCCGCTGACCTTTCCCCGTCCCCAGTGAGGGTTTGGAGCACAAAGTGTAAAATGGAAAAACCGGGAGGTTTTTTTGCTGAATCAGAAGGAAAACGGCAGCGGCTCCCTGGAAGGTTTCCAGGAGATGTGTGGAATGTTGCGCTCCCATCCTCGGGAAAGCTCTTTGATCCCCAGAGGAGTTTCCAGGAGATGAGGAGTCAGAGGAATCAGTCGGCTCCAGACAACTGCTCCGAGGTCTCTGCCGAGTCAGGATTTTCCAGGAGCTCTTTTCCAGCTCCATGGCCATTATTTAGATTTTCCGGTGCTGTTCTCTCTGTGCAGACTCCAGGATTTTTTAATTTTTTTTTTTTTCCCCAAGAACCTCACCATTACTGTGGATATCTTTTCCCTTACTACTGCAAGGATTAAACAGAAATAATTCTCCTTTTGTGCTTCCTCCCTGCCTGGACGCTGACCTGCCCAGGCACAGTGCTGAGCTCAGTTGGCCTCAGCTGGGGCTCTTTTCCAGGCCAGGAAAAGGGAATGAATCCCATCTGTCCGTCCTTCCTTCACCCCTGCCCCAGGAGGGAGCTGGAGGTGGGAAATCAGGAATTATTTGCCCCAGGATCGACATCAAACATCCCCTGGCAGAGGTGGGACCTGCCTGGATCCAGGGATTCATTTCAGGCTGGGAGCCCCAGGGCTTGGCAGTGTTATGGGCATTGAATTTCTCTGCCTTCTCGGGGGTTTTGTGGCAATTCTGGGGTAAATGGACCCAAACAAAGCCAAGCTGTGGGAACGTTCTGGAAAGACCAGGGGTAATTTGCCTCTGTGGGATGAGCTGGTGGCCTCATCCCCGGGGAAATCTGTTGCCACGGGAATGGAAGGAATCTCAGGTGGCTTCGCATCCCAAAGGGTTAACAAGCAGAGCGATTAAAAACAGTGAATCACATCTTCCTCGAAATCCTTGAAGGACTTCCAAAGGGAAGGAGGGAAGCGCTGGATGGGCTCTGATCCCCCTCCTTCCCCCGGCGAGGATTTGTGATGTGCAGGAGGCAGATGAGAGAATACGGGAGATTAAATCAACCTGCTCGGCCCCGCTCCCAGCGCTCCGGAGATGCTGAAATATTTATTTAAAGGAGAAGGAGGAGGGGGGGAACAGTAAGAGGGGGATACATGGAATTAAAATGTTCATTAGCTTACAATGCATATTTAATGGGGGCCTTGTTACAGCTGGATAAAGGATTCCCTGCTTTTCCCCCCCTTTGTGCCAGCCCTGGGAAAGGCTGGGAAGGGCTGGGAAGACCTGGGGAGGGCATGGGGAGATGGAAGCCAGGAGCATTGAAGAGGGAAAGTCCCCAAAATTGTTGGGAGTCAGCCTATTAATGTTACTCACACTGATGTGGTTACACAACGTTCTCCTTTATTTGTTTAAAATGGCGATTTATATACATTTCAATATTGTTTACATTTTCAGGCGTCCCCTCACTGGTGTGCAGCACAGAAAGAATGTAAATAAACATTGTTCACTTTTACCTTTAAGGTGGTTAAGGTACTCAATCCTACATCTATCCTTACACACACAATCTACTTTGTTCTTCTGCATGCCTTAAACTGATTTTTAACTGCGCCACAGGCTTTGTTCTTCACGAGGCCTTGCCTAGGCCCAGGCTGGGTCGATCTTCACTAGGCCTTGCCTAGGCCCAGGCTGGGTTGTCCAACTAGTTCAGGAGCAGATCATGCCCTTGCTCCTTGAGAAATTCGGCTACAGAGCATCTATCCCTAAATCCATCCAATTCTGCCTTTTCCAGGACTATTTCACCCCGTGCTGCTGGAGGTGCTGGTGGGATTGTTGAACTGGTGCTGCTGCTGCAAGGTTTGGGATGCTCTGGGTGGTTTTTTGGAGCAGAGGGAACGTTGGGGTGCTCAGAAGGACTTCAGTGAGCTCTCAGCTGCCCATTGGGCCCATTCCCAATTTCCCATGAGGATTCCTCACCTTGCCCTGGAACAAAAGCACTCCCTGAGCAAAGCCCATTGGTGGGACCCATATTCCTATTTTTCCCTCGGGATTCCTCAGCTTTGCCCCAGAACAAAAGTAAATTCCCACATCCCTGGGTTCAGACTTGGAGTTTGCCTCCTCTGCAATTTTTTTCCCCGGAGCAACCGGGCTGGAAAAATGTCTTACATGGAAATCTTTATGGAACGGGAGAACGGAAAATGTTGAGTGGATGGATCCTGGAGAAAATAAAGGGGTTTATTCTCGGTGCCAGTTAATGAAATTAGAAAATGGAGACGAGCTGGGCTGATATCCTACAGGGAAAGATAAAATATGTTAGGGGGAGAAAAAAAAAAAACCAAAAAACAAAACCAACAAAAAACCAAGCCCGCAATGCTGCAGCTCCTTGGAAATGTCAAAATATTGCATTTCCCGAGATGACAAAGATGGAAGAAATAGCTGGGTTTCAGTTTCAAGTGCCACGTCATCACTCTTCCCCTCTATAATTTTTATTAAAATGGGAATGTGCCAGGAAGTCGCTCCGGAGCCGTTGCGGTGCTGGCAGAGGGAACGGAAGGTTTATCCTGGGGAAGGGCGTGGGAGCCAAGGCCGTGAGTGCCACCCCTGGGGGTGATGCCACTGCTGCCACCCTGTCCCCCCCTGGGGCCTCCGGGGGGTTTTGGGGGCATATCCAGTGAATTTCTCCAGTGTATGTCCATTTTCCAGTGTGCATCCATGGATTTTTCCAGTGTATATCTATTTTTCCAGGGTGTATCCATGTATTTTTCCAGTCCATATCCATTTTTCCAGCATTTATCCAGTGTGTTTTCCCAGTCTATATCCACTTTTCCAGTGTATATCCATGTATTTTTCCAGTGTATATCCATTTTTCCAGTGTATATCCATTTTTCCAGTATATATCTATTTTTCCATCATGTATCCAGTGTATTTTCCCAGTTTATATCCATTTTCCAGTGTATATCCAGCATGGATCCCTGTGTTTTCCCAGTCTGTATCCACTTTTCTACATATCCAATGCTCCCAGCACCTCCTCCACCCCAGCACCCCTTTTCCTGCCTTTAACCCCAATTCCCTGCTCCCCTGTGTGATCCCACTCCCTTCCCCATGGAATCCTGGAATGGTTTGGGTTGGGAGGGATTTAAAGCTCATTTTGTTCCCACCGTACAATGGGGACACCTTCCACTATCCCAGCTTATCCCAGCCTGACCTCGGGCACTTCCAGGGATCCCACAGCTTCTCTGGGAATTCCATCCCAGCCCCTGCCCACCCTCATTCCATCCCAAATCCCATCCAAAACTCCCCTTTCCCAGTGGGAAGCCATTCCCTGTGTCCTGTCCCTCCATCCCTTGTCCCCAGCCCCTCTCCAGCTCTTCTGGAGCCCCTCTGGGCCCTGAAGGGGCTCTGAGCTCTCCCTGGAGCCTTCTCCTCTCCAGGGGAACATTCCCAGCTCTCCCAGCCTGGCTCCAGAGGGGTGGAATGGGATGGAAAACCCTCTCAGAGCCAACAGGGTGAGGATGGAATGAGATGGACGCCCCATTCCCAGTCCAGGCTCCCCTTTTAATAATGGAAAAACCCTCGGATAGAAGAACCGGGGGGTCCTGCTGGTGACAAAAAGGGACAACTCCGAGCTCCCGAAGCGCTGTGCCAAACTCAGCTTTTAAATCGAGCAGCCCTTTGGAATCGGGCAGATGTTTCCAGGAGATTTCCCAGCACATTTGGAAGCCTGGAGGGATTTTTTTATCTCTCTCTCTTTTTTTTTTTTTTTTTAATTCCAAGCACTGTCATAAAAGCTTTGGGTAGCAGAGGGTGAAACGGCGACGTTTTAACTCCTCTCTTTAGCTCCTAAATAAAAGCCTTTAAATGGGATTGTTTTGGAATAAACTTCCTGATGTGCATTAAAGGAACAGCTGGAGAAGGAACAGCAGGAGTATCAAGTTATTGATTCTTGATTTTCTCAGGAATTTTGGGACTTACTGGCTGTGAAGGGAAGAATTTTCTCTCTGCTCCTCCACAGACCCATCCTGAGCTTCCTCCTGGGATAAGCCCCGGAGTTCCTTGACCCAGCTGAGCCTGGGAACATCCTCACTCCCATCCCAAAGCCCCTCAGGAGGAAAGGATTCCACTGATTTCTCCAAGGGCTGATTTTCCAGGCCTTCCTAAAGCAAGAAAAGACAAACTAAACCTCCCCCAGATAAGAAATTCCAGTATTTTTATCCCTGCTTCCCTCTAATGATGCTCCTCTCCTGATCCCGGGGTGGTGGAGCAGAGCCAAGCCCTGGATCCCGGGAATATCAAACATTCAGGAGCAGCTAACGAGGGCAGAAGGGAAAGGAAGCTTTTCCCAGCAGAGAGGAGCAGACTTAGATGGAAAATAAAAATCCCGGAGGGGCTCAGGAAACAGAGAGTGGCTGGGAAAAGGAAAGGGACCTCGGTACCTCCTTCCAGTTCTCTCTGGCTCCATGGAAATCCCAGGGAATGCTGGATGGGTTTTTGAGGGGAACTGGGGGCCAAGAGGAGCCCTTTGCCTTCCCCGAGCTCTGCTCGGGATCTCTGCCTCCTCCCGCAGAAATGTGCACTGCTCAGCCTTTGGAATAAAGGAATTATTCCAGAGCTGAGGTCAATTATCCCTCGGTGCTGTTAATTCGGTGTTTGGGAAGGCAGGAAGCGGCTCCAGGGCTCTGGAATTACGCCGAGCCTTGTCACCACTCCGGTGAATAAAAAAAGCAATTAAAGTTCCCCATCCCGCTGATCCATACACAGCCTCCCTGCCTCCCACCGTTTTTTTGTGTGGAATTCCGAGCCATTAAAGGCACTAATTCCTCTCTTTTGAGGGCTGTAGAGGAGCTGAGGTGGGATGAACCCTGCCTGACCCCTTTGATATCAGCGCAGCCCAAAATTTGGGGTTTTATGAGATTTCCCCACCTTGTTCGGTGGCGGGAACAGGGAGCCAGGCCATGATCAGGCCTGGAATTAAAAATAAACCAGCAGGAATTAAAGATAACACACGAGGAATCAAAAATACATCTCCAACCTGCAAAATCAACCAGGTGAGGAAGGGCAGAGCTGGGCCAGGAGCGCTCCAGGGATGCAGAGCCCGAGAAGCACAGGGAGCTCTCCCACTGGTGAATTTTTCATCAAAGGTGGCAGGACCGCTATCCCGGGGTTTTATCTTTGTCTTTTATCTCTGCTGGAATGCCTGGAGCTGGAAGGATCTCCTGGAAGGATCACTCCACCTGGCCTGGATGATTTATACATCTGGAGAAAAGCAGAGCAAGGTGGGAAGGGCCGGGAAGGATCCTGGTGGTTGGGAACATTCCGGATCTCCTCGGTGCTCTCCGCTCCTCCTTCTTCCCCTTGGAACCGTTCCCACCCTTTTCCTCTTGTTTGGAATCCACAAAAGCCCAGGCAGCACCAGGGAATGAAATGTGGGAAATCAGGGCTTTATAACCCACAAAATCATCTCCACTTGGATTTCAGGCTAGGAACGTTTTTTTAATTCGAGACATTCCAAAGTTTGCTGTGGAATTTCCCCTCATATTTCCATGGGTGTTTCCTGCAGGGACCAATCCCACTTTGTAGAGAAAATCCATGGATACCTAAAGGAGTCCTGAGGCCCTTGGTGGCTTCCTGAGCACCCCTTGCTCAGGCCTTGGATTCCCACTGGGAATCCTAACCCTAACCCTTGGAAAACCCAAGGCTGAAGCACAGAGGGACACAGCTCTCATACGCTCCTAACTACCCCCAACCCTTCCCACTGATTCCCCAAAAAAACCGTTTTCCTCCCCAAAATCCCACCCCTGAGCTGCTGGAGGCGTTTTAAGCTCTCTCCTCGCAGCCCCTCCAGCCAAGTGGGAGCAGGAAGAGCTTTCCCAGGTCTGTTTTTCCCTTTAAAAGCAGGGATATCATTCCCAAGGAGGCGGACGCGGCGCGGGGAGGGAGCGGAGCACAAAGGCTGTCACTCGACCGCAGCAGAATGGGGCTAGCAGCGGTGGCAGCTGAATTTCCTAAGCAACAAAGCTCCCGTTTTCATGCAAATATCCCTGAGAAATGAAATCCCGGTGAAGAGAAAGGCAGATAATGTGTTATATAAGCAGAATTATCTCGGCACAGACGGATTCTTCCAAGGGTTTGGGGTTTATCCGTATTTTTGGTTTTTTATATTTATTTTGGAGCCCTCAGCGCCTCGATTGGGGCTGGGGAGGGGATGGCAGAGCAGGAGTTTTATCACCCACAAAGCCCCTCTGGATGGAGCGGCGAACGTGGATAAAACTCGGGGAAAGATTCCGCTCGCGGATAGCGCGGCCCCGCTTCCCGCAGGATTCCGGAGCGCTTGGCAAACATCCATTAATGAGGCCTCAAAGGAGCTCCCGGCCTCGCGGTTTTGGAGATGAAGGCTCCGATCCAGCGGGAAGGCAAACGGGATTGGGATGTGCCAGGAGCTGAACCCAGCTCCTCTCCCCACTCAGACTCTCCATCCCTGCAGAGACCACCAGGAAAAGCAGGAATTTTTACCCGGACTCTCTCAGGGTGCTCCGGCGCTGCTTCCCTGTGGGGTGATTCCAGCTCTGGGAAAAGTGAGGCCCATACATTTCCCATGGCGATGGATCCATCCCAGCAGCTCCCAGCTCCTTCTCCCTCCGGTTCCCATTCTCCTTAAGGTTTTTATGCATTTTTGGGGTGTTTTGCAACAAAACCAGCCCCATTTGTGGGTACCCCGAGTCTGGACCTGGAGCAGAGGAAACTGAGCAGGATTTACCATGGAGGGAGTGGAAGGAATATCCGGGAAAACCAGGAATGCCCGGTGGATGAAGAGACAAACCATGGGAAATGAGAGGGAACACACCAGGGCTGGGAGCCCTCGTTTAATTAAATAAATCATGGAATTGTGGAATGTTTTGGGTTGGAGGGACCTTAAATCCCACCCATGCCATAGGAATGGACACTTTCCACTATCCCAGGTCATTCTGAGCCCCATCCAGCCCGGAATATTGGCACATCCGCACCCATAGTTGTCCCTATATATTAATATGGGCACGGAATTACAATTAATTAAGCCCTGGATGAATCTGAACTGATTTCAGATTTCAGATTCGGAATTCCCACTGCTCCCCAAATCCCTGATTATCAATCCCAGCTTTCACCCACTGGATGCTCCGGGGAATGCTCTGCTCCTTAACTCCCACTCCCAAAATTCCCATTCCCAGCAGATCCCATGGAGATGATTTCCCTGGCAAACCATGCTGATTGTGAACTCCAGAGCTCCCAAATCCCTCTAAAATCAGAATTTTCAACCCAAGTCTGGCAAAAATTGTTGTTGTGGCCCTGCAGGGGCTTGGGACATCCTGGGATCACTCTTGTGTCCCTCCTGGCTCTTCCTGGATTCCTGTGCTCATGGAACTCCTTCCCACCCGGGCAGGGCTGGAATTTGAACAGATCCCACCAGATCTGGGATCTGAAGCTGATTCCTGGTGCCCCGTGACCGCGCGGATCTCAGTACTGGGTACAACAACCCTCGGCATCCCAGGAAAACATCCCGGGAAAAGGATCCAGGACCATCCCCAGGCTTTCCCCCTCATTTCCACCAGGAAACGCATCCCGTTGGACCCAGGAGAAGCTGCATTCCCGGATTGGGGGTGTCACCGTGCAGCCCCCCAAAATTTTGATTTCAAAGAAGGGCCGGCGAAAAAATCTGAAATTTCGCCTTGTTCTCGCGGCAAAGCCACTCCGGGCTGGAAAATAGGCCAATTTCCACCTTATCTGCTGCCTCCAGCTGGGATGTGAAAAGCTCCGAGGAAAAAGAGCCCATCTCGGCTTTATCTCCTCACCGCAAAGTTTAATTATCCGCGGCTGTTCCGCCGCATTGTGGCCGTGCCCGCGCGGGGACAGCGGCGGTGACAGGGGCTGGGACAGCCGCAGATGGCACCACCCAGGCGGTAATACCTGGATTTTTGAGCCGGAATGGGTCAGGCAGGAAATATTCTACTTTTTCTTGCCTTCTTTTTTTTTTTTTTTTTTTTTATCAGGCTNCTTGCCTTTTTTTTTTTTTTTTTTTTTTAACATCTCCCGTCTGTGCCGGAATTTCTCAGCTCCAGCTCGTTCCGTGCCCACGTGCGCGGGACCTGTGTGGGATCCGTGAGGAGCCGCGGTGTCCATCAATTATTTATAGCAGGGACGGCTTCGTTTTGCTCCTCATTTATTCCCCATTAGCTCCGCGGTAAATACAGGGGAAAAAAAAGGGGATGCAGGCACTGAGGAACTCCAGGAAGAAATCCGCTAAGGAGGGGGCAAATGTTATGGAATGTGGAAAGGCTGGGAGTTGGAGGGAATTAAAAAGCTTTAATCTAAGGAGGGTTTAAATACTCTTCTAAATGTCAGCTCCGTAATTGCTTGTCCTGAGTCCCGGCGTGCTGGGAAATGGGAATGATGGAGAGATCCCGCTCCCAGCCCCAACAGGAGCTTTCCCCATTCCCATCTCCTCTCCCTGATCACTCCGATTGCATTCCATTCATCAATTTCTGTTTGGACGAGGGGTTTGTTGTTTGTTTGGGTTTTTTTTACTTCCTCCTCTATCCTTCCCCCCTTCCTCTCGTTTCCCTCTGGGATTCAGCCAGAAATTAAATCCTTGCCTTGGGAAGATCTGGGGAGCAATAGGGGGTGATGTTTTTTTATTTTAACACACATCCCCCCTCCACCCCCCCACTTTGGGACTAGGGATGTTGTATTAATGGAATATTTAATGCAAAAAGAGAGGGGGAAAGGAGGAATTTTGCTAATGGATTCCAATTCCAAACCCCTCAGCCCGGAGGGCCCTTCCAGAGAAATGAGGGCAGTGCTGGAGCCTGGGAGAGCAGTTTGGACCTCCCAGGGTGGGGGTGAAAGGGCCAGAAATTCCATTTAAAAAGCAAGAGAAAGCCAATCTGGTGTCCTGGGTTAGGAGGGGGTGCTCAGATGGATGTGACATGCCCAGGATTTATCCCACTGAGCAGGAATTTGGGATTCCCAGCCCTTGGGATCCAGCTGGGTCAGTTTATTTCCCCTTTTTCCATGGTTTATTTCCCTTTTTACCCTCTGCAGGCTGGAATTCCCTCCCTGGCTCCAAGGCGGTTTTTTTGTTTGTGTTTATTTATCAAGGACACAGTGGCTTAGGGGGAAAAAAAAAAAATCCAAAATCCACAAAAGTTGAAAGGCAGAGAGATCAAGATCCATCATTTTAGGAGAAAACCAACAGTGACTGCAGCGATTCCCGGGAGGATCGGAGCTGTCACCGCTGTCACTTCCTGCTAAACAGCCCTCAAAGAGCATTTACATGGAAAACACATTTACATGGAAAAGCCATCGCCTCTCCGAGCAGGGGAATCCTGCTGGCAAACAGAATTCCAGAAGGGAATGGGCTGGGAGGGATCTTCAAATCACCCCATCCCACACTTTCCACCATCCCAGGTTATCCCAGCCTGGCCTTGGGCACTTCCAGGGGTCCAGGGGCAGCCACAGCTCCTCTGGGAATTCCATCCCAGCCCCTCACCATCCTCACAGCCAGGAATTCCTTCCCAATATCCCATCCAAATCTCCTCTTTCCCAGTGGGAAGTCATTCCCTATGTCCTGTCCCTCCATCCCTTGTCCCCAGCCCCTCTCCAGCTCTCCTGGAGCCCCTTTGGGCCCTGAAGGAATTCTGAGCTCTCCCTGGAGCCTTCTCCTCTCCAGGGGAACATTCCCAACTCTCCCAGCCCCCCAGAGCAGAGCTGCTCCATCCCTTTGATCCCTCAATCCAACATCTCCAGGTCCTTCCTGGGATGGGATCCAGGACAATCCAAAGTGAATTCTGGGGCCAGTCTGGCCTTTTCCAATGGAACAGGATCTGTTCCTTCGGGCCTTTCCCAGGAGTGAGAGCTGCAGGAGCTGAGGCTGAGCTCCTTCTCCCATCCCTGCCAGCCCCAGCCAGGGTTTGGCATCCTCTGGGAACAGCCAATTCTCCCTTCCCTGGTCCCACAAACCGGGAATGTGGCTCCAACCATCCACTGATGTCCTGCTCCTAATCCCAATGCAGACCTTCAGAAGAGGGTTTTGGATCCTTGTCTGGGGAATCAGGAGGTGAGAAACAGTGCAGAGGCTGGGAGGGATGGAAATCCCAGCATTAACAACCACGACATCGGGTTTTCCAAAGCAACACTCATCCCTGTTCCCAACAATCCCTGCTCCACGGCAGCTCCAGACCACGCTGGATTTTAATCTCCCTGAAATCCACTTCCAACCATTCTTTGGGATCCTTTTCCAGGCCTTGTGGCTCTGGTTTGGGATGTTTGAACACCTGGCCTCAGAGTGAAGCTCTGGGGCTTTTGTCACATTAAATTGCAGCTTGAGAGGATAAAATCTATTTCTTTTATATAAATATGGGGTGGGGAAAGCTCAGCTTAATTCCCAAGAGGGAAAACTCCGCTGGGTGAGGGAATTGGGAGCACCTGGACCAGCTTTGGTGGATTTTAAAGCAAAAGAAGCACTGGCCAGTCTGGATGTCTGGAAAATGAAGCCAACCAAGCTCCGGTTGAAATAAAGCCTGACCTGGTCATTAATCCTGGCGTCCATTTCCAAAGGTCAGGTGTTGATTTAAAAACAGCCTCACTCCATCCCCGGGCAGTTGGGAATTCCTGGGAGGATTTCCATGGCCATCATTAGGTAAAATGTCAGGTTCAGCATGGGAAGCGGCAACTTCTGGCCTTAAAAATGACAAATTTGGGCAATTTCAACCAATTCTGCTCTGAAACCCGACCTGTTCCAACTCCAGTCACTGCAGCTCTTTGTCCCTCTCAGTTCCACAGAGGGAAGGGATGGGAAAAGTGGAAAGACAGGAAAATTCTGTGAGTGACAGAGCGGGGACAGCCCAGCCACAAAGAGGGGACGGAACATCCCACAAACCCTGATCTTCCCTGGAATTTGCTGGAGGGAAGAGCCGGGATGAGCCTAGGGACACAAGGAGGGGGCTCAGCTCCTCCCTGGCAAGGCTGGGATTAAAATCCAGCTTTTCACGGCACAGTTTAGGCAGGGTTTTGTTGCTCCAGGCACTGAGTGCTCCCGGATTTTTTCCATAATAAATAATGCAGTGTTGGTTTGGGCATCTTGGACCCGATTAGGGATAAAACCAGCTCCTTGCACCCAAGATCTCCTCCCAAACAACCCCAAACCCTCCTTTTCCTCAGGAAATAATTTAGGAATCCTTAAGAAGGACAAATCAGGCGCTAATTCCATCAGGGAGGGAGGCTCAGGCACATCCCGCAGCCAGGGAGGGATTTGGGATACAAAACTGAGAGATTCCAGCCCCACGCCGTCCCTTCCCGATGATCCAGGGGGAAGTTTCCATCTCGCCAGCGAATCCTGTGTCATTCCAGAGCACACCAACGATCCCCAATGGCTCTGGAGGGGTCAGGCTGGCAGATGTTGGCAGATGTTGGAGCACATTCCTGAGGCGCCGCAGGGTCGATGTGAGGGAAGCTCTTCCCTGGTGGAGATGCTCGGAAAACTGGGAAAAATCCCTGGGAATGTGGCCAGGTCAGAGGGTCTGACCGGGCGAATCAGCAAAATTCCAGGGCCAAATCCTGGTCCAGGAAAATGTGGGGAGTTTTGGTACCGAGGGAGCTGCTCGGGTTCGTACCGACCTTGGCAAAGACCCAGGAGGAGCCATGGAATCATGGAATGGTTTGGGCAGGAAGGACCTTAAAATTCATCTCATTCCACGCCCTGCTATGGACAGGGACATTTCCCACTATCCCAAGTTGCTCCAAGCCATTCCTTGGTTAAATCCAACATGAAAACCATCCAAAGAAATTCCCTGGATTTGCGCAGGATGTGTGACTTCATCCCACCTGGGACATTTTCATCCCGAATTTTCTTTGGGCTAAAAACCGTCTGTTTAATCCCAAAAACCTCAAAGCTCATCCTGTTCCACCCATTCCTTGGACAAGAATGTCTCCCACTTTCCCAGGTTGCTCCAAACCCTTCCTTGGTAAAATCCATCGTGAAAACCATCCCAAGAAGTTTCCTGGATCTGTGGAGGATATGTAACTTCATCCCAACAAAAACGTCCATGGAAAAGCTGAAATCTGGATTTTAATCTCCCTGAAATCCATTTCCAGCCATTCTTTGGGATTCTCTTCCAGGCCCTGTGGCTCTGGTTTGGGATGTTTGAACTCCTGCCCTCAGAGTGAGGGCCTCTGTCCTGTTGGAATCAACCATTCCCTGTTTTCCTCCCGTCCTTCAGCACACCAGGATGCTCCCACTCCACGTTTGGCACCAGATTTTCTTTCTCCAGGAGAAAATCCCATCATTTCCACGTGTTTAATCACAGAAACTCTTCTCCGCTCTGACTCCGGGTCCTTGGGGAAGGAGGGATGAAAAAGAGAAGGAAAACAACCAGGAATTGGAGGCTAGCTCTTTCCAGCAGCCAAACAAATAAAGGATGATGGATAAGGAGAGGGAAGAGAGGGAATTGGGCTCTTCCCTCCTCCTGCAGCCCCACCAAATCCCAGCCCTCTGTTCCCTGCTAATTCCCAGCCTCTGGCAGGGGGTTTCCCGATATTAATTAAATTTATTTGTCGCTGCTGGCAGAGTGACTCCGGCAGTAAATCAAGCAATTAAAGGCTCGGGATTGCCCTGGGAAGGGAAGGATCCAGGTGCCAGGAAGGATTTGCTGTCTGCTTCATGTTTTATTCACACGCTCTCCGCTGCTTCTGTCCCGAGTGGAGGAGTTTGGCAGCGAAAAATGCCAAGGAAAAGTCGAAAGGGCTCCCCAAAATCTCCCTCAGCCTCAGCCAAAGGAAAGGATTCATGGCACCAGGGCGAGGCTTGGAGAGGATAAAGCTCCTCATTCGTCCTGCTGGTGAAGTTAAAAGCCGAAAAAGTTCTAAAAAAAATTTAAAATTAAATTAATTTTATAAAAATGTATGAATTATTAAATGTATGGATCATGTAATTTATTGTTCCTCACATTTAACATTTAGGAATTACGGTTTTGCTTCGAAATTATAAAATGGAAGTTGAATTGTTTAAAAGCAAAAAGGGGCAAATGGAAAAAGGAGCTACAAACGGTTAAATCCGCTCCTGCCTGTGCTGGGTGCCAGTCGTTCTTTCCCAAAAACATGGAATCAGCGGGGCTGGAAAAGCCCCCCAGGACCATGGGATGCAGCAGAGCTGTTCCTTTTTGGGGTGACGGGGACACCCCGGGCGCTCCAGAGCTCGCCTGGGGAGGGTTCGGCTGCTCCGAGGGATTTGTTGGCAGCGGGTCTGGATTTAATTGAATGTGGTGAGAAGAAAACACCGGGAAAAAACGAGGGGAAAAGCCCGAGTGGGATCCGAGGGAGACTCTTGGCTCCTCGCAGCGCTCACACTTCGCTGCTAATTACAGGGGAAAAGCAGAAATCCCTGGGGGAAGTGGCGAGGGAGCGGCTCCAAACCCTCAGCGAGAGTGGGAAACGTTCCCTGCTTTCAGGATTGTTCTTTTTTGGAAATTTTAACTTTTTTTTTTTTTTTA
>VWZP01005675.1:83020-131328 GCA_013396995.1 Dicaeum eximium | reverse complement strand
AAGGGAAGGGAACTTTTTGCTCCAGGAGTTTTACAGGCTCGTGTTCCTGACATTCCCCCCAGGAATCGGTGCTCATGAATTTATGAGGAGCACGAGGCTGCTCTGTTTCCTGGGATGTGAATCCCAAGCAGAATGCAAATCATGGGGTGGGAGGGAGGGAGGGAAAACAACCCTGGATGCATGGAATTGAATTTTCCAGAGTTTAGAAAAGGCCCTGATGTGCCCAAAGTCCCAAAGTTTCCATACAACCCTAAAAACAAAGTGGGAGTGGAGGCATTTGGGGTCACAGATTCCAGGGATTGAGGGATGCCTCAAATATCCCTGGGGTGTCTGCTGGGAAAGGAAAATACGGGAGAAAAACCACTGGATTTTGGCTTTTAACTGTGGCGCTCCAAGTGGGAATTTTGGCAGGGAATTTGGTATTTAAAATGAGGATTTTGGCTGTTAATTTTGGGGGATTGTGATGGGAATTGTGAGAGGGAATTGTGACAGGCAGGGTTTGGGTGGCTCTGGGGGAGGGAAAATGCGGGAGCTGCTGGGGCTGAACGGAGCCTTCTCCGTGCCGGAATTCTCATCCCAAATCTCCTCATTAACAGTCGGGATTAGCAGCTGCCGGGGTTGGGGCTGAGCCATCTCCTCACAGCAGCCGGGCCGTGCTCAGCATCCCGAGCAGCTTCCCCGAATCCCGGAGAAATGAATTCAGGAATTCAACAACAACAACAACCCAAAAGGAGCCTTCGGATGGAGCCACTCCTCGCTCTTGGAAAGGATTTGTTGGTGCAGTTCCTGCTCGTAAATCCCGGGATTTGGGCTCAGGATGTGGATCCCAGGGACAGGATCTTCCTCCCAAGTGCTCCTGGTGCTGCAGGGATGTTCTCCGCCCCGAGGCCATTCCCAATCCCTCTCCCAGTGGCTGTTGGTGTGTCCAGGGAATGCCCGGATGTGGCACAAGGATTGGGCACAGCTGGGATGCGGTGGCCTTGGAAGCTTTTCCAACCCCAATATTCCACGATCCACCCAAAGCAGCCAGGCTGGCCCTTCCCAACCCCTTCCCAATCCTGCTAGGGTATCCGTGGATTCATGAAATTTCCCATGGGAACACAGCTAAAAATTCTGCCATAGGTTCCCAGGAATGTTCACCCAGCACAAGGATCCCGGAGCGACACCAATCCCAGGAGAGCCAAACATTCCTGAAAACACGGGGATTTTATTCCTGAGAATGAATTTGATGCCACCTGAGCTGAGCCACGGCATTTTCCGCTCCGTTGCTCCCATCGATGTCCTTGTCTGGGAATAAAGGCTCCGAATCCCGATCAATACCAGCACAGCCATGGTCAGGTTTGATCCATCCCGGGAAAGCTCAGAGCGGAGCAATCTCTGGAATCGAGGAGGGCGTTGATGGTATGGGGGGGGTAAAGGAAATAATTTGGAATTTCAGGCTGAGCTGGTGAGGCAGAGCTGCCCCACATTCCCAAAAAACCCCATCAAACAAATAAATGTTGTTCCCTGTCATTCCTGGAGTTTTCCAGCAGCTCCAGAGCCACTGCTCTTGTAGTTCCTAATGCTCCCCGACATTTAATTAACTCCAACAACTGCCTCCATCCCCCTGGAGGAAGGGAGGGCTCCCTGCTCTGAGCTGCCAGGGCTGCTGAGCATCCCAGAATCCCTTTTCCCAGCATTCCATTGTTTCCCCCTTTCCCTGTGTGTCCCATTGTTCCCCCTTTTCCCAGTATCCCATTGTTTTCCCCTTTTCCCAGGATTCCACCCGGAGCAGTTTTTATTCCAGGCAGTTTTCGTGGCTCCCTTATCGCTCCCGTTCCCTTCCCATCTCCAAATATTTATCCCGGAGTTTCATTCTGCCTGTAAATAAATGCTCCTACCTCCTCTCTTCCCTCACCTTGTCTCCCAAATTAATCTCTGGAAATAATTGGGAAGCGGAGGAAGGAGCTGGAGCGGGGGAGGAGGCAGCAGCAAAACAAAGAGTTTTATTTAAATCCTTTCTTTTTGTGGAGTTTCACCCAGAATTTCAACATTGGCACCCTTCTCCTGGCTGTCTTCCTTCTCCTGGATCCCATCCTCCCTCTGTATCCCATTTTCCCCAAAACAGGCCAAGTCTGGAGCATGGGAAGAGCAATCCAAGGATTTGGCCCCTTTATGACTTTGCCATAAACCAGGAGCTGTGGGGCGGCTGCGGATGGATTTTCCATGAGGTGTTAAAAGAGCAGGAGAGGGATGGATTGGAGGCAGGAGAGGGAGAGGGAATGATGGAAGGATGGAAGGATGGATGGATGGATGGATGATGGATGGATGGAAGCTAGGAGAGGGACAGGGATGGACAGATTGGAGGCAGCACCTTCTGAGCATCCATAAGGAGCCCCTAAAAGCACAGTGGTGGCACTTGGGTGGCTGCCAGGCCACAAATGAGCTGGGAAGGGCATTCCCACAAGATCCTGGTTTTTAGGGATCCTTCCAATCCTTCCCATGGGCTGAGCAGTGCTGTCCCAAACCCGCTGTCCCCACCCTGCTGTCCCCAGGCCTTGGGGACACCCAGGCTGGCGCTGTGGCATCCCAGGAGACCAGGGGCTGCCATCCATTAGCAATTCCCACAGCCCTGCGATCCATCCCGGTCATTTCGGGATCGCCGGTCATAACTCAGCCCGTTCCACGCTCCAATCCCATTTTTTATCCATGTTTTATTCATGGAGGGGGGTCAGGTTCATATCGAAGGATCAATAAAAGCCTCCATCACGGCGCATTATTAATTAATAAGGAATCCATTATCTGCAGCCAGCCCAGCCACTCCCTCGGATTTTCTCCCCGGAGAAGCTTTTTGGGGGCAATTCCGAAAATTTACAGCCTGGTCGATCTCCCTCCCTCCCTCCCTCCTCCTGCCCAGGGATAATGGGAACTTTATTTAGTGCTGGCTGTCCTTTGTCCCTGCTGATGTCCCTGCCCTGCCTGGATCCTCCAACAGCCCCTAAATCCCTGGGAAAGGCTCGGGAAGAGCATCCCGAGCTCTGTGGGGTCGTGCGCTCCGTTTAGTTTGGTTATTTGACTTTATTCCCTCTTTTTTTTGACCTTTGTCACACCGTGACTGGGCAGGGAATGAGTTTGTGGCCACCTCCAGGGCTGGACAGTGACAGGGACATCAGCTGTGGCGGGGAGAAAATGGAGGCAACAAAAATTAGGAAAATACAGGATAAATCCTGGATAAATAATAGGAAATATATCAGGATAATAATCAGGATAAATCCATAGGAAATGCAATGCCCCCAGCGCCAGAAACACTCAGGCTCCTGCTCCAACCCCTCCTCTCCCTCTGGAATTCCCAAACAAAGGATCCTCCACCCACCATTTTGGTTTTTTTGGGGTGCCATTTTGCCCTCGGGAAGGGCTGGAAGGAGAATTCCCGCTCGGTTTCCGCTGGTTTTTATGGATGGCTCCTCCCAGAGGTGCCCAGGGATGGGGAGAACCCGCCACGGGCATCCCCGGATCCCAGAGAGCTGGGAACAGGCACGAGGGGATGGATTTGCCAAGGAATCCCTGGGAAGGGACACAAAACCTCTCCCGTGAATTGGGGACAACTCCGGTGACCCCGTCCCCTTCCTACGCTGCACCTGCTCATAAACCCAACTCTAATCAGCACTAATTAGCTCTAATTAGTGGAGAGGGGGAAAGGATAAAATCCTTTGCCTGGGGAAGCCTTGGGACAGGTCAGGATTTTGGGACAACAGGAAGTGCTGGACTCATCAGAAACGAGCCCAGCTCAGGCTCTGACCTCCCCTAGCTAATTAGCAGCATGGTAATTAATTATTCAGCAGCTTTAATGATGTGGTTCCCCCCTCTGCTTGTGCTGGAAAACACCAAGATGGGAATGATTCGTGCTGGGGGCTCGTCCCAGCTGGAAAATCAATAAATGAGGGAATTCTTGCATAGTGAAAATGGAGTTTCCTCCCCTGTCTCCATTGTAATTCAGGACCTTTCAAAAGAGGAAAACCAGGAATATTTGGAGCCAATAAATACCTTCGATTTCAAGTTTAATTTAATTTCAATTTCAATTTTGATTCCGATTTCAATTTTGATTTCAATTCTATTTCTATTTCTATTTCTATTTCTATTTCTATTTCTATTTCTATTTCTATTTCTATTTCTATTTCTATTTCTATTTCTATTTCTATTTCTATTTCTATTTCTATTTCTATTTCTATTTCTATTTCTATTTCTATTTCTATTTCTATTTCTATTTCTATTTCTATTTCTATTTCTATTTCTATTTCTATTTCTATTCCAATTTCCATTTTGATTTTGATTCCAATTCTGATTCCAGTTCCAATTCCAATTCCAATTCCAATTCCAATTCCAATTCTAATTCCATTTTCATTGTTATTTTTAGTTTCATTTTTACTTTTTTAGTTCTAAAAACCTTCAGTTTTTACTCCCTTTTTCCCTTAAGTAACAGCAGCACTTCCCAACCTCTCAGGCATCCAAAACCCAGCCAGGAGAGTTTGGGAATGTTTGGGCCAGAGATAAATCCGGGATACGGGTTTGGATGGATACTCCTGGAATAAACATCGGCTTTGTGTCAGCTCCTTCCGGCCCCGGAGTCTGAACAAACCCAACCATCAGGAATTGATTTTCTACAAATGTCAAACACACACACACACAAAAAAATAAAAACAAAAACCCCAAACCTGCTGTGGATAAAAAATGTCGGTTTGTGGGGAATTGTTGAGCTCCTTTCCTGCCTCCCCAAAAATCGATGGGAAGAGGACGTGGAAAAACACAGTGGGCTCTAAAGTGTAAATAATGAGAGGATGTGATTTAAAAATGGCTCAGCACGACGGGGCCGAGGCCAAATTTCCTTGGAATAAAGGTGGGAACACAGCAGCTTCCATGTGAGGAGGCTGAAAATGCAGGAATGAAGGGGGAAAGCGGGAAAAATGGGGCTGGGAATGAGGAGGGAAGGAGAGGGAGCAGCTATAGAAGAACAGCACTTGGCCGGAATTGTTTTGGAGCAGAAAATGAGGGAAAGAATGAGGGGAAAACATGGAATTAAATCAAAGTTTGGTGCTGGAACACGTGGAAAAGGATCAGCTCAGGGTTTGGGGTTTTCCAGGGGGTTTGGGAAGGGAGGAGGTGGCGGGAGCAGAGGCAGGGATGGGAAGGAGCAGGGATCATCCCGTCCCACCTCCCGCAGATGCAGCTCATCCCAGATGATCCCTCCGGGTCCTGCAGCAGCAGGAACAGCTGGGAACGCGCTCCCCTAAAAGCTCTCTCCAATCCCATTTCCATGCAAATGTCACCTCCATAAAGAATTGGGAAGTTCAGCGCCGGCTCCGGGCTGGAACTGCTGTGGAACGTGTTGGATTTGGGAATAAATCCCATTTTTTTCCATAGTTTTGAGCTCCCTGGTGCTCCAGCTGCTCCTTTAACCCTCTCCAGCACTCGCTCCAGTGAGCTCCAAATCCATGAGTGGGGGAGCTCCAGCTCATCCAGCAGTGGGAATTCCCAGCCCTCATCCCTTCCTTTTGCCCATTATCCCTGGAATATCACCCTTGGAGCATTCCGATGGCCACCGGGAGCTGTGGTGGGAATACCACCCTCCCTGCCCGGCTCCATTCCCCCGGAGCATCCCACAACGGCAATTCCCACATCCCATTCCCACTGGGATGAGTCCTGGAAAGGACCAGGAGAGAGGTGGGAATGGGGCATCCAGGACCGGGGGAAGGGGGAGCACTGGAGCCAATTCCATTGGAATTCCAGTGGGAGGACCTCGCTGTCCCATCCCAGGATTGACCTGCAGGCAGTGAGAT
This sequence comes from Dicaeum eximium, assembly GCA_013396995.1. Lineage (NCBI taxonomy): Eukaryota > Metazoa > Chordata > Aves > Passeriformes > Dicaeidae > Dicaeum > Dicaeum eximium. Next base: position 125,515 of record VWZP01005675.1, on the reverse strand, counting down.
GAGCTCCCTCCTCCTCATCATCATCCCTCATCCCTCATCCCTCATCCTTGCTCATAAAATGGGATTTGGTCCAGCTGGGAGGAGCCCCTATCCCATTCTTATTCTCATTCCCACTCCCATTCCCATTCCCATTCCCATTCCCATTCCCATTCCCATTCCCATTCCCATTCCCGTTCCCATTCCCATTCCCATTCCTATTCTTGTTCCCAACCCCATTCTCATTCCCATTCCCAGTTCCCATTCCTGTTCCCATTCCCATTCCTGTTCCCATTCCCGTTCCTGTTCCCGTTCCCTGCCTGCCTCTGGTTTGATCTCCCTGGTGCAGAGCAGCTGTTCCCAAACCTCTGGCACAGCTATGGGAAGTGCTGGGAATATCCAGAGGGAAGGGCTTGGATCTGGAAAAATACAGAGACCAAACCTTCCGGAAAATTCCCAGATCAGCTGGAAAAGGGGTGTGGGATCCCTGAATCCATGAGGGGGGCACACAGGGATGCCATGGGAAGCGCTCCAAGCCAAGGCCAGGCAGATCCCTCTGGATGCAGCAGCTCCCTGAGGACCCCACCCAAAACCCACACGGGCACCAGGGTGGGAGTAGAAAAGCTGCCCCCAGGGGAATTCTGCCACTCTAAAACCAGGAATTGTCGCTGTCACCACCCCATTCCCTCCTTCCCAACATCTTACCACGCTCCGAACCCACATCCCTGAGGGAACGGGAAGGATCCCAGTGGAATAACTCCAGGACAAACGGCGCCACCGGGGTTTTTAAACAAGGCTTTTTTAAGGCTCGTTTCGATTTTTTTATTCCAAATCCCCCAAAGACTTGATCCCAATTCCCCTTTAAATGGGCAAACCATAACATTGGGAATTTGCCACGGATCTGAGATGGATTGAGCTCCTCCATCCCGCGGCGGAGCCTCCTTTTGCAGGGAATTTATCGGTGCCATAAATTCCCCCGGACAGGATTGCTGTGAGTGCCATAACACATCCTCCAGCCAATCTTTTATCCATCAGGCTCTGTCCTGCTTTTTTGGGGGAATATTTATGGACTGGGAGATGTTCTGGGAAAAGGGATTGCTCCTGAGGGTGTCTCCGGCTCTCCCTGGCCATGGATAATTTGCAGGAATGCTCAGCCCTGCTCCAGGCTCTGCTTTTGAGGATTTTTGAAGTTAATTCAGACTCAAAATTTGATTTTAGGGACTCCCGGAGCTCCTGTTTTCCCCAAAAAAATAACTCCATGGAAAAGGCGATCCTAAAGCTACAACCAATCCCAGCAGGAGACTTTAAACCCCATTTTCCTGCTTTTCTCTTGGATGGGAAAAGCATCGAGGAAATGGACTTGGAATGGGTGAACAGAGAGAGGGATTTTCCCGGATCACAATTCCTGTGGCTCTGTCCCAAGGCTCCTGGCTGGGAAAACGAGCAGAACCCAACACAAGCACGGCTGCTTGCATGAAAAGGAAGGAGAAATCCGGCTGGAAAAGCACCCAAGGCTCCCAAAATTCCCGTTCAAGCTTCTCCTCCCAGCCCTGTCAGCAACCAGGGAGCTCCATCTGCTCCCGGATCCCGCCTGGAGTCAGCTGGCAAATCCCACCTTCCTTTCCACGGGCAGGTGCCAGAGCTAAAAATATTCCCAGAAATGACCCTTTCCTTGGCAGCCTCAGGAAAAGCTGGAACTGCAGCAGGATGAGGCCTGGGAAGGAGCTGAGCCTGAGTTTTTCGTGGGATTGCTGGCCTGGGGTGTGCCCAAATCTGGGATTTTCCCTTCTCCTGGATCAATTTAATTAATTTCAGTGAGTCAGCAAATCCCATCAGGAAAAAGCAACCCCAATCCCAACCCCAGGGTGGTATTTCCAATGGTCCTGGAATGTTCTCCATGCTCTCATCAGGAATTAAACCTGGATGGTTGCTGAGGGGGAAAATCAAATTTGGGATTAATTGATTTGAAGTCTGGGGGAATGAGCTGTTCCCACACGGACTCCAGATGATCCCTGGAAAAATCTGGATTCCCCTTTCCAGCAGCACAACCCGGCCAGGCCAAAATAACTGGGAGACATGGGATTTCCACGGTGAAATAAAATAAAATGTAAAATAAAATGGAATAAAATGGAATAAAATGGAATCAAATCAAGTCCCCGGAGTCACTGCTGCCGGAACCATCAGCGTTCCCAGGAGTGAGATCCCTATCCAAGGAAAGCGAGAGGCTTTGGCTGCACAAATTAGATTTCCCCAGGCAGCAGCTTAATTAAAACTATCGAGTGCTCCCAGCTTTTGGAAATTAACTTGGAAAGTGTTTGGATAAAAAAACCCTGGATGGGTTTTTTGTTCCTTTTCTTCTCCCTGGAGTGGAGGGAAAAGGAGAAAAAAAAGGGATTTTTTTTTTTCCCCTCCCAGATTCTTTGGAGGGCAGGAAGCAGCAAAGGGGGGGCTGATTTTTATTGGGAAAATCCTGGATTCATCAGGATCTTTGCTTAACCTTCTCCTAAATATTTTATATGGAGCTGCTTGGATTTTTTGGGGACAGTTTCTCTGCTTTTAATCCCAACCCCGTGTTCCAAAACACAAAAATCCCTAAGGAAAAATGAAAAACCAGTGGGATAAGGCAGCCAACACCTGATCCGAATGAGAGGAGACGGGAATAAAAAAGGAGGGAAAAACCACCCGGCAGCGGAGCTGGAGCCGTCAGGGAGCACCAGGAGGAATCAGATCTGCCGGGATGAAGAGGCTGCTCCGAGGAAACGGGAGCGGGATGATCCCGGCTCCTTCCCGCAGGAATTCCTGGAGGTTGGAGGGGAATTCTTCCCAGCTGCGCTTCCTCGGCTCCGATTTCATGGCCCGGCGGTGATGGAGCTGCTGATATTCCAGAGGGGGATGTTCCCACCTGGAGACTCCGTGGGAAGGAGGATGTGGAAATATTCCATGGCTGAGCACTCCATGGAGGATCCCGGTGGGGATTTATGGGATAAAACACATCCAAGGAAACTTGGGAAAGAGGAACAGGGAATGCTGATCCCATGGAGGAATCCCAGTGGGTATTTATGGGATGAAACACATCCAAGGGGAACACAGGATAGGGAATGCTGATCCCATGGAGGCATCCTGATGGGGATTTATGGGATGAAACACATCCAAGGAAACTGGGGTAGGGATGTGTCATTGGGAATGCTGATCCCATGGAGGAATCCCGGTGGGGATTTATGGGATAAAACCCTTCCAAGGAAACTGGGATAGGGATGTGTCACTGGGAATGCTGATCCCCATGGGAAGGACCTGCCAAGGTTTGGGACGGCGCCGGAATCCTCTCAGTGCCAACCTGGATGGTCTTCATAGGTTTTCCCAAAATCTCACCATTCCTGTGGAATGGGACACCCTGGAGTCTCCGGCCTCCATCAGCATTCCCAAATCCCAGCAGGAATGCAGGGAAGGGGCTGGAATTCCCTCCCAGGGGAGCCTTTGGTGATTCCACCCAACATCTCCACCCCAGCCCCAAATCCCAGGAAAAATGAGGTAAATTTTCACCATTTCCCACGGGGAAAAATGCCCAAATCCCAGGAGATTAAACCCAAACCCCCTCCAGTGCCCACTTCCCATGGACATCCAGCTGGAACCAGCCACAGGATTCCAGGGAAAAGATAAAACCAGCAGCAGGGCCGGACAGAGGGAAGAGAAGTGGGAAAAAATATTAATAAAAAAAAATCCTGGGATAACACAAAATCCCCTCCTCGGCGGAGGATTCCAAAGCCATTTTTAATTAACTGCGCGTTCCGCTGGAGCTCAGCACGGAATTATTGTCCATTAAATAAACACCGGCCGATTATTGGGAACACATTCCCAGGGCTGCAGGTCACGGCCGCGAGCTGCTCCCGCCACCTGTTCCCGGGAATTTCTGCTCTGCTTTACATTTATAGGGAAAAGGAGCTGGTTTAGGGGGCAAAACCATCCCTGACCCCAGAAAAACTCAGGATTTTCTCCTGGCACGGGGGTTTGGAGGGAAAAGGAGAAGTTTTAGGGGAAAAAGCCATCCCTGATCCCAAAAAAACTCAGGATTTTCCCCTGGCACAGGGGTTTGGATGGAAAAGGAGCAGTTTTAGGGGAAAAAACCATCCCTGATCCCAGGAAACCTCAGGATCTTTGCCTCTGCAGCGTTTTTCCACGAGCCAGGGAAGGGAGGATTTTTTTTTTTCCCTTCCATAAATTGTAATTGATTTCTTTTTTAATGGAATATTGTAATGGAATATTGTCCAACATGCACAGACTCCTGGGATAAATTATTCAGCAGCACTTTTTAAAATAATACAGCCGCTTCCTGCTTGGATTTCCTGCTCCTTAAAACCCGGGATGGGGAGGAATCTCCACCTCTGGAGTCTCCATCATTCCCTGTGCTCCCAGTGAAGCTGTTGGGAATTAGCAATTGGAAAGGTGAATATTCATTAAAGTCGTTATCCAGGGCCTGGATTTACTCCTTGCTCCAGGAGCTGTGACTCGGAGCGGAGCCATTCCTGCTTTTCCAGGGGAATGCTGGATCCATGTGTGGAGGTGGCAAAGAGGAGATGGAAGAGGAGGAAAATCCGGGCAGGCTCCGGGTGGGATCCGAGTGAGGTGATCCATGGGAGAGGGAAAAACCCCGTGATAAACTCCCACTACTCTCTAATCCACACCTGTGTGCTCCAACTCATCCCAAAGCCTTGGCAATTTTTTCCAGGGATGAAGGTTAAAAGCAGAGTTCTGCTGAGGGTCAAGGATTCCCAAAACCGGCAGAGAAACATTCCCTGTGCCCTGGATTCCAACAATTACCACCCCACACCTGCCGGGATTCCAGGTTGGACACGAAGTCGATGCCGCCCGTTCCCTTTGACTGATTCCTGAAACTCTGGGGATTCAATCAAGGGAAGGGACATAAATCACATTAATTAAAGAATTCCCAAACCCCTTTGGCAGCCCTCAAGGATCTGGCCATGGAATGGGAACGTGCCCTCAGCATTCCAAGCGCTGCCTGCTGGCTCCCAGAAGCGCCTTGGGATTATTGATTTCCTGGGCCTGTTTTTTATGGATGTCACAGCCCCGGGAGCATTGGAGCGGGGTCGGATGGGTTTAATCAGCAGCTCTTTCCTGGAGAGTGTTTGGGAATTGTGGAATCATGGAATGGGAAGAGATCTCAGAACCCATCCCTGGAATGGGACACCTTTCCTATCCCAGGATCTCCAACCCAGCCTTGGACACTCCCAGGGATGGCAGCAGGAATCAGGATTTGCTGTGTTTTCCCAGGATCTTCAGCCGCGTCCTTGGTTATCCAGGATCCCACCTCTTGCTCCTTAAATCCTGGGAATCCAGGAATTCTGGAGCATTTTTAGGGATCAGAATCACAAATTGATGGCCGGGTGGGAATTCTGCTTCCTGAGGTGTTCAGAGATGCTTTGGAATGAGGGATGTGGGATGTGGGGCTGGGACGTGGGATATGGGGTTTGGAATGTGGGATGTGGGGTTTGGAATGTGGGATGTGGGAAATCATCCTGCCTGGAGCTCCCCCAGCCACAGCTCCGTGGAGCTCCGGGCTGGATTTTGGGGATCGTGGTGGGATTATCCCGCTCTGCTCCTCCCTGGAATGCCGTCGGGCCCGGCCGTGTAATGAGCTTGCAAATCCATGGGAAAAAAAGCCCGGACAAATCCAAAGCTGCACCAGGATTTCACTGGCAGCTCTGATGGGATGAATCCAAGCTCCCTCTCCTGAGTCCTCCCGGAGTCATGGACACTTCCCGGGATGGGGCAGCCACAGCTTGGGGTCCTCTTTTTTTTGTGTTTTTCCCAAATTTTCTCCCTGCTCACACGTGGGAAGCTCCTCAGGGCTGGGAAATCAATGTCGCCTCTGGGATCCCGCGCTTCCAACTGGCAGCGATCCCATCCAGGGATTAGCGAGGGATTAGGATGTGGAACAGGACTGATAATTAATTAATGAGCAGGGGGGATAATGAGAGCCAGCAAACTGGGATCATCAGATCCAGATTTTTAGGGAAAAAAAAGATTGGAAAAATTCTGCTGGCCCCTGATCCCTTTTGTCCCCTGCTCCAGAGCCAGATCCTGCCACCATTCCTTGCTCGTTAAACAGGGAAAATCCCACAAGGAACACGGTGATTCCAATGGGATCTGTTGGGAGATGGGGAGCAAAGATCGGAGCCTGTGGGATGCAGCTGCAAGGGGATTCCAGGAATTTGTAGGAATCCCAAGGCCAAAATCCAGAATCCTCCAAATTTTGAGACACACACAGGTGACAGAATCGTCCCAGCTCCTGCTCCGAGGGTGGGAAGTGAAGAATCCAAATCCCAGTGGGAATCCAAATCCCAGCTCCCTGCAGAGTCCGGGACAGTGAGGAAAAGCAGGAGGAGAGCAACACATGGGAGTTCCCGGGAATGGCTCCACAGGATCTCGGAATTCTCCTGGAGGCGCTGGGCTGCTTGATTTGGATGGATCCACCACCAAATCCCAGAGAATTTGGATGGATCCACCACCGAATCCTGGTGAATTTGGATGGATCCACCACTGAATCCCAGAGAATTTGGGTGGATCTGCCACTGAATCCTGGCACTGCTGGAAGAGGCAAGAACTGGAAAATTTCCTGCTGGAAAACTGCACCTTACCCAGGAATTCCTGGGGCTCAGACCCTCCCTTCTCCTTCAATTCCTCTCCGGAGCAGGAGTTCCAGAGCCCAGCAGGAATTCATCATCCACCCTGCAGAGATCCATGGGGTGAGGAGGGTGAAGGGCTGATCCCGCCTGGAAAAGAGCAGTGCCGAGCATCCACCTTTTCCTGGTGGGAAAAATAATCCCCAGCACGTGGAAATAATCAGGGATAAACACAGAATTCCCACGTTCCAGCTGGATCTGGCTCCAGAAGGACAATTCTCATGCCCAACATCCAGCCCTGGCCATCTGGATCCGATTCTTTTCCTGGAATTTGTTCTCCAATACATCCCAGGATTTTTTTCCCCTGGCCCCACAAGACGCGGTTGCTCTCGCTTTCCCTCTGCCCTAGCCCTGTTTTTCCAGCTGATTTACGGAATCATCACACCATTGATTTCCTGACAGCTGCCCTGACCCTTAGGATTTTATAAAATCCAGCTTTTTTCCGCAGCTTTTTATTTCCACAGCTTTTTTTTTTTTTTCCTGGGCCCTGGCAGCCCGGCGAAGGTGACGCAGGGAATTATTGTGGATTTTTCTGGCTCCTGGGAAGCGACAGGATCCGTGTGGGAAGGGGCTGGCAGCGGGAACGGCATCCATCACCTTTTCCAAGCGAAGGGCGAACGGCAGGAGGTGGATGGAGCCCTGCTGGGATGCCGGTGACGCAAGAAATTCCCTGGAAAAACAGCTTGCACATGGAATGAACGGGGATGGCGGCAGCTCCTTCGGCACAGATTGCCCGAGCAGCTTGATCCCAAAAAAAGCCTCATCCAAGCTCCAGGAATCTTGCTTTGTTCCCACTTTTCCTCTCCAGGAGGGATCACAGGGAGTTTTGCCCCTGGAAAAGGGAAAGCAGTGGAAGATGGAAGGGAAAGCAGAGCCAAGGGAAAAGGAATTAAATCAGCTCCGTATGGAAAGGTTTCTTTTCCCCAGAATTAAGATTCCGGTGAAAACACATGGAAACAGCCACAATTCCCAGCCGTGCGGAAAACCACAGCGTGGGAGGAGGGGGGAAAATCCCCCAATTCCACTTTCCCCGCTGGTGGCTCAGCAGGAAATCGGGAATGACGCCAGTGCCGGGTGATGGACAGGGAAGGATGGGGGGGTTCCCAGCCTCTGGAATCCCGGCTTTCCTGGGATTTCTGGGAGGCTCCAGCCCGGCTCTTTGGGGATCCCGGGAGCGGCTCCGACAGGTTGGAAATCCTTGGAATAAATCAGGATGGCACCTCCGAGCACCGGGAATTGCACGGGGAAAATTTAAATTGATGCTCAGCTCTCGGCTCTGGGAGCTGCTCCTGACCCACTTCCAGCCGGGAAAAATCCCGGGAGAGGTTTGGGGGAGGTTGGAATTGTCCCAGTGCCAGTCCTGGAGGTGTCCCCAGTGCCACCAACCCCTCCGAGGAGAGGGGACCAGTGCCACCAACCCCTCTGGGGGAGGGGACAATGCCCAGAGGTGTCCCCAGTGCCACCAACCCCCGTGAATGAGGGGACCAGAGCCTGGAGATGTCCCCAGTGCCACCAACTCCCCTTTAGGGAGGGGAACAATGCCACCAACCCTTCTGTGGGGAGGGGACCGGTGCCCAGAGGTGTCCCCAGCGCCACCAACCCCCTGCAAAGGCTCTGGGCCCGGCTGTGCCCTTTGAGCCAACCCCAAAATTCCTTTTCTCACTTCCCCCTCTCCCCTGGCTTTACCCTTCGGATCTCGCCAGGATTTTTGTGGATGAGCCCCCCCTCCGCTGATGAGCGGCGCTAATGACAGCGCTAATTACGGAGCTCCATTAACCCCAGGACCAGCGCCAGCGCGGGGCTGCGGCCGCCTCTGACCGCGCCGCTTTTCCCTCGCTCCAAAATCCTTGTTTTCTTTTTTTTTTCCCCTGCTCGACAAAACATCCACGAGCGATCTGCAACGCCCCGCGGAGAGCGCGAACCTTCCCGTAATTGCCCGTCCTTCCCGGGGCTCTTAAAAGCTTTTCCGAGGAGGAGAACAGAGGCTCCTTGTCAGCCACGAGCCATTACCCGACTGAGAGCAGCCGCCCGCCCTCGCCCGCCGCGCTCGCCCGGTGGAAATGTTGGATTTTCCGCTCGTTCCAGAGGCTTTCCTGCCGGGAGAGGCCGCGCCGGGGAGAGGGGACCGGGCCACCAACCCCTGATGGGGAGGGGAACAGTGCCCAGTGCCTACAACTCCTAATGGGGAGGGGACCAATGCTCAGAGATGTCCCCAGTGCCACCAACCCCTAATGGGGAGGGGGATCAGTGCCCAGAGGTGTCCCCAGTGCCACCAACGCCTCGGGGGGAAGGGGGATCAGTGCCTGGAGATGTCCCCAGTGCCACCAACCCCTAATGGGGAGGGGGATCAGTGCCCAGAGGTGTCCCCAGTGCCACCAATCCTGAATGGGGAGGAGACCAATTCCCAGAGGTGTCCCCAGTGCCACCAGCCCCTAATGGGGAGGGGATCAATGCCCGGAGGTGTCCCCAGCGCCACCAACCCCCGCTTGGGGAGGGGATCAGTGACCAGAGGTGTCCCCAGTGCCACCAATCGCGAATAGGGAGGAGAACAGTGCCCAGTGCCACCAACCCCTAATGGGGAGGAGACCAATTCCCAGAGGTGTCTCCAGTGCCACCAACCCTTACATGGGGAGGGGACCAATGCCTGGAGATGTCCCCAGTGCCACCAACCCCTAATGGGGAGGGGATCGGTGCCCGGAGGTGTCGCCAGCGCCACCAAGACCTCCTTGGGGTTCACATTCCCAGCCCCGTGGGAGGCTCAGGACAGCGCTGGGAACCCCACGGCGCTGCTGGGGGTGGATTTGAAGGGATAACTTTGGGAATATTTGGAGTGGGATTCACACCCAGAAGCCCTCACAGCCACACCAGGCCCGGGCTGGATTTTCTAGGTGTGGATTCCAAAGGAGCCGGGGCAGCCCCGGGTGGGAATGATGGCATGGGATGGCTCGGGGTGAGTGACAGCGCCATCCCGAGCATCCTACAGGGTTGGGAATATGAACCAAAAAGTTTGGGATGTTTCACGTGGAAGCACTGAGGGGCTTTGGGATGCTCCGGGAGCCTCATTTGCAATCGCAGCCCGTCCCCACCCGTGGGATGGCGGGGCTGGAACGGCTTCAATCCAAACCCTTTTCCAGCAGCTTCAATCCAAACCTTTTTCCAGCAGCTTCAATCCAGCAGCTCCTTCCCCGCGTGCCCGAGATCAAACCGCTGCTGACTCACAACGCCTCATTAGCGATTCGCCGGCAATTAACTCATCCCTTGATGATGCCGGGTCGCTCCTGGGTGATTCGCATCCCTGGATCGGCGCCGATCGCAGCCCCGCACCCCCAATCCTACCAGGAATGTGCTGATCGGCCGAAAATCCGCATTTTTCCTCACTTTTCCCTCCAAGAGCTGAGCCTGGAGACCCCCAGGGCCGCGGGATCCGGCCTGGCACCGCCGGGGCTGCTCGGATCGGCACCACGAGGCAAAGGAAATTGGGATTTTCCCTCTGGAGCAGCTCTCGGGAGCAGGAAAAGCGTGGCGTTCTCCCTGGAAAATGGGAATTGGGGGATTTGCGCTCCTTTGGCAGCCCCTTGGAGCAGCCTCTCCAGGCAGGAAAATCTCTGGAATGGGCGCTGGGGGAGGGGGGAAAGCTGAGCAGGGCAGCCCCAAAAAGCAGCGGGGAGAGGGGAATGAGGGGTGATCCGGAGGGACCCCAACAAAGGCAGTGAAACCCCCAAGGATTCACCAGCTGGGCCCAAAAAATCAGAATTTTGGGAGCAGGGGAACAGGAAAACAAAGGGGAAGCAGTCTCGGAGCAGTCAGCAGGGGGGAAACTGAGGCACGGAATGATTCTGTGTGGAAATACATATTTTAAAAGCTCAAATCCAGTAAAAAATGATCCCACCAGAGCAGTCCCAGCCCCCCCTCCATGCCTGGATATTCGGCCCACGGCAGATCCAGTTGGGGTCTGGAAAACTCTGACAAATTCTGGATTTGGGGCCGGAAAGGACTGGACAATGTCCCTTTGTCCCCGCCGCTGTCCCCGAGGAGCTGGCAGCGAATCCAGGTCCTCTCTGATGAATCCAGGTCCTCTCTGATTCCGGCAGAGGAATTTTCTCTCGGCCTGGAATCGCCTCCAGCTCCCCGCCTGATGCTTCCCGAAGGGGTTTGGAGGGAAGGGAATTCCAGGGTGGGCTGGGACAGGCAGGGGAACTCGGGAAGGGAAGGTAAAAATGTGGGAAAAGTGCCCCGAGGGATGCTCCGACCCCGACATTCCCTGTCCCCATGGAATGTTCCGACCCCGACATTCCCTGTCCCCATGGAATCTTCCAACCCCGACATTCCCTGTCCCCATGGAGTGCTCCAACCCCGACATTCCCTGTCCCCATGGAGTGCTCCAACCCCGACATTCCCTGTCCCCATGGAGTGCTCCAGCCCCGACATTCCCTGTCCCGATGGAATGCTCTGACCCCGACATTCCCTGTCCCCATGGAATGCTCCAACACCAACATTCCCAGCTCCAATGGGTTCTCCAACCCCAATCTCCCCCTGTGGATGCTCCAGCCCCATTCCCCACCCCTCAATTCCCAGCGGGATCCTCCTTGCAGGGTCAAGCCCCTTCCCTGCAGCTTTCTCCCTGTTTTTTGGGGGCTTTGGGATGGGAATTTCATTCCGCAAGAGCCTCAAACTCTCCCCTCCTTCTTTCCCCGCCAGCCACCCCCAATTTTCCATATTTTCATGCCCTTCCTTTGTTCCGCCTCCTCCTTTCACACCTCCCCCACTTTCCCCCCCAAATGTCACTTCAGCAGAAGAAAAAGTTGGGCCGAGAACCCAAAAGACTCAAAAGCAGCAGGAAAAAACCAAATCGGGATTATTTTTAACAGGAAGTGGAACTATTCCCACCCTGATGATTAGCTTGGATTTTTTTCCTATCAGGAACAGCTCACAGGATGAGGGAGAGGAGCAAAACCAGCAAGGAAAGGGCCAGTTTTCCCAGATTTTAATTGGATTTTCCTGCAAGGCTCAGCTGGATCCAGCAGCTCCTTGTGTTCCTCTGGAATGGTGGCACTTCCCATTTTTCCTGGGAATTTTGCTTTGGGCTGGGAGAGCCCTCAGCAGGGGAAGATTTGGGGCTCTGTGGGGGAGGATGAGGGAATTGGGATCATTCCCAGATTTTCCCAGAGCCAGGTGGCCTCAATCAGCTCCCATCCATCCTGGATCCCTCTGGAAGGCCTCAATCATCCCTGGGATCTCCTGGATGAAAAGGAGCGGGATATGGACAGCAGGATCTTCTCTATGTGCTGGGAAAATGGGATGGGATGAGCACAACAGGATGGGGATTCAGGATGGGAGAGGCTGGAGGGGCCACAGGCCCCCAAAAAAAACCACACCGTGCCTTCCCATGGAAATTCCAGGCTGGAAATACATTCCCAGTGCCTGGAGATCATCAGGGATGTTCCACTGGACTGGGATAACACATTCCCAGTGCCTGGAGATCATCAGGGATGTTCCACTGGACTGGGATAACACATTCCTGGTACCTGGAGATCCTCAGGGATGTTCCACTGGACTGGGATAACACATTCCCAGTGCCTGGAGATCCTCAGGGATGTTCCACTGGACTGGGATAACACATTCCCAGTGCCTGGAGATCCTCAGCGATGTTCCACTGGACTGGGATAACTCATTCCTGGTACCTGGAATGCTAAACCTGAGCCCCTAAACTGGGATAACCGAGGGTTCCACACCCAAGGATCCCAAATCCAGGCGCATCCCTCCCTTCCCATCCCTGCTCCCCCATCCTGACCTCCCTGCTCCCGCTTCTCCTGCGGCTCAGCACTTTTTCCATGTGAAATAAATGTTATTTTCTCCCCGGCCGGAGCCCAATTCATCTTCCTGTCAGGGGGAATCACGGCGAGAGGGCGAGAGCAGCAGCCAGCGAGTGCTTACACACGGAAAAATGGGATAACACAGCTCCCAGAAATCCTCCCTTGCCTGGTTAATCAGCCTCAAACGCGGCTTGGCAGAGAATTTAACCGGAAAAAAAAAAAAAAACCAGAAACGGGAGGTGGAAAAAGTGATCCCGGTCCCCTCCCCGGCCCCTTTTGCTCCGGAAAACCCTGGGAGATTTCTATCTTTCCATAAAGTTTTATTGGAGCTGATGGTGGGAGGGCGATCCAATTAAACTCGCCCTAATCCCACGCTCAACTCCATGGCCCTGGTGGGAGATTGGGAATGGATCAAGGTGACAAACGAGGGGAGATAAATGGGAGCAGAGCAGGAGGAGGGAGGGCGTGGAAAAAACGGGATTTAAGTGGGAAAGTCGGAACCCCTAGGACTGGGGATTCTGGCTTTCTGCAATGGGAGCCGGGAAAGCTGGAATTAAACGTATCCAGGGATTTTCCTGCTGCCAGGTGGGGCTGGGGATGCCCCCGGTGAGCTAAAACAGTATAATTAATAGATTCTTAATTATTATCTTTGATAGAATTGAAGTTTCTAAGAGGGTTTGCTGGGGACTCACCCCCCAGGGAACAGTGCCTTTGCCAGAGCAAACAAATCCAGGGATGTGTTTATCCAACCGTGATGAGGCATCCATGGCATTCCCAAATCCAGCAGCCCAGCCCCTCCTCATCCTCCATGGAAGATGAAGATCAGGGAATCATGGAATGCTTTGGTTTGGGAAGGGACCTAAATCCCATCCAGTTCCAATCCCAACACTTCCCACTGGCCCAGGCTGCTCCACCCTGGCCTTGGGCACTCCCAGGGATAGAGCAGCCACAGCTTCTCTGGGAATTCCATCCCAGCCCCTCCCCACCGTCCCAGCCAGGAATTCCTTCCCAAAATCCCATCCATCCCTGCCCTCTGGCAGTGGAAGCCATTCCCTGTGACCTGGCACTCCAGGTCCTCCTTCCCAGCAGATTCCTGGTGTCCAGGGCTGTTCCTGCAGCACCCGCAGAGGGATGGGAAAACAAAACCATGGAATGGTTTGGGATGGAAGGACCTTAAATCCTATCCACTTCCAACCACGACACCTCCCCCTATCCCAGGTGGATCCGACCTGGCCCTGGACACTTCCAGGGATGGAGCAGCCACAGCTTCTCTGGGAATTGCAACCCAGCCCCTCCCCACTTTGCCTCACACCCCAACCCTGCGCTCCAACTTTTCCATAAAACCCTGGGAAGAGGGAAAACGAGGTGAATCCCCCCAAAGCAGCTCGGGGCTGGTTTCCCGAGAACAGCTTCCCTGCAATCCACGTGCTCCCCTCCCGTTCCTCGGAGCAGAACTGAGCTTGGCCTTGAGCAGGAGCTGCTGCTTTTAATTCCCTTCCCACTGAGTCACCCTCCTTTCCCTTCCCTTCCCTTCCCAATCCGAGCGCGGCACTCCAACGCACCACAGCTATTTTGACACACTGAGCAAATATCAATTAATTCGCCTCACAGAGAGGGGGGAAAAAAAAAAAAAGAACCTGAAAAGAAAAGCTTAATTGAAAAAATCCTGGGCCAGATTCTCAGCCCGGCGTTTGCCAACGCAGCCGAGGTTTAAAGCTCCGCTGTTCCTCAAGCGCCGCGGATTTTGCGGCTCCCCCGAGGAAAAGCTTTCTCTGGAGGAGCTGTGTGAGTCACCCGAGCCTGAACGGGGGGAAAAACGGGGGGAAAGAGGCACTTCCAGAAGGGTCTCACCTCCCACTGGCTGATCTGGGATAAGAGAGGTCATGGGAGGACCCCAAAGATGGGATCATCCTGAGGCTGCGGAAAAAGGACAAGGACATGGATTTGGGGACCAGGGATGCTGCGGTTGATGCGTTCCTCCCCAAAGAGCCCCAAAACCCCAAATCCGCCCCAAACCTTGGGGGCCCCAGCAGCTTTTGTGGGCCTCCCATCACCTTCTGCCCTCATCCCCTGGCAGGAGCAGCAGGAATTTAATGGGAATAAACAACTCCCAAATCCTCAGCCCCCGCAGAAGGACGGGATTGAGTCAATCAATGGCTTTGACTCATGGAATTATTTTGCTGTTAAAACACAATTAACTGATGAGCCCTGGCTTTGTTTGGGGGCTTTTCCTCCGCAGGGACGGCATCAGCACCGGGAGGGGACACAAAGGCTCCTGGCCCTCCTGCCAGTGGATTGTTGGAGCGGGAAAAGGCACCAGGAATGAAATTCCAGAGTGGTTTGGGTGGAAATGAACCTTAAATCCCATCCTGTTCCACCGGGCAACCTTCCATTATCCCAGCTGATTCCAACCTGGCCTGGGACACTTCCAGGGATGGGGCAGCCACAGTTTTCTCTGGGAATCTCCCAAAATCCAATCTATCCCTTCCCTGTGGCAGTGGGAAGCCATTCCCCTCATTCCGAGCTGCTAAACACCCCCACCCCCCACAAAAAAATATCTGCAGTGGGAAAAGGGGAATAAAAAAATCCAAAAAAATCTGTTCATGCTGACGCCCCTAATTAGGGCCGCCCTTGGAGCAGCACAGGAGGGATTTTGAATTCCAAGGAAAAGGCAGAACGTGCCAGACTCACCGTATTTTTAGCCGGCACAACGCCACACTTCCCACCCCCCGCTCGCCGCCCTCTGCTCTTCGCAGCTGCCCCGAGCCGGGAACGTCAGCACTTCCCAAGTGAGAACAGGAGCAGGGAAAGGTTATCCAAGCTGTCAGGAAGGGTTTTTTCCCCTCTCCCGGAGATGGGAAAACAGCGGAATGTGTTCGGCGTTGGCGCTAACGAGGAGCCGGTCCTGACGCTGAGCGCGGGTGACACCGGGGACGGCCCTTGGTGGCAGCCAATTCCCGCGGTGCCTGAACGGATTATCCCGAGTGTCTGGCACTGGGAAGCCCCACTTGGAGAATATTCCAATGGTTCCAGCGTGGTTTGGAGAGGGGACTTCCAATGGGAAGGGATGGATTTGGGATGTTTGCTCACTGGGTGTTTATGAAACAATTTATGGGAAAATTTAAACTCCCGTTAAATGCTTGTTCCTCTGTCACGATAGAGCGTGACATGAATCACAGAGACACAGCAAACTCCAGCCCGGGAGAAGGCGAAGAAAAAAGAACTTTATTTTGATTTTCATATTATACAGAGTTTTGGGAATGGCCATGGATTGGAGGATGAGGTCACCACCTCTCCAACCACACTGGTCAATGAAAAGGTCCATCAAACCTTTCTCCTCCCAGGAGAAAGGGATGAAAAACAAAAAGACAAAAAGTTAGGGAAGAAAACCCCAAAAGTTAGGGAAATATTTGCATGTTTACAGAAAACCGCGTGAGAAACTATCACAAAAATGAAAGCATCAGAAGGCTGAAAATCAGGGCGACGTTCCTCAACTTCAGGAATTCATTTTCCCTTTACCCAAAATCCCCCAGAGCTTGGTTTCAGAGTAGGAATTCTTGGTTCCATGTCACAACGGGATCTTGGAATGGTTTGGGTTGGAAAGACCTTAAATCCCACCCAGTTCCATGGGCAGGGACACCTCCCACCATCCCAGGTGGCTCCAAGCCCAGGGACGGGTGTCCAAGTAACAGCTTGGACAAGGAATTTGGGATGTTTGGGGGATGAGAAGCTCAGTTTGACCCAGAAATCCAACAGAGACCTGGGATGAGCAAAGACTTGGAGTTGTTGGAGAAAGGAGGGATCCAGGGAGAGCTTCCAGCACATTCCAGGGTCTAAAGGGGCTCCGGGAGAGCTGGAGAAGGGCTGGGGACAAGGAATGGAGGGACAGGACACAGGGAATGGCTCCCACTGCCAGAGGGCAGGGATGGATGGGATTTTGGGAAGGAATTCCTGGCTGGGAGGGTGGGGAGGGGCTGGGCTGGAATTCCCAGAGGAGCTGTGGCTGCCCCTGGATCCCTGGAAGTGCCCAAGGCCAGGCTGGAGCACCCTGGGACAGTGGGAGCTGTCACGGTTGGAAGTGGAAGGGATTTACAGTCCCTTCCCAGCCAAACCACTCCGGAATTCCATGATTTTCCCTGAGGTGTTGACATCCAGGCTGCCACTCCTCCATCCCCGACCCCACATCCCTTCTCCAAATCCCGTTTTTGCAGGCACTGGAAACAACTCCCGGGCTCTGTTCCTGCTCCCGCTCTCGGATTTGGGAGCCCGTGGGCAGCTGCGATTTCCCAGCTTTCCCCACACGGCAGCAGGTGGTGCCAGGGAGGATCAAGGATAAACAGGGAGAAACACGGACACGGGAGCATCTGGAATTTGCTCGGAGCCTGGAGCCCCGGCCTGCAGGCTCTGCTCTGGAATGTCACCAAACCCAGCCTTTAAACCTGTCCTAACCCGTCCAAAATAAACCCCAATAACCAAACCCAGCCTTTAAACTCTTCCTATCCCATCCAGAATCAAACCCAGCACCAAACCCAGCATTTAAACCTGTCCTAACCCATCCAGAATTAAACTCAGCACCAAAGTCAGGATTTAAACTTTTCTTATCCCATCCAGAATTAAACCCAGCACCAAACCCAGTATTTAAACCTTTCCTATCCCATCTAGAATTAAATCCAGCACCAAACTCAGCATTTAAACCTTTCCTATCCCATCCAGAATTAAACCCAGCACTAAACACAGTATTTAAACCTGTCCTAACCCTGCCCCACCCCTCCCAAATGCAGCCCAGGAGCCAAACCTGATATTTAAATTTAGATTACCCCGACTCCCATCTCCGATTATTTTTAATTCCTTTTCCATTTGTGCTACTGGAGACTTTCTCCTTTTGTTGGGAATTAATTTGCTCTAATTTAGGGAAGCGTTTTTGATTGCTTTTGATTAAGTTTAACAAGCAGGGAGGGGAAAAAAAAAGAAAAGCTGCAGCTTTAGACATCAAAGCAAACAAATCCTTGGGTTGGGCTTAATTAATAACGGCTGGCACTCCCGAACAGGGAATTTATCCATTATGGAACAAGAAATTCCGTGTTGGAATCATTAATCCACACAAAAACACGGTCTGGGCAAATCCACAGATTTCTGGGAGGTGAAGGCATGTGTCGGTTTAAAATCTGGGATTTGGGGTGCCGCTCAGGAACTCAAAAAATGGGAATTTTCCATTGGAGAGGAGAAAAGTCACGCGTGGTTCTCACTGGAAGGAGAGAAATTCCCGGTTTTCCTCTTTCCTGTGATATCCATGAATCCTTTTTTAACTCCCAAAGTAGGGCAGGACAGAATTCCAGGCTCAATCCTGCTCCAGCCAGGAGTGGGAAGCAAAAATCCCGGTGTTTCAACACCTTGTTTTTTAGGAAAACCTCCCATAACCCAGGCTGGGAATCCACTCTGGGATGGATCCTAAATCGGGAAGTGGATCCTAATGCAGGAAATGGATCCTAAATTGGGAAATGGATCCTAAACTGGGAATTGGATCCTAAAATGAGAATTGGATCCTAAAATGGGAATTATCCCACTGGATCCACCCCACTGCATCCCAGGCGCTCCATCCCATTTCCATTGCACCCCATTCCCACTGGATCCAGGTTTCAACCCCTCTTTTTCCCAACTCCAGATCCTCCATGGCCCAGAGATCCCTTGGAATGCTGGGCGGGACTTCTTCAAGGAGAAACCGAACTCTTCCCTTGCTTCTTTCCCTTCATTTCTCTCCCTCAGCAGCTCAGCAGATGGAAAATCCCTTTCAAACATTCCAAGGAATCCCAAAAATCCCTTTCAAACATTCCAAGGAATCCTGAAAATCACCTTTCAAACATTCCAAGGGATCTCGAAAATCACCTTTCAAACATTCCAAGGAATCCTGAAAATCCCTTACAAACATTCCAAGGAATCCCAGCACCACAGCCAGGCCTTCCAAAAGATTTATTCCCAGTTTTCAACCCGGGACAGGGTGTGGGAAAGGGAAACTGCGGATCTCTTCATGTTTTGGGAGCAGGAGCATGATTTGGGAAGGCAGCTGGGATAATTTGGGATAAATCCCCTGGAAATCCGAGCCTGTGGGATGTGGATGCCCGGATAAGGGTCGAGGATAGAATTTTTTATTCTACACAGGGAATTTTCGGTGCTTTTTAATTCAGGGAATTGGAGGGGGAGAGAAAACAAGGGAGGGAAAGTCGGGAGAGAGGGAATGGGAAGAATGGAAGGGAGAGAGGGGGAAGGAAAAGGAGGGGGAAGGAAAAGGAGGGGGAAGGAAAAGGAGATGAACAAACAAACAAAAACCTCCCAAATCCACCCGAGCGAAGGCTCCAAAACAAATTAAGGTTGCCGTGGCAACCGGGGGTGTGTGGGCAGCTCCGAACGCACGGAATTAAAACCGGCGTCATGTTCAGCGCTTAATTAAACCCCGGCCCAGCGCTGCCTCGCCGGGACACCGGGAATTCGGGAATTCGGAACACCGGGACACCTCCGCACTGCCGGCGCCGGGAATGGGGCTGGGAACGCGTCCCAGATCCCCGGGATGAGCGCCGGGGTTGATTCCCAAACGCTCCGAGTTGCGGTTGGTGCTCGACCCCCGGCCCCATCCAGGCACGGGGAGGGGTTGGGAGCAGATCCAGGGGGGAAATGCCAAAGTTTTCCCCCCTTCCCGCTTCCTATCCGCTTGATTTTCTCCAGGAGTGACTGCGCGAGGTCATCCCGAGGGCCCCGGGGCCGCGGGGCTGGAGGAGACAGCAGAGCCCTTGTTCCTCCCGCGGCTCCTCAGGGATCATCCAGGGGCTGCAGGACCCTCTGGAAAATGCTGCCTTTATGCCTCGAGGTCTGGGAATGGGGCCGGGAGAATTCCTAGAGCTGGGGCATCCAACCCCATTTATCATCCCTGAGAAAAACAGGGAGCAGGACACCGTGACCAGTTCAGCGCCAGCCTGGGGGGAATTCCCTCTTTGAGAGCACTGGGAAGGAATTTTCCATGCTGCCCCAGGGAAATTGGGATGGTTTTGGGGTTGATTCCAGCGGGATCCATCAGCTTTTCCATGCTGGAGCCACCTGTGACTTCCCAGCTCCTGGTTTAATCCTCCTTGACATCCTGGCTGCTGCTGCTGCTTCCATAATGAGTATCCAGACAGGGAATTAGGGCCGGGAATCATTTCACTCACCGAGGCTAATTAACAGATGCAAAGATGCAGCGCTGGAGTGGGAGGCAGGGATAATTCCGGAATAATTCCAGAATAATTCAGGAGGACACGGAAAATGCTCCATGCAGGCCTTGCCCCGGCCACGGCAGTGAAACCTCCCCCTGCAGAGGCTTGGGAGAGCTTGTCCGGGTTTTCCAGCCCTTTGAAAGTCACCCAAATCCAAGGAATTCGAAGGCTTGGAGCGCCCTGGGATCGTGGGAGGTGTCCCTGCCCCTGGCAGGGGTGGGATGAGAGGAGCTTCAAGATCCCTCCCAAGCCAAAGGGTTCCATGATCCTGTGAATTCCTCTCCTGGAAAAGGCTGCCGGTTGTGCCCCCACTCCCACGGAGGGGTAACGTCCCAGCTGGCAGGGAATTCCTGCCGGCACATTCCCGGATTTGCTGTGTTTAACCCCGTGTAAATCCCGGCAGCTTTTCCTCCTCTTCGTGGATTTCTTCCCGAGGCCGAAGGTTAAACGGGAGAGCTTCCGTGGCTCTCATTTATCCTGGTTTGTGGGGTTTGGGTTTTTTTTTTTTCCCCAAGGAGCCTCCAGATGAGCATTTTACTGGAATTTACTGGGATTTAAACCTCCTCCACTGGAAGGTTTCGCCGCTCCTACAAAGTTTTTGGGAGAGAAGATTTTGGAATCCTGGAATGCTTTGGGTTGGAAGGGACTTTAGGGATCAGTCAGTTCCAGCTCTGACACCTCCCGCTGTCCCAGCTTATCCCAACCCAGCCTTGGGCGCTTCCAGGGATCCAGGGGCAGCCACAGCTCCTCTGGGAATTCCAGCCCAGCCCCTCCCCACCCTCCCAGCCAGGAATTCCTTCCCAAAATCCCATCCATCCCTGCCCTCTGGCAGTGGGAAGCTATTCCCTGTGTCCTGTCCCTCCATCTCTTTTCTGGCTCTCCTGGATCCCCTGGATGAAAACCCAGCGACATTCCCCCTACAATCCCAAAGAGCTGCAAATCCTCTCATCCCTCTCCCACATTTTCACCCCTTTTCCCTGGATTTTCAGGACTCGGAGCCGCCAAGAGAAGCCCCGGAACACCAAGACCACCCCAATCCAGCAATGAATTAATCCCAATTTTCCAGAAAATTCTTTCCCCCTCAGATTTGAGGCTCCCTCCTGACATCTTCCCAGATTTCTCCTCCGATGATCCGCTATTTTTAAAACCCTTTTCCATCTATTTTTTCCTCCCTGCTCCCACTGCTTGGCATTTCCTCCGAGGAGCATGGGGACTTTTTAACTGCTCCAAAAACCTGGATGCAAAAAAAACTCTTGGAATATTTCCTTTGGAAGGGCCCAGCTGGGATTTACAGCCCCGGGCACAAAGAGAAGGAATAAAAACTCCTGGAGAGGCAAAAATTCCTTCAGGAGCCAAAACTCCTGGCTGCTCCCAGGAATGTGGGCATGGCCAGGAGGGAAAAGCTTGGGAATTCATGAGGAATATTCCAGGAAACGCTCTGCTCTCCAAAGAGGTTAAATGGCTTTTTATTGCCCTTGGAATTGCTGCTCCAAGGAGTGGCTGGGAATTGGAGACTGCAGCCAGGGAATGGGGGGAATTCCTTATGGAATTATCCATCGTGATTTGAGGTTTGGTGCAGGGTGGGAAGAGGCACCACAAGGTGACCCCAGGGACACAAAACGTTCCTTTAAACGCCTCCAAAATTCTGAATTATCCCGCAAAAACCTCACTTCCCAGCAATTCCTCCTCGGAGCAAACCCCGTGACATTCCCACCCCAGCTGATCCACCCTAAAAAAACCCAGAATGCTTTTTTTCCCCCCAAACCCAGCATTCCAAGGACAGGAGGGCGACTCCAAGCTGGAATTCTGGAGCATTAACCAGGATTTATCCTCTCCTTTATTCCAGGAAGGAAAATCTCTCCGGGGAAAAGCTTGAGTGGATTTTTTCCCATTATTATTTTATGCCACATCCCAAAAAAAAAAAAAAAAAATTGTGTTTTCAGCACTTTCTCCTATCAGGAAAGTAATTGAGTCCAAATGAAGAGAGAATTATCTCCAGAGTTAATTATCCATTCTGGCAGCCGGGGTTTTACATCCCAGCATTTTCCACTTCCACACAAAGCACGGGAATTCTCCTCTCCTGTAATTAACGTGCTGGGAATGTGGTGGAGGAAGCACCAGGGGCCGGGTTTTGTGTGGAGTTGGGGAGATTTTGGGAATCTGAGCAGAGAGGGGATGGGAATTACTCCAAACCCTGGCACAGAGCGGTGCTGGAATCGCCATTCCTGGAGGGAATGTTGGAATCGCCTTTCCTGGAGGGAATATTTGAGCAAAACCCTTTTCCAATGCTGGGATTGCCATTCCTGGAGGGAATCCTGGATCAAGACCCCATTCCCAGTGCTGGAACTGTCATTCCTGCAGGGAATCCTGGAGCAAATCCTCTTCCTGGAGGGCATCCTGGAGGAAATCCCCATTCCAGTGCTGGAATCGCCATTCCTGGAGGAATTATTGGAGAAAGACCCTGCTCCCAGTGCTGGAATCACCATTCCTGGAGGGAATCCTGGAGCAAAACCCACTTCCAGTGCTGGAATTGCCATTCCTAGGTGGAATGCTGGAATAGCCATTCCTGGAGAAAATCCTGGAGCAAATCCCCATTCCCAGTACTTCCCAATAACCCCAGGACCTCCATGGATCACAAGGGATAACTCCCGAGCAGGGAATACCGGGAACACCCAGAGGTGCCCAGCTGCTGGATGGAGACGCTTCCCTGACCTTTCCAAGCAGTTCCTACTCCTTCTGGAAAAGCCTGGAGCACTCCCAGCTTTCCCAGGGAAGCCCCCCAGCACCAGGAGCACAATCCATGCTGGATTTTCCAGCCCCTTTCCCAAGGAAATCCAGCAGCGCTCAGGGCTCCGAGCCGGAACTGGGACAGCTGGGAACACCCGGCTTTGGGAATCACGCCCAGGAAGGATCCCAAATTTTGCTGTGGAGCTCCTAAATCCCTTTTTTTTTGGCAGCCCCACACCTGGCTCCAGTTCAGAGCCGCCCCTTCCTGGGAAAAAGCAGCCCAGGATTGCGACAGGAATTCCAGGAGAGACGGGAATTTTTTATGTTCCCGGTGCCAATTCTCACATCCCCCCCATCGGATTTTCCACGCTGGAAAAGGGAATGTTCATCCCTCCCTCCCGTCTCCGTCAGCTCCAGCTCCCGGCAAACAGTGCTGGGATCCTTCCAGCCCATTTTCCACATCCCTGGAATGTCCAAGGCCTGGCTGGAGCCAGCTGAGATGATGGGAATTATCCCAGCCATGGCAGAGGCTGGAATAAGATGATTTTAAGCTCCATCCCAACCCAACCCAGTCTGGAATTCTGTGGCTCCACAATTTTACCATCCCTGGGCTCCCAAGATTCCCAAAATCCCTTTTTCCATGGGCACCGCTGGATGGGAATTGACATTTGTGCTCCCAAAATGCCAAAATAAATAAAAATCCCAAACAAAAAACTCCAGCCCCTCACTCTTCCTGTACCCCAAATCCCAACATTTCCAGCACTGCCAGGTTGTCTTGGGAGAAAAAATTTCCAAACCCCTTCAAGGGAGGGGCTGGAATTCGAAACCTGACATTCTTGAACATAAAAATTCCCAAAATGCCACCAAAAATGGGAATGTAGCAGCTCCTCAGGAATGTTTCCGTTTGTTGTCTCCTGCAGGAAAAAAGGCCAGGAATTGTTTAATTCCAACCCAAAACTTGGCATTCCTGCAGCTGAAGGGTTCCCTTTTCCCCCCCCACCCCTGGATATGGGAATTTTTATGGAATCTTGGATTTTAGGGCTGTTTCGTTCCTTGGTTTGTTCTCCTTGGTTTATTTTGGTTTTTCTTTTTTTCCATTATAGACATTGTTAAAAAAAATAAATTTTCCAAGAATACATTTGGAAATTGCTGTGGGAATTGGAGAAATTAAAAAAAAAATAATAAAAAAAGAGAGAAAATAAAGGGAAAAATGGGAATTAAAAAGCCACAGGATAGGTAGGGTTATGTATATGGGAATATCCACATGTTATATGTATATAGGAAATAAAGTGGAGAGGGAAAATAGGGAATTCTGACCCTGGATGGGTCAAAATCCACTCCCAACCCAAATTCCAAATCCAAAAAACAATGAGGAAAATGGAACCTCTCCCCCTGGAATGATTGAAAACATCAGCACAACCTCACACGTTTAACACCAGTTTCTTTTCTCTTCCATTCGGAAACTCTCCGAGGAAAAATCCCAACCAAAATCCCCCAAAATCCAAGGGAAGAGCTCCAGGAGTCCCCTCCAGGTGGCTCCCGATGGCGTCTTCATCCTCTGGGACGTTCCCATGCGGAATCTTCGTCGTCCCTGTGGCCACCCCAGTGCAAAGATTCCTGAAATTCACCTTTCCCAAAGCTTTTCTCCAACTTTTTTCCCCTCCCCGGCACCGCTGGCAGCTCCAGACCCCCATTCCAGGCCCATTCCGGGGAGTTTTCCCAGGAGCCACTCCGGAAAACCAACCCCGAAAAGACCAAAAAACTGAAAAAACAAACCGGGAAAAATGAAAAGTAGGAAGAAAACCGCCAAAGTTTCCCAGCGTGGTGAAGGGTCCTCCTGTCTCTCCGGAGCTCGGCATTCCCGGGATTTGGGAGCGTTCCAGTCTCCGGCACACGCGCGGCACCGGTGGGCACTGGTGGCACTGGTGGCACTGGTGGCACTGGTGGCACTGGTGCGAGCGTCCCCGTCCCACCGACCGCTCCTTCCCGCCCCTCTATAGCCCCAGCGCCGGGATCAGGATGGGAACGAGGAGCAGGATCCGGCTCTCCTGGTGCCAGCCGCTTCCCGCCTTGGGATCCATGAAAGTCTTCTGGTCCGGCATCACATCTGTGGTCAGCTGGGCCTGGGAAGGAGGGACAGGAGCAGGGTTTTAGGGAAAAGCATCCCAAAGTTGGAAAACACCCCCAGGTGTCATTCCCAAGCTTTGGGAAAGAATTCCCAGCCCCGGGATCCCCCAAGTACCTCGGAGTAACACAGGCTCTGCTCCTTGGATTTGTTGGGCTTCAGGCCTTGTTCCTGGCAGGAGAAATTGGGAATGGTTAGGGTAGGAATGTGGCCCTGGGGCTGGCAGGTTTGGGGTCCCGAATTTCCCTGTGGGAATCAGCTCAGAGCAGGCGATGGAGCACAGGGAGATTCGGGAAAGGCTCATCCCATCTCCACAGGCAGCTCAGGGGCTTCAGCGGATCCTGCCTCATTCCCACTCTGATCCTGTCAGGAATCCTGCTGGGAATCCTGACTGGAATCCTGGGACACCCCACCAAGTCCCCATCCCACTCCTCTGCATTCCTGGAACATCCCCAGCCACTCTCCAATCCCATTTCCATCCCATTCCTTTTCCACCCATGGAGGAAAACATGGACACCCAAGCCCAGCTCTCGGCAAGACAACACAGATTTTCCAGATTTCCCAAAAACCCATGGAATTCCAGCTCCCAAACAAGGAAAAGTCGGGCTGGGGGAGTCACCTTGGCAGGTGAGGGGGAAGACGGGTGGGGAATCCCTCCCTCCCCATTCCAGACCCCAACCAAGTGCCCGGATCCTTCCAGCTCCGCGATGAGTCCGAGCGGGACATTCTCCCATCCCATGGGACACAGCCGATGTCCCACACCCGGATGAGTCCGAGCGGGACATTCTCCCATCCCATGGGACACAGACGATGTCCCACACCCCCACCAGTGGTCCCAGTTGGTGGCAGGGACGGGGCGTGGCCGCACCTGGAGGGAGGTGCAGGTGCTGATGACGCTCGTGTCGTACGCGGTGTTGCTGTCGTTGACATCGTCCGGCAGCACCGGGCTCTTCTCCGCCTTCGGCAGCACCGTCACGGCGGGATTGGGATTTTTGGGAGCCAGGTTCACATCGGTCCCGTTCCCAAAAGCTTGGATGGCGTTTCCTGGGAGCGGGAGAGATTTAGGGAGGATGGGAATGATAAAACAGGGTAACGGGAGCGGGGCGGGGAAGCGCCTTACGGAGACAGGGATTTTCCGTGAAATCCCGCAGGAATTTCTCGCACTCCTCCTCCATATTCCCACTGCCTTTGCAGGAGCACCAGGGCGAGATGGTGATGCTGGTGGTGCTGGCGTCCACGTAGTTGGGGGTGATGTCAAAGCCTAGCGAGGAGGAGGGAGCGGGGATGAAATCCCAGCGGGAAAAGCCATTCCCGATCCCGACTCGCGGCACTCACCGATGAGCCCTGCGTAGGAGCCCAGGCACGCCTGGAAGTTGTCCCCGGGACAGCTGGTCAGGGACTGGAAGGTGGCCTGGCAGTTGGTGTGGAAATCGGCCAGCCGGGATCTGGAGAGGAGGAAAAGTGGGAAAACAACAGAATTTCAGCACCGGTTCCATCCTGGAGTGACTCTGCAGCCAGCAGGAATTTTTAAATGGAATAAAAGTGCCCCATTCCCAACATCCGCACACAGGCTGTGAAATTCCAGGGCAATTCAGGCTCTTCAGCTGGGTTACCCAAGTGCTCCCAAGAGGATCCTGGGAATGGCCATGCTCATCCACACCTCAGATCCCAAAAAACAGCAACAACACAACCAGAATCTCCTCGGAAAGGGATGGAAGCGGGGTGGGTTTGAGGGGCTGCTCCATGATGGGGATGGGAGGATGGGGAAGGAGAAAGAGCGTGGGATGAAGCAGAAATTCCAGGGAAAACCAGGATTCTGCAGCTCTGCCGTGCTGCGTGAGGCAAGGAGGACACTTTCTCCCTCTCCTTTTTCCTGGAAATAAAACTCCACCATTGGGAACGTTGTTTCCATGTTTATTTTCCTTCCTTCTGACTCAGCCCATGGAAAACTCCCCACAGAGCGGAGAGGCTCCATCCCACTCCCATTCCCAGGGCAGATCCTCAGCTCCTGGAAGGGGATTTTCCTTGCACAAAGCCCAGAAAAGCTTTTCCAGGATTTTTTTTTTATTTTGGGATGCTCCACCCTCCCTGCAACCAAACTTCGGCTCCAGGGCGGGAATGGCAGAAATCCAAAAACCTGCTCCTTTCCCCAGCCTCTCCACAGGAGAGGAATAAAACTTTCCGACAGCATTTCCCTCTCTTCCCAAATCCGAGGCGAAGGGACGTCAATTCCCTGCAGGAAGCGCAGCGAGTTCAGCGCGCAGCGCCAGGAAAATTTGTCACCGCTGCTCCCGGGGGCTCCGCTCCCGGCCCAGAGCATCCTCCGAGGCAAATGTTATCCCTTCCATAATCCATGAGGATGCAGCTGGGAAATCCTTCAGGGATATCCAAGCCAGATGTCACTCTTCCCGTTGGACACGGCGACTTTGGAAGCCGCTGGATGGGATTCGCTGCCAGGAGTGAAAGCTCGGCCTCCGTGCAGCGGATTTTGGCTTCCAAGGGCTCCAAATAAATGAAGAAAAGAGGGAAAGGAGAAGGAGCCAAGTCCATCTTAGCGGGAACAAGGAGGGATCAGTGCCAAATTGCTGCTGGCAGCTGGAGGAGGCAGGTGGGGATGGCCTGGAAAAGTTGGGAAGAGCTGGGCTGGCTCTGGATGAGGGATGGGGGAGGAGGAGGAGGAGGATTTTCCTAAGAGCTCCCCACAAAAAAACCCCAAAGGAGTGAAAAAGGGATTAAAAAATTAATTCTGGATACACACTCAGATCTCCCATCCCAAACCCGCTCCGAGGGCTGGATTCCCAATTAGGGGCTTCCAAACTGCCCCTCTTGGGTTCCTGGAGGAAACGTCCCAGGAGAGGCAGCCCCAGGATCCTGAGGTTTAACAGGCCCTGCTCCCAAATCCAGGCACTTCCCAAGGACCTGGATTCCTGCAGTACACCTGGACTTCAATATCCTGAATTTAGGGGCCTTTTTAATTCCATACCTGTGTTCCCAGTGCATAAAACTCAAATTTAGGGGGTTCTGTGCACCTGTACAGTTATCCCAAGTGCTTAAATCCCAAATATGAGGGGCTTTGTGCATTCCTATGCATACACCTGGTGCAGATATCCCAAATTTAGGGGATGTTTTGTACCTGTGATTATATCCCAGGTGCAAAAATCCCGAATTTAGGGGATGTTTTGTACCTGTGATTATATCCCAGGTGCAAAAATCCCGAATTTAGGGGATGTTTTGTACCTGTACATTTATCCCAGGTGCATAAATCCCAAATTTAGGGGATTTTTACTCCTGTCCTCCCACCCCCAGTGCACATATCCCAAATTTAGGGGACTTGGAGCATCCCTACAGAGACCACCTGCCTCCAGTTCCTCTCCCATTCCCTGTTTTCCTGCAGGAATTCAGCACCACCAAAACCCCGCTGGCTCTCTGAATTTGGTAAAATTAAAATTTACCAAACACGGAGCTTTTGGGATCGGTTTGGGGGTTTCTTTGTGATTTTTTAAACGCTTAATTGAGTGTTA
Source organism: Dicaeum eximium (assembly GCA_013396995.1). Classification (NCBI taxonomy): domain Eukaryota; kingdom Metazoa; phylum Chordata; class Aves; order Passeriformes; family Dicaeidae; genus Dicaeum; species Dicaeum eximium. The sequence goes on along the minus strand of VWZP01005675.1, from coordinate 97,414 downwards.
ATTACTCCCATCCCCCGAACCTCGGTGATAACTCAGGACACATCCAAATGGTTCCTGAACATTTCAGGGAAAAGACACCGGGATTCCTCCAGAGGTGGAATTTTTTTTTTCACAGGCAATTTATGGGGACTGAGAGAATTATAAAAAAATGGGAAAAATCTGCTCCCCCTCTCCTGCCCAGCTGGGGATGTTCAGGAAGCTGCGGCAACACGGAAAAAACTCGGCGAGACATGAAATTCCCGCTGGGCAGAGCCCTCCCAACATTCCCATCCTGCTGGAGAGGGATTCTTTTGAAGCCAGGAGATGCTGAGATGAAAAACAAAAAAATTCCCTTCAGCTCGCAGGTAAATTCAAAGAGTCCCAGGGAGCGGGAGCAGCTAAAGGAAAGAGGGAAGCTGGAATAAAAGTCGTCTTTTGTGGATGACCCGCTGCCAAACGGAGCCAGGAGTTCACAGGGGACGGAAAAAAGATCAATGGATGGATTTGTTTTATCCAGGAAAAGTTGTCTGGGGAGAGGAGTCACTGTTCTGGGCTGAGCCGCGGGAGGTTCGAGAAAAAAAGGGAATTTTTTTGTCGCCGTTCTGAGGCTCTCGGCCTAAATTCCAAAGGAATTTCCTCATGGAAAGGGGGACAGGCTTTGGAAGGGGCTGCCCGTGGTGGGTTTGGGGTCACCATTGCTGGAGGTGCCCAAGGAACCCCTGGAGGTGTCCAAGGAGCCCCTGGAGATTCCCAAGAAACCTCTGGAGATGCCCCAGGAACCCCTGGAGGTGCCCAAGGAACCCCTGGAGATGCCCAAGAAACCCCTGGAGGTGCCCAAGGAGCCCCTGGACATGCCCCAGGAACCCCTGGAGGTGCCCAAGGAGCCTCTGGACATGCCGAAAGAACCCATAGAGATGCCAAAGGAACTCCTGGAGGTGCCCAAAAACCCCTGGAGATTCCCAAGGAACCCATGGAGATGCCGAAGGAACCCCTGGAGATTCCCAAGGAACCCATGGAGATGCCGAAGGAACCCCTGGAGATTCCCAAGGAACCCTGGAGGTGCCCAAGGAACCCCTGGAGGTGCCCAAGGAACCCCTGGAGACTCCCAAAGAACCCATGGAGATGCCAAAGGAACCCATGGAGGTGCCCAAGGAACCTCAAAGGCGTTTTTGGGGCGGATTTTGGGCGTTTTTTGGGCGGATTTTGTGCGGTTTTTGGGCAGATTTTGGGCGGATCTTTCTATCCCCGAGCCCCGCGGCTCCCCGGGAAGGGGAGGACGGAGCGCGGGCAGAGTTTGATTTTAATTGCGGGCCCGTTCTGTCCCATTGAGCCGCTAACTGAGCCCAACAGGAGATTGTGTTTACACAAGCAAAGCCCGGCTCAAGACAGACTCGCTGTCACATTAAGTCAATACTCGGGAAGCCTCTCGAGTTAATTATTCAGCGAGAATTGACTGATTCTCGTGCTGAGAGCCCGGCGAGCCCGCGGGGAGCCGAGTCCTCCCCCCGGCCGCCTCCTCAAGCGGGGGGAGCTCCCCCGGTGCTGCCCCTCCGCTTCCAAACCCACCGGATTTGGGGATTTTCCCAGATTTCCCAATCCCAAACTGGGTTTGGAGGCCCCTCCGTCACGCGTGGCTCCTCTGCGCGCTGTCCCCTCCAAACCCGAGCTCTGTCCCCTGCAAACCCGACCTCTGTCCCCAAACCCGACCTCTGTCCCCTCCCAACCCGAGCTCTGTCCCCCCAAACCTGAGCTCTGTCCCCCCCAAACCCGACCTCAGTCCCCTCTAAACCCGAGCTCTGTCCCCTGTAAACCCGAGCTCTGACCCCAAACCTGAGCTCTGTCCCCTCCAACCCCGAGCTCCGTCCTCTGCAAACCCACACTCTGTCCCCCCCAAACCCGACCTCTGTCCCCAAACCCGAGCTCTGTCCCCAAAGCCGAGCTCATTCCCCTCTAAACTCGAGCTCTGTCCCCTCCAAACCCAAGCTCTTTTCCCAAACCCAGGCTCTGCCCCAAACCCGACCTCTGTCCCCAAACCCAAGCTCTGTCCCCAAACACGAGCTCAGTCCCCTCTAAACCCGACCTCTGTCCCTAAACCCGACCTCTGTCCCCAAACACGAGCTCAGTCCCCAATCCCGAGCTCTCCCAGCTCCCGTTAAATCCAGGAGCGATTTTTCCCTGTTCCCCCTCCCTCGCAGCCCCGCGAGCGCGGCTCTCATTTCAGGAGCAGTGATGAAGTTGAGCTGCCGTTTATCAAGGAAACATCAATCCCGGGCGGCGTTTAGGCTGCGCTGAGCAAAACCCGCTCCTAAAGCCGCGGTTTGTCCCCGTGCTTGGTGTACCATCAATTCCCAGCCAGCCTGGATCCCATCCCCTCCTTCCCGAGCCACGGCTCCAGCCCAACCCCCCCAAAATCCTCTTTGCAGAAATATCCTGGGAAGGGGAGCATCTCTGACCCCCCTGGATTTAAACACACCTAAAACTGGGATAAAAAATCCGGGAAATGACCCAGCATCCCCACTTCGGATGCTCCGACTCCGGCCAAAATCCTCTTTGCACAAATATCCTGGGAAGGGGAGCATGCCTCACCCCCCTGGATTTAAACACACTCAAAACTGGGATAAAAATCCAGGGAATGACCCAGCATCTCACTTTGGATGCTCCAACCATGGCCAAAATCCTCTTTGCACAAATATCCTGGGAAGGGGAGCATGCCTCACCCCCCTGGATTTAAACACCAAAAACTGGGATAAAACATCCGGGAAATGACCCAACATCCCCACTTTGGATGCTCCAATCCCAATCAAAATCCTTGACACACAAATATCCCGGGAAGGGGAGCATCCCTCACGCCCCCCACCCTGGATTTAAACACCAAAAACTGGGATAAAAAATCCAGGAAATGACCTGACATCCCACTTTGGATGTTCCAACTGTGGCCAAAATCCTCTTTGCAGAGGATTTTGACACACAAATACCCTGTAAAGGGGAGCATCCCTCACCCCCCTGGATTTCAACACACCAAAAACTGGGATAAAAATCTGGGAAATGACCCCACTTTGGATGCTGAGGAGCTCCAGCCAGTGGAGGCTGGGAATTTCTCCGGCGCCGGCACCGCTGGAGCGTGTAAGAGCAGATTATTTGTGTTCCCGACTTGCTGATGCAAGATGAAAAATCCAGCGAGCTGCAGCTGCTGAAATCAGCTCTTTTCTCCCCTTCCCTTCCCTTTCCCCTTCGCTGAGGTTTGTGCTTCGCCAAAGGTTTTTGTATTCCGGGAGCTAAAACCTGTCCTTTGCAATCAGCCGCAAAAACTCCGGGACTTTGTCAGGCTCTGCGAGCTGGGAAGAGCTTCCCGAGCTGAGAAAAGCTGGGAAAAGATTCCCGAGCTGGGAAATGCTGGGAAAAGATTCCTGAGCTGGGGAAAGCTGGGAAAAGATTCCTGAGCTGGGGAAAGCTGCAGAAAGCTGGGAAAAGATTCCCGAGCTGGGAAATGCTGGGAAAAGATTCCTGAGCTGGGGAAAGCTGCAGAAAGCTGGGAAAAGATTCCCGAGCTGGGAAATGCTGGGAAAAGATTCCTGAGCTGGGGAAAGCTGGGAAAAGATTCCTGAGCTGGGGAAAGCTGCAGAAAGCTGGGAAAATATTCCCGAGCTGGGAAATGCTGGGAAAAGATTCCTGAGCTGGGAAAAGCTGCGGAAAGCTGGGAAAATATTCCCAAGCTGGGGAAAGCTGGGAAAAGATTCCTGAGCTGGGAAAAGCTGGGAAAATATTCCCGAGCTGGGAAAAGCTGGGAAGAGCTTCCTGAGCTGCACTAAGAGCTGCACAAATCACGGCCCGATTGCTCCTGGAGTCCTGGGGCAGCTCCCGCAGGATTTGTGGCCGGGTCAAGGCCGTTGGAATGGATTTCTATGGAGCAAAAAAACTGGGATTTCAGCCCAGGATAAGCCAGATCCTGCGCTCCAAAGATCCTCTCACCTCGCCAGGTTCTGAGCCATTGAGGGGACAGAGGGAGGGACATCCCGGACCCTCCGTGCCTCCGGAAGGACAGCAGGGAATGTCCTCCCCGGTGGTTGAACCCCTCCTGCACCCAGAACATTCCACATCCAGAGCCATTCCCAGCAGGATGGAGCAGCTGGTGGCTTCCTTGTGACCTCTGTGACCGTGGGGACAGGGCTGGTGTCCAGCCCCAGCAGCCCCACACAGCTGGGGAGCTGTGGAAAGCCCCTGGAAGAGGCCAGGAAAACCTCTGGAAGGGCTGTTTTCCATGCTGGATTATTCATTTTCCCTCTCCTTCAATTCTTCTGGTATTTTAGGGATGGAAGTCTTGTCCTACAGGAGCAGCAGCCCCTGGATCGACCTCCACGCAGGAAAATCCCTCTGGAAAATCCTATCCCAGCAGAGAGAGTTTTCCCTCATTAGGCTTTGAGCCAGGAGGGTTAATTAATTACCCTGACAGGTTAATTACTCTGGCAGGAGAATTATCTCATCTCCTGTCACCTCCGGCTCTGGGATCACTTGGGATCTGCTCCAGCTCCAGTGGCCGCGCCAGGCCCCTGTCGGATCGGGATGAGCATCAGGCCGGGATGCGGAATGGATAAACTCCTGGATAATGGGAATCCCATGGCACTGCCCAGCCCTGCGGGATCAGGGAACACAGAGGAGTTTTGGATGGATAAAATCATGGATAATGAAAAATCCCATGGCACTGCCTTGTCCTGCGAGATCAGGGGACACAGAGGGGTTTTAGATGGATAAACTCCTGGACAATGGGAATCCCATGGCACTGCCCAGCCCTCCCCACAGGAATGAGGGGACACAGAGGAGTTTTGACTGTATAAACTCCTGGATAATGGGAATCCCACGGCACTGCCTTGTCCCCCAGGATGAGGGGACACAGAGGGGTTTCGTGTCCCATCATTCCCAGCTGGAGATGCCAGAGGGGAGTGGATGGGATGGGATTTTCTCCTGAAAACCCAGATCCAAGGAGTGCATCCATGCCCCGTCCCGAGGAAAAAAAACCCCTGAGGTTACAGCAAAACTCTACAGCAAAACCAACACAAATAAATCCCAGATCTGGGCATTTTCCAGAGCAGGAGCCCCCATCCAGGCTCTCCAATGCTTCTCCCAAAAATCCACATTTCCACCTTGGAGCAAACATTCCCAGCAGCTGCCGCCCCTTCCCCCTTTTCCACGTTCCCTCCTCGAGCAGGGATTTCATTCCACGCAGGAATTAAACTCGTGGCCTCTGCAGCCCCCCCAGCTCTCCCAGCCCCGTTATCCCTCTCCGAGCGCGGATCCACCTCGGAGCGCGCTGATGGAGAGGAGCTGCCATTCCCAGCTATCTTTTATTCATGGACACCGGCTCCTTGGATTACTTTTTGATAAAAAGCCACATTCCCACATTTCAAACATCTCCGCTCGCAGCCCGAGGAAGGCCCGGAGCTCGCATTTATTTCCCCGCCGAGCACTGGGAATCTCCATCACCTTGACGGGATAAAATGGTGCTCCCGGCAGGAGCCGGGGCCGGGGGGAAGCGGATCCGGCCCCCCAGGGGGACAGGAGGGGCTGTGCCCTGTGACAAACGAGTTTCATAAGGAACGGGAACCGCGGTTCCCGGCTCTGCGCTTCCAAGGGGGGGAACAGCGGGAATTTGGCAGCCGGGGGAGGTTTTGGGGATGCAGCTCCATCCCCCTTTTCCTGGGATCTGCCCCCTGGATGTCCCCAGGGCATTGTCCCAGGGCTGCTTCCCGGGCCAGACACGGGGGAAAGAGAGCTCAGGGGGTGACACCAATGCTGGGGGTGACACCAATATTAGGGGGTGACACCGATAGTGGGGGTGGCACTGATGCCAGGAGGATGATACTGATGCTGGGAGGTGACACTGATATTGGGGGGTGACACAATGCCAGGAGGGTGATACTGATGCTGAAAGGTGACACCGATATTGGGGGGTGACACAATGCCAGGAGGGTGACACTGATGCTGGGGAGGTGCCAGGAGAAACCCCCAGAGTGCCCAGGTGACACCAGTGGCAGAGGGGTGACACTGATGCCAGGAGGGTGACACTGAAGCCGAGAGGGTGACACTGATGCCAGGACCATGCCAGGAGAAGCTCCCAGAGTGGCACCGGTGCCAGGGGGTGACACCAACACCTGGGCCACGGGAGAAGCCCACAGAATGCCTGGGTGACACCAATGCCAGGGAGGTGACACTGATGCCAGGGAGGTGACCCCGATGCCAGGAGGGTGACACCAGTGCCGGGAAGGTGACACCGACGCCTGACCCGTGCCAGAAGAACGCCGCGGCGCGCCTTTACCTGCACAGGTGATCCGCCCGGCAGGCGCCGCGCAGGTCCAGGCAGTTGGGCTTCTCCTTGTCCTCGTAGGAGCAGGAGGGGACGATGGTCTGGCGGCGGCGCTCGGCGCACGCCGGGTCCTTGCAGGAGCAGAAGAGCAGGCGGAAGGTGAACTCGCCGGGCACGCGGTCGAAGAACTGGCGCAGGGCCTTGTGGCACTTGCGGCGGCTGCAGGGCTCGGTGGCCGACAGCTCCCGGCTGCAGGTGGAGATGTAGCCCGAGCGCAGGCGCTTGCAGTTGTCGTTGAGGTTGCAGGCCTTGGCCGCGTCCAGGCAGTGGTTGCTCTTGGAGGTGGTGGCCGGGTCCATTCCTGCCGGGGACAGCGAGGGACAAGGCTCAGGAAGGTGGGATTGAGGTGGGGAGGCGGTCGTGAAGTTGGGGAGGTGCCCTCAAAGGTGCGAGATGGTTTGGAGAATGGGAAGATGGGATTGAGGTGGGGGAAATGTCCTTGGACCGCGGGACGTAGCCTCAAGGCTGGGGAGGTGGCCTCAAGGCTGGGGAGGTGGCCTCAAGGCTGGGGAGATGACCTCAAGGCTGGGGAGGTGGCCTCAAGGCTGAGGAGGTGGCCTCAAAGCTGGGGAGATGGCCTCAAGGCTGGGGAGGTGGCCTCAAGGCTGGGGAGGTGGCCTCAAGGCTGGGGAGGTGGTCTCAAGGCTGGAGAGATGCCTCAAACCTGGGATGGGAAAATGCCCTTGAGCTGGGACTGGGAGATGCCCTCAAGGCTGGGGAGATGCCATCAAAAGTAGGATGGGAAGAAGCCCTCAGTCAAACCTGGGAAGAAGCCCTAAAACCTGGGATGAGAAACACCCTTGACCGTGGGATGAGAAGAATTCCTCAGACCTGGGGAGATGTCCTCAAACCTGGGATGGGGAAATGCTGTTGACCTGGGATGGGGAGAAACCTTCAAAGCTGGAGAGATGTCCTCAAACCCAGGGCAGGGAAAAGCCCCCAAACCCAGGGAGATGCCCTCAAAACCAGGATGGGGAAACGCCCTCAGCCTAGGGAAGATCACAGAATTCACAGAATCACAGAAGTCACAGAATCACAGAAACACAGAATTCACAGAATCACAAAATCACAGAATCACTGAGTTGGAAGAGACCTTCAAGATCATGGAGTCCAGCCCAGCCCCAACAGCTCAGCTAAACCCTGGCACCCAGTGCCACATCCAGGCTTTGTTAAGCACACCCAGGAATGGTGACTGCACCACCTCCCCGGGCAGAACATTCCAGAACTTGATCACTCTTTCTGTGAAAAACTTCTTCCTAACATCCACCCTAAATTTCCCTTGGTGTGACAGGCATCAGCGTCACCCCTGTGGTATCGGTGTCACCTCCCAGCATCTCCAGCCCAGCCCAGCCCTGGGTTGACCCCATCCCATTCCAGGCCCAATCTGTAGGATCAACACCCGCCCAAACCCGGGCCCCCTGGGCAGAATCCAGGCCGGGAGTTTGCAATATTTCTTTCCTTTTGTCAATCCTTCAAAGCACAATTATTAATTAATTAATAATTATTCAGCTCCAAAAGTGGAATAATCAACTCAACTGCACGGTGGCCCCCCCCAGCCCCTGCTGGGGCACCCCAAAACTGGGGCAGGGATGAAAGGGACAGGAGGATCCATCCCGGGAATCCCATCCTGCATCCATGGTGGGAATCCCGTCCCTCACGAGAGGACAGATGAGGCCAAGCCCCAGCCTGGGAACAAACGCTGAATTTTCCTTTTTTCTGCTCAGAATGATGGATCACCCTCTGCGGCCCAGGTGTTGCTCCTGAAGGCACCTCATCCCTCATTCCCTCCGCTCCACAGCCCGGCCAAATCCATGGATTCTCCTCTGCTGGCTCCCAGCTTCTGCTGGCGCCAAGGGAAGGCTCCTAATTGGCCTAATTGTGGGTGCTGCTAATTAGCAAGTGTCCAATCCTGGGTGAGCCTCAGCCCCCGGCTCCCTCTGTGTCCCTCAGCCACCCCTGAAGGGGGACAGGGTTGGGGGTGGCTCTTGTCCCATTGTCCTGCTGTCCCCAAGCCGAGAGCAACCAGCACGGCCCTGCTGGGGATCCCGAGGATTCAGGGATCCCGAAGGATTTGGGGATCTCAAGGATTCAGGGATCCTGAAGGATTTGGGGATCCCAAGGATTCAGGGATCCCGAGGATTCAGGGATCCCGAAGGATTTTGGGATCCCAAGGATTCAGGGATTTCAAGGGTTCAGGGATTCTGAGGGTTCAGGGATCCCGAAAGATTCAGTGATACCAATTAAATTATTCCCGGTGAATTTAAGAGGGGAAAAGGAGGATTTAAGAGGTGGGGAAAAGGAGGATTTAAGAGGTGGGGGACGCCGGGGTCTCTTTACTTCCCCTGGTTTTGGGGGATGCACTGAGCCCTCCCTGCACCCCAGATCAGCCCGGCGCCGAGCCCTGGAAGCGCTGAGAGGATTCTCAGCAGAAAGCCGGGATTTTTGGGATCCGTGGGAAGCTCCAGCCGCTTGTCTCGTCCTCGGGAGCTTCGCTCCTGCCCTGCCCGAGACCTGCAGGGACCCGGCTGCATTTTAATGGAGCCGCGGCTTTGGAAGCGCCGCGCTCCCGGGGAGCTCATTAATAAAGCACGAGCATGAAAATTTCATGAGCAGAGACGGAAACGGGGGCCGAGGAGCTGGGGACGGGGGCTGGGGCCACCAGCTGTCCCCTCCGCGTGTCCCCACGGCCGCTGGGGACAGGGGAGGAGGAGGAGGAGGAGGAGGGGGATGGGGAAGCGCTGCCGGGGAGGGGGGGTTTGATGCCCACCCAGCGCTTGGGTGTGGTGCCCGTAGGGAGAATTCCCAGCTGGAGCCTCTCCCTCCTGCCCCGGGCTGGGATTTCCTCGGGATCCCGCAGGGATGAGCATCCCGGGGTCCCGCAGCGTGGGGAGGGGGCAGCGGTGGCTCCGCGCTCGTTACGCTCGGGTTACGCGCGGGTTACGCAGCCCCTGCTCCCCTGCTCGGCCCAGCATCCCAATTATCCCTCCAGCCAATTAACATTCCTGCTCCAGGAGCTGCTCCAGGAACTCCTTCGCTTCAGTGCTCCAGGCCGGGGCTGGATGTCCCTGCAGGCCCCGGGGAGGGGACAGGGAGGGGGTGGCAGCAGCAGCGAGGCCCCCCCGGGGGTCGCGGCACCTCCGTGACCGCGCCAGGAGCGCGTTCCCCCCTTCCCGCTCCCCCAAAATCTCCGTCCCGGCTTTTCCTGCGCCTCCCGCTCCGCTTTCCTGGATAAATCAGTGTCTAATCCCCGCTCCAGACTCGCTGCTTTCCAGACTTCCCGGCAGCTCCAGGCGTTTTCCTGACGCCAATGTAATCCCAAAAAGGCGGGCGGGAGACGGGAGGGGCTGGCAGCGTCACCCCAAAAACCCGCGCCGAGCTCCCGGGGAAAATTCCCCTGGAAAAGCCTGGAAAAGTCGGGGAGTGACAGCGGTGACAGCGCCAGTGTCACAGCCCCGCTCCGAGGTGTCCCCAGGTGAGCTGGGCACGGCCCTGGGGGTGTCCCCGAGGTGCGGGGACAGTGGGACCCCCCCAGAATCCCGCAGCGGGGGGGGTTGGGAAGGGTTAAGAGGAGGAAGAGCGAGGAGAAGCCGAGGCAGCGCTGACCTGGTTTGGGAAGGGGGTGAGGGGTGGTTGTCATGGAAATGACAAAAAACAAAATTCCCGGGGATGGTGGCGGAGTTTGGGCTCCCCGGAGGAGGACACAGGGATGTTCCAAGGGACACTGGAATGTTCTAAGGGACACAGGAAATGCTCCAAAGGGCTCCGGGATGTTCCAAGGGGCTCAGGAATGTTCTAAGGGACACAGGGATGTTCCAAGGGGACACGGGGATGCTCCAAAGGTCTCAGGGATGTTCCAAAAGGCTCATGGAATGCTCCAAGGGGTTCTAAGGGACACAGGGATGCTCCAAGAATGTTATAAGGGACACAGGGATGCTCCAAAGGGACATGGGGATGCTCCAAGGATGTTCTAAGGGACATTGGGATGATCCAAGGGGTTCCAAAGGACCCAGGGATGTTCCAAGGGGCTCAGGAATGTTCTAAGGGACACAGGGGTGCTCCAAAGGGACAGAGGAATGTTCCAAGGGGTTCCAAAGGGCTCAGGGATGTTCCAAAGGGACACAGGGATGTTCTAAGGGACACTGGAATGTTCTGAGGGACACAGGGAATGCTTCAAGGGGTTCCAAAGGGCTCAGGGATGTTCCAAGGTTCTCAGAAATGTTCTAAGGGACACAGGGATGCTACAAAAGGACACAGGAATGCTCCAAGGGGACACGGGGATGTTCTAAGGGACACGGGGATGCTCCAAGGGGTTCCAAAGGGACACAGTGGTGCTCCAAAGGGACACAGGAATGCTCCAAAGAGCTCAGGGATGTTCCAAGGGGCTCAGGAATGTTCTAAGGAGCACTGGGATGCTCCAAAGGGTTCCAAGGGACACAGGGATGCTCCAAGGGGCTCCAAAGGGCTCAGGGATGCTCCAAGGGGACACGGGGATGTTCTAAGGGACACAGGGATGCTCCAAGGGACACAGGGATGCTCCAAGGGGCTCCAAAGGGCTCAGGGATGCTCCAAGGGGCTCAGGGAGGCTCTAGGGGANGGGGACACGGGGATGTTCTAAGGGACACAGGGATGCTCCAAGGGACACAGGGATGCTCCAAAGGGTTCCAAAGGACACAGGAATGCTCCAAGGGGCTCCAAAGGGCTCAGGGATTCTCAGGTTCCCTCTCCCAGCAGCTTCCCAGAGCTCAGCTCGAGGCTGCAGCCGCGGGAGGGGACAGCAAACGGGGTCCCCCCCTCAACTCCACCCCATCCCGAGGGTCCCAAATCCTCCAGAACCCCAAGAATTCCACAGGGAATGGGAGGGGCCGCACCCTGCTGGAGCCAGGACTGGGATTGTGCCTCCCCCTCCTGCCTGTCCCAGCGCTGGGGACAACGGGAATTCCGGGAATTCCAGGTTTTCCAGCAATTTTATAGAAATCCAACCTGGAGGCAGCTGGGGCCAGGAGGTAAAATCCTAAATCCCAGCCTGGGGTGACCGGAAACAGAAAAAATCCACCCCAAAAATGCATCCAAGCCCCAAAATGATGCTCAGGGCCCCGAATTTTGGGGGAAACAGAAGGGGAGGAGAGGCTGGAGGAGCTGGAGGAGCAAAGGACGAAGCCCAGGGGAGGGAGGTGGAGGTTCTGCCTGGCTGGGAGCAGCTCGGTGTTCACAGGCAGGAGATAAAACACGGCGCTTTTATTACCTGAGAAAATTGAAGCGAGTCTGAATATATCAGAGAGACGAGAGGTGACCGGCTCGTACGGGGAGGCTTCATAAAATTCCTCTCCTTCGGTGGGAGGGAAGGGAGAGAAAAAAAAGGGAGGGGAAAAAAAGCAAATTAAAGCCCGCGGTGAATAATCTCAGCCGGCTCCAGGCACAGGCACCCCCCCGGTTCAGGAAGGGAAAAGCAAAAAGATTTCCAGGCACTGGAATGGAAGGAGAAGGGGATTTATTTGGGGGATTTTGGCTGCTTGGGAGGCTGGGGTGGCTCCTGGAGCTGCGTTCCAAAGGATTCCAGGAGCTGAGGGAATTGGGATTGGGAAAGTCAATATTCCATGGGGATGGACACCGAGTTCAAGGCCGGGAGTTTTGGGGTCCACACTCAGCTCTGGGTTCTTTTATTGTTGCAAAATCCCCTAAAAACACCTAAAAAAAACTAAAAAAAAATTTTAAAAATTTTAAAACCCTATTGTAGGATGGTTTTCCACCCCATTCCTTGGGAAAATGGGAATCTTTCCGTGGGGAAATGCAGGAGCTGAGGGAATTGGGATTGGGAAAGTCAATATTCCATGGGGATGGACACCGAGTTCAAGGCCGGGAGTTTTGGGGTCCACGCTCAACTCTGGGTTCTTTTATTGTTACAAAATCCCCTGAAAACACCTAAAAAAACTTTCAAAAACCCTAAAAGCCTAATTTTTTTTTTTTTAAACTCTGTTGTAGGATGGTTTTCCACCCCATTCCTTGGGAAAATGGGAATTTTTCCGTGGGGAAATGCAGCCCCTCACCATTGACCCCCCTCAGGCTGTGCTCCAGGGGTTGATCCCAATCCACACCTTCCAGAGGGATCCTAAACAGGATCCAGGCTGGAGAAAAATCCCTCCCTCTCCCACCTCTGATTTCAGGGTAAATCCATGGGATTTTCCTGGGTTTAACTCCAGAAAAACAAAACAAAACAACAAAAAAATCTGATTTCAGGAAAAGCAGCTCTCAGGAGAGGAAAGGTTCTCCCCAAACCTCAGCAGCTCCAGGAAAAGAAAATAAATAATGGACATAAAATAGAAATCTACAAATAAAATAATCGATGGTCGGACTTTGGAAGCCCCAGCTGGAGGCTGGAACATCGATCCCGCTCTTCCAGGCATTCCTTCCCCAGAATCCTTGCGTGGAACCCAAATTTTCCAGAACACCAAGAATTCCACGGGATTGTGCCTCCCCCCGTGCCCGCCCCAGCGCTGGGGACAAGGGAATCCCGGGAATTCCAGGTTTTTCCACCACAAGGATCCCCAAAGGAGTCACTGTCCCAAAGCCGCAGCTTTTCCTGCGGAATTCGGGGATCACCTGGAAACCCCTGAGTGGAAAATGAGGCGGGGGAGCAAAGCAGGAGGGACAGACCGCGAGCCCAGCGAAATTCCCAGGAATTCCGGGAGGGACAGACCGCGAGCCCAGCGAAATTCCCGAGAAATCCGGGAGGGACAGACCCCGAGCCCAGCGACATTCCCGGGAAATCCGGGAGAGACAGACCCCGAGCCCAGCGACATTCCCGGGAAATCCGGGAGGGACAGACCCTTCTGGGATGTCGGGCTGCGCTGTCCCCATCCCCATCCCCTCCCCGCTGCTCTCAGGGCGGTGGCATTTGGGGACAACACCCCGAGGGCGGCTCCGGCCGCTCCTGCTCCTCACCGGGAGCGGGAACAGGACCCAAATCCCTCTCCCGGCCGTTCCCTCTCCCCTCTCCGCCTTTCCCACTTTATTCAAGTGCGTTTAGGCAGCCCCGCAACCTCCATCAATAATTAAACTCGCGCTGCTTGCGAGGGAAATTACGGAGCATTAAAAGGGCGCAGGAGCTGCCCGGAGCTCGCGGAGCCGCAATTAACCCCCAGGAATGAGGCTGGAGCCTCCCTAATAGCAGGGGGAGCTCGCACGGGGAGGAGGGGAAGCCCAAAATTTCCCGCTGAAAGGCACAAATTTGCCTTTTCCTCGCTGCTTCTCCGCTGCTCCCGGGTTAAAGGATCGCCACAAAGCTTCCGCCTCTCCTTAAAGCTCGGCTTAATCGCTGCTCTTCCCTCCTCCTCCTCCTCCTCCAGGTACAGCTCCCATCCCCATTCCCTCATTCATTCCCGCAAAACCCTGGGAAATGCTCGGTGGATGCTGTTAATGAGCGGGAGAAAACAATTAGGGCGTAATTGCTGCTCTGGGCCGGGGTTTGGGGCTCTGCGTCCTGCGCTGACCCAGATTCGAAGGGAATTTCACCCAGGGGGGCTCAGGTGCGGCTCCCCCACATCCTCTGGAAGAGTTTTCCCACCCTCTGGAACAGTTCCCACATCCTCAGGTGCAGCTTTCCCATCCTCGGGCACACCTTTCCCATAGAATTCCACAATTCCCGGCCTGCTCTGCCCTCAAAAGGAGCTTAAAAATCCCACCCCAACCCCCTCGCACGGGCAGGGAGCTCTTCTGCCAGTCCAGGGGATTTTGGCACAAGAGGGAGGTGGATTTGGGGGCTTCGGTGCTGAGTGTCAGGTGCCCAGCTGAATTTCCTGGGGTGTTCACCTGAATTTTTTGAGATTTCCACCTGAATTTCCTGGGGGTTTCATCTGGATTTTGTGGGGTTTTCATTTACATTTCCTGGGTTTTTCATCTGAATTTTATGGGGTTTAAATTTAAATTTCCTGAGGGTTTCACCTGAATTTATTGGGGTTTTTATCAGAGTTTTGTGGGGTTTTCATCTGGATTTTCTGGCCTGCCCACCTGCCCAACCACCCCTCACCCCATTTCCCCCCCCTCCCCCCCACCCCCCCCAC